>OZ018311.1:18869376-19209376 GCA_963969455.1 Arge pagana | reverse complement strand
ATGACAAGGTATATAGCCACGGTCAACGACAAAGAGCTACTCGAGAAATGTCACGAATGTGTAAAAATAATCCGTGCTGCTAAAGAAACTCAGGCTGCTAAAGCGAACAAGAATGCAACTATACTTCTAGAAGAATTAGACATGGAAAAGACACGGGAAGAGTCGAAGAAAGCTGCGGCAGCACGCAGACGAGAGCGTAAGAAAAAGAAGAAGCTTGAGAAAAAGGAGGAGAAACGGAAATTACACGAAGAGAACAAGAAAAACGAGACGATATACGAAGACAAAGAAGATGCCGGAAAGAAATCTGGCGATGAAGATGGCGACAGAGGTGATGACAGCGAAAGGGAAGGCACCGAGCCTGATAATTGCGAAAGAATGGAACGCGTCTCTTCGCCAGTTAATAGAAGTCCCGAAGATCAGGATAAAGAAGAGGGTGACAGCGGAATCGATGCGAATAGCCAAGGAAGCTGCAGCAGCAACGATGTGAAAGCTAGAGAAAAGAAAAAAGAAAAGAAGAAAAAGAAAAGCAGTAGCCCTAGCAATAATGAGAAGGAATTATCTCCGCATCGATCACCCAAAGCCCTATTGACTTCTGTTTCGAATTTACCGCAGAATCATCAGAATGTTCCTTCGCCGACAAAATCGCAGAACATAAGTTTAGAGAAGTGAGTAAAATTAGTCAATTTCCAATTTAAAAATAATACACGATTTAGTAGCTTTAGACATCTATATAGAGCTGCAGTGTACAGGTTTCCAATGAATTTATATTTCAAGGATTTGAGATAATTTTTTTTTTCCAGAGGGAAATTAATTTTTCTGATTTCATGTTTTTATTTGTAATTTTATAGACGGTCGTTGTCTAACGACATCAGCGGAATATCTAGCTCCTTACCATCGGTTTCAAATACGAGGGCAGCCACTGCTGCGGCGGTGAGCTCGAGCGAGCGCAAACTCAAAGGTCAACTTGTATTCGAATCGTCTCGCCATCCAGCTGATCGAGAAGATTTCGAAGCAACCGGAAATGAGACGTACATGCCCGGAAAAGGAAAGAAATCTTACAACATTCAATATGATGGAGAAAGCATCGGTGCGACAGGTAAAAGCAACAATTCGACCAGCCCGAAGCAAGCTGGGAAGAGAGACGAAGGATGGAAAGAGGTTGTTCGAAAGTAAGTTATAAATCCAACTTTACAACGGTCATATATACTCATCGACGTTGTTGACTAGTTTGTTTAAGGAAGAAAAAAAAAATTCTATTTGCAATATTTTACTGAAGACATTCGTTTCTTTGCCAGAGGCCAGTCTGACGATTCTGGCAGATTCATGAATTCACCATTTCGATCAAAAAAAGTTTCTGTACCTCTCAACGCCATTAGCCGAGTCATCGGCAGAGGTGGAAGCAACATCAATGCCATTCGTGGTGCTACCGGTGCACACATAGAGGTTGAAAAGCAGAGCAAAGGTCAAGGCGAAAGAATAATAACCATAAAGTGAGCTATTACTCGTTATATCATTTTTTAACGAACTTGTCATTCACTTGTAACTAGAAAATATTAGGCAGCAGTGAAGCAGCGTAGTAAACAAGTCGAGGGTTTTCAACCTGTTCGGCTTCACTGACATTTTTTTATGGCTTTCCATGGATCTTTTCAAGTACGCTATTGTGTTCACATGGCTGATAATTGCGTTTGGCCCTAGACTATTATGGCTTCTGTTGCGAGTGAGGTCTAGAGGTTTCGGCCATGGAGTTCGTACTTCTTGGAACTCCAATACCGAGCAATCCAGGGTTTGTGGTTTAATCGATGAATTAATTTTCAGGGGCTCCTCCGATGCTACAAGGCAAGCTCATACACTGATAGCTGCGCTCATTAAGGACCCAGATGTAGACATTTTGCAGATGCTTCCAAAATCAAAACTGACCATTGTTACGTCATCTTCTTGGGATAAAGCTATACCCACTCTTGCAGTCAGTATTATTTCATGACATATTTGTTATTAATACTAGGGAGAAAAATATGCTTTTCAGAAAATGTCTTAAAAAAACTTGTTCAGGAAACAGAAGCAGAAATAAACAGTAGGAAATTACTCACTCGGCTTGAAATTTTGTCTATAGGCAGCAAAGACGAAAGTTGGTTTAACGAACAAGCCTCAAAGTCTTGTGAATACAGTCGGTGGACAGCAGCTCACTAAAACTGCATATCTGCCAGGAGTTCCATCCGTTAGTCAACTGATACCTTCGATCCGATCTTCGTCTACCGTTAAGATCACCGGAGCTTTTCCTGCGATGATACCTCGTGCAACCGCACCGAGACTCGTAGCTGCAGGTAACAATTTATTGTAGAAAAAATTGAAAGTTGTTCAAAGCAGTCGATTATCTCGGTAACTTCTTTAGAAAACTATAAAAGTGTAGAAATAGGAAAGACCATGCACAAAAACGTGAAAGCTACAAAAAATATATAGAAAATACAGAATGTAAAGAAAATTCATAATGAAATAATTGTTTGTATAGCTGAGAAAAGGGCACAAGCTGTTGCTGCGGCGCAGCTAGCGTCGTCGACGAACACGAAAACGACAATGTCGTATACGAGCGCCATAATGACTGCTGGTCGAGCTACAAAAAACATTGCAACAAGTACAACGCAAACGTTCGCTGCTAAATTATCAGAAATCACTGCCTCTACGCAAACGTCAACTACTGTCATGCCATCTTTGCAATCGAATCCGCTGAACAAATCGAAGTCGTGCCAAGGTAGCGCGAGCAATATAACGGTGACATCGTCGAGCGCTCCTGTTTCAGCTCAAATGTCGTTGTCGTCGTCTTCATCCCCGCAACAAAGTCTGACCAGCTCGTCGCCGAAACACTGCCGACCCTTACCTACTCTGTCTGCGCCACCAACGATGCCATCGCATTATACAGGGAAATCAGCGTATTCACCTGGTTCCACCGGGGCTTCGTCCAACATCGGATCAGTGTCATCGAGCGTTGTCGACGGTGTCGTCTCGACCTCTGCAAGTTCGGTTCGCGTTACACCTTCGCCTCCGGCTGTCACCCAACCCTCAACCATGCAACAGCAACTCCAGCAACAGCAGCAGCAGCAACAACAACAACCTCAACAACAGCTTCGAAGTTCCACTCCCATAACATCTGCTATACAAGAACAACAACAATCTACGAATACCACACCACTCGAGTATTCGCTCTTCAACGACACTTTTACGAAAGTTACCCAACAATCCATGTGGGGTGGTCGAGAAAACGAATCTGGAAAAGGAATGAATTTTGCAACGGTTGCTGGGGGCGGGGTGACTGTGAATACTTCAGGATCGACGTCGAATAAATTCATCGAAAATGTACCACCTCAGGTTGGTATTGTCAAGTTTTATATTTTCTTTTTTTAATAGCAAACGCAGGCTCATGAAAGAACAGCTTGTCGATATTTTATTTTTATACGTATGTGATTCGATGAAGAGACCACATATTTCAAAATGCTTGGTAAATGAAATAATAACTATAAGACCTACCGCTTGTTTGCGATGACCACTTTTCGCTTGTAAAAAAAGTTACATTGTTTCCTGAACTATATTTTCAGTTATCCACACCAGCTTGATTTATTTCGGTGCAAACGTTTTGTTGTCGGGCAGTAATCGACATGTATTTTTCAAATAATTGCAGGTCGACGCATCAAAAGCTCCTGGTTACCGAGGTGCGACGGTCTGTTCCCCAGTTTCGAGTAAGTCGAGCAGCGGTCAGAGTAACGTCACGCCTGGTAATAGTATCAGTAGCGGAGCGACGCCTTCGGCTGTTCATAATCCAATCCAACCGTCGAACGTGGTACAATATCAGTCCTCGAATTTCACGGAAAATCAATTACCGTCGAAAGCACCTGGAAGTTTGGCTGTAGCGCGTCCTGTAATGCCTCCTCAAAATATAGAGATGGGAGCAACGATGACGCAGTTTAACAGACCGATATTCCAAACAGAAATCGCCTCTCGAAACAACAGCGGCCCTCACCAAGCACACCCCATGCCATCCACGCCGGATGCCGGTTTGTTTAAAGGAAATAACAATAACTTCGATCATTCGAACGTGAACTCGAACTTACTAAAAATGGTACCTAACAACGAAGCAGCACAGCCTGGTCATCCAATGATGCCTTTCCATCCTCATATACAAAACTTTGCTCAGACAATGCCGCAAGCATCATCGGTGAACACAACTGTCAGTAGATCGAGACTGAATCCTGCCGCACCCGACTTTTCGAGCTCTCTTCATATCAGTAACAAGCCGCAAGTAACCATGTTCAATCCTGCGGGTATGCATCCCAACATGTTTGCAACGGTCCCTGCGGCACCACCCTCCGCTCTCCAATCGTCGAACTTGACGATGCTGGGAAACTACCCGATTGGTAAATATCAAACTTCAGCTCGAGGGAACCCGAACAGTAATATTTCGACTAATGGACAAGCTCGATGGCCGTTCGTGCCGCCGCATAGTAGTTATCCACCGCATCAAGAACAACCAATGATGGGACAAATGAGTTACTCGAATCATATGCCGAATATGGTTGGTCAGCCCGGAGTTATCGATTTGATAACTGGTTTAGAAAATGGTGGGTCACCAGCGATGTCGCCCTCGTCGCCGGCTCAAGTTCAGCAGGATATGAGTCAGATGAAAATGGAAGATCGAAAGGTTCCGAGACCCATCGGAACCGAGAGAGCCTGGAAAAATTATACGACGAGCATTGGACCAGGTGGCGATGCGGACTCGATGAATTGGATGCTTAACAACGAGAAACTCGTCAGATCTTGGGCGAGTATCGGACCTGGCTTGGACAGGCATCAAATGTTCCGATCCAATCCCACTTACAATAGAATCCCTAACGTCGATGCGGAGCTTCATCAGATGATGGAATCCACTTTTCAGGTAATCATTAAAACCGATAAAATCTAATACATTTGTGAATTCATCACGAAATACGTAATGTGATCGGATTCGTTGTGTGCTCAAGCAGGGACATTTGGATAACCAACAACAATTTGCCAATGGAACTACGCCAGCCTTATCGCTCATGCCTGGCCTCGCCATGTTACCAGGACAATTCGGAGCTGCTAGCCTATGCGAAATTCCTCCTAACGAATCTGCCAAGGTCGAACAACCTGCTTGGGGAGTTCCTGACTCCGTACAAGATAAACAACATACGGTAAATTTTTGGCTCTTCATTTGATTTCTTCATCTTCTGCGATCCTCCACTGTTACGAAGCACTTTAGCTAGTTTATTTTCAAATTCGTTTATATTCATCGTATCGTCTACTTTTGTTGCTGTTTCGCGTCGTAGCACGCTTCTCGCGTGCCGATTTGTGACATTTCTTAAAACTCGTATTATACAGCTTTGTATTGACATTGTACAAGGAAGTGGATATTATTTAAGATGTTCAATCTACGAAAGAGTCGAGCGAAATTCGAAATTGATTCGATCCCGTTTCTGGTGTTGATTTCAGGGTTGGAATAAATGGACCCATTGAAACCGATCGAAAGTGAAAAGCTTATCATCGTCGGACGATTTGACGATACCTGGGAGAACCGAGTACTGGGATACAGAGTAGAAGTAGATAAAAAAAAGAAAAAAAACTGGCATGCGCAGCGTTGTTTCTAGTTACTACATAAAATAACAATACTATCTATATGATATTCATTGACACACAGATCCATATTACTTGTCATGCTAGGTGATAAAATGGTAAATCCTTACTACAATTTATTGCTATTATCTACTATACTTATTAAATACCAATAATTAAATGATGATGGAGCGTGCTCGTAGCCAACGACAACAGATCAATGGATAAACTTGGCCTCGGCGCGAAAAAGATAAGAAAATTCATTCGGGTCTGTTATTTTTTTTCTATCGGATCTTCGCGACGCGCTCCATACGTGCTAATTGATAATGATACGCTGATGATGGTGACCGTGTCGTCGTATGCCATTCTGTCATTTTCATCATCGGTGAGGTTTACCTATCTGTATAACTCTTAATAATCTACCATACTTGCCAGGCTCGTCACAAAAAAAAAGAAAGAAAGAAAGAAACGAAAAAAAATCAATCTTTAAGAATATATATTATGTTGCCTACGGCTTCTCTAGTAGCGATGTTTGCACAACAGGTCTTATCAATGATTGACTGTTTCATCATGATCAGTAATAACCTTTTTTTGATTTATTTATGTTGAGAGTACCTATATGATTATCTATTACTATTCGCTATAAGAATGATATAACTATTTGAAATAATATGAATATACCATGATTATGTAAATAATTCAATTGTCATAGTATTGCGCATTACACTTCCACGCCGCGGATAAATATTTGGATAGCATCGATTTTTACACTTCTTACTTACCGCTTTCCAATGTGTGCTATCAATGCTGTGATATCGATTTTCGCAGTCTGGCGCTTCGTACGGGTATCTCTCTCAAAATTCTTTATACAGCGTACTGTTGCATTGAAGGTAGGTGGTTCGATGCTGCAAATGTAATAAATAAACAGTCGAATTGAAGTTATTGTTGTTTCAAAATTTCGAAACACCGATACTGTAAAATCATTGGTATTTCTGGAACGTTGAAGATACTTTCGACGTATCGCCAAGTTTCATCCGGTACATATTATCATATAACGTTGAGGTGTTGCTTCTGGATTCAATTACAATTGTTTTCCACCGTCTTCTCTAATTTTTATTTCTCATGCAGTGTTTGTTCCAAACAACATGGATATTCTCAATATTTATCATTTCTGACCACGTCCAAATACCATTCTCGTTGTAGCGTTACACTCGTGGGAATTTTCAAACCATACGATGCAAATTTCTCCATCGACACTGTTTTTTATACTGTGGAATCGCACCAACTACTTTAACATAATTCTTAACGACTTGCGAAACGATTTAACAGCGACCTCCCAAATTTTGAGCAATGATCACGTGTACCGTAATGAAACCGAAGCATGCAAGTTTGAGTACTTGTTCTGTTCCCACGAAAGAGGAAAGTAGAGGTCCAGCAAGATTTTAATCATATTTCTGTCTAGATTTTCGGTATTCCATAAGACCAAGCATCGTTAAGCGCAATCATTCGCTATCAAAAAAGATAGAAACCGTGGTTTTCTTTGAATCATGTAAAAGTAATCAAATCAGGTTCGAAGAACATCGATGAAACTTCCTTAAAATAATTCGATTGGATGAAATACCTGAAAAATTGTGTCGTCAGTGTCGTTAGCTATCGGATCGATAATTAGTGCACGGTAAATAGTCCAACGAGTTTACAAAATTAAACCGGATTCGATGAAACACTTACGATAGTTCTTGCAAGGTCCGAGTATCGAGGATAATATTCATCGTTAGAATTCCTTTTCTATATACAATATATTTCACGTATAAAACTGTACATTTTTATACAAATTTCTATTGATGGATAGAGTTAGCGACTGAATTAGATCGATCGTTGCCAACTCGACAAGGCTTTCACTCGAGTGAAATGTTCAACCTAAAAAGTCAACAGGAATTCAATGCGGTTATTCGTTGTGCAAGCCCAGTTTAAGGGTCTATCTAAAAAACAGAAAATTGTTATATAGCCATTATTCTTCTCGCCGCAGTATCGGTTCTTCGGTCAGAACTCTCTCCGCTATGAGCGACGTACTTTTTTAAAGTATATAATCGACTTCGAAATTGAACTAGAACAACTGCTGTACATCGGGCTCCACCAATTCTTGGGAGTCGCTGTAAGCGATCGCTCCAACTCTTGGTCGGATTAAAACCTCGGGTTGTTGATTCGCTGCGAAGTATTCCTTCGGTGTAATGTATTTGGGTCCACCAAACGTATCGAGCAGAGCGATCTGGATGATTTTTAGTTTAGCGAAGAAGAAATGATGATCTGGAATTTATATCCCTCGTCACATTAACTTCCATTCAATATTCAGACTACATGTATCAGTCGAAAGTTAGTTTCACATGGATCGAAAGATCTTTTATCGTAGTACGCTATTAGATCAAAATATTTTTTACCCGCAGGCATATGAGCCAACCAAGGATGGCGTCCAAATACAGCAGCTTTTGCCACTTCGTATTCCTCGGTGGTATTCTTGACCTGAAACGCACGAAGAGTCATGTTTTAGAACGAATTACCTTTATTCCATGGAGTTTATGATATTGTGCCAACAAATGCAATATTCTTACCGCTTTTACGGTTCCAGTCAGGTAGACACGAGCACATCGTGGATCCATAGGATCATAATTCTGTTCTCTACAGTAATCAGTACCGGCCAAAGTCATCGATAAGGTCGCTCGATTATCTTTCTGGAAGATTATTCGTTAATTTATGAATCCAAAGTCGAGAAACATTTATCAGAGGACTGCATTTTTAGATTTAATCAAGGATTCCTCATCAAGGTCTAACAACAGCTAGATTACTTTCTTTCTCAAACACTTCGTTTTTTTTTTTTTTTTTTTTTTTTCCACATTCTGAAAGTTATTTACGCGAGAATGTAACTTGATAAGTATCATCAACGTTTTCTTGAATTTCATTATGTTTCATTTTAGATAAATTTTCATTGCGAAGCATCGAATTGCAAAAGGTGGCAGCTGTGCAACGATACTTTTTGGAAATTATAGAACCAAATCAAAATATCAACGATATTCAGGTAAAATTTCATCACAATCATAATCGCCGAAATGATATTTAAATTCCACGAATATCGAGTACTGTTCGGCCAAAAACCGGTGACAACTTGATTGAGACTCGAGTTCTTCGCGTGTCCTTGATCAAATGTAAAATTGTCCAACGCTGTGGCTATTTTCCCACTCGAATCGCATAAAAATTTTAAATCCGGAGATGCTGCACTGTACTTCAGAAATTTGTAGATGAAATTTTAGCAATATTTCAGAAATCGGTGGACCAAATTTCAGCAATATTTCAGAAATTGGCGGAGCAAATTTCAGCAATATTTCAGAAATTGGTGAGCAAATTTCAGCAATATTTCAGAAATTGGTGGACCAAACTTCAGCAATATTTCAGCAGTTTGTAGACAAGTTTCAGCAATATTTTAGGAATCGGCAAATCAAGCGTCAGCATATTTCCGGAATTGGAGTAAATTTCAGAAATATTTCAGCAATTGGTGGATCAAATTTCAGCAATATTTCAGAAATTGGCGGACCAAATTCGAGCAATATTTGAGAAATCTGTGGATCAAACGTCAGCAATATTTCAGCAATCGGTGGATCATATTCCAGCAATCTTGCAGAACTCTAGGATATAATTTCAGAAATTCGATTTCGAATGCTCCGATCGAGTTGCAAATTCTGGATTGGAACGAAGATCGTGAAGTTTTCTGCGACCATCTCTGGATTTCGATTTCGCTAGCGGCACCAGCGGATTCCTGAACTCACCGCAAGATCCTGAGCCGTATAGTCCAGAGGTGTGATGAACATGTAAGGCATACCGCTGCCCTTCGCGTAGGGCCCATCGCTGTACGAAACCACGTTGACGAAGGGGAAACTTCGCACGTTGTCCAACGAACTGATTGTCGCGACGGACGTCCAATCTGATCGGGAAATTCGGATAACTCGTGACATTCGATCGATGAAATGACGATAAATCTCGTAACGTTATCTTTTGCAATACAATTGTCTTACTTTACGTTAACGTAAAGTGTATTTTCATTTATTTATCGAACGGATCGTTGCCCAAAGCTAACATCTGTACAATGATAACAAGCCTTTTTCGCAATGACAGATAATTCAATATACATCGCGAAGATTAATCCGTGACACTTGTTATCGTGACATGATTCATGATTCCCGCGTTATTGCGAACATTGCGAATTCGATATCACCGACTTTATCGGTCGTTACGGAAATTGTCACCCCCCTAGCAAGGTAAATCATTTGATAAATATCGACGATGATTCAATATATGTCGATGAATGGCTTGAAATATTGCCGAAAGATTGGAATAAACTTTCTGAAATATTTCCGAAAGAAAGCGCGTGACTTCCCGTATACTTTCGTAATATTCGCAATATTCCGGAGATACTGCACTGTTTTTCAGAAATTTGTAGATGAAATTTCAGCAATATTTCAGAAATTGGCGAACCAAATTTTATCAATGTTTGAGAAATTCCAGCAATATTTCAGAAATTTGTAAATGAAATTTCAGTAATATTTCAGGAATTGGTAGACCAAATTTTACCAATGTTTCTGAAGTTTGTCGATGAAGTTTCAGCAATATTTCAGGAGCTTGTAGACGAAGTTTCAGCAATATTTCAGGAAGATCGTGCAATATTTCCCGTTATGTGGAAGAACAAATGATTTGAATATTGAACGTAACGGTTTCTTTGTGGTTGCATTCGAGTCTTATCTAATAAGTATCAGGCGTTATGTACACATACGTTACATACATATTCCGCATACATTCGTGAATAAACGTTGTTATAATCGGTGTACACATTAATATACAGTTCGATTGGAATCTAGCTGTGATAATTCGAAATGTTATTCTGATCGATGAATTTGAGATAAAGGTTGCCGAAGACGTGCCAAATATCGCGAAACATTTTATCGCGGCGCTGATCTGAAGGTCTTCGTTGCGTCACCTCGCAGCGTATAAATCTGCACACTAATCGCCGGTAATTTTTTTTCTTCTGATTTTTTTTTTAATTATCCTTGCGTAACTCGGAATAATATTGTTTCAATATTCGTTAGCGAGGTTGTTGGTTCTTTATCAAATTTCCAATGACCGTATCTCGATGTCATTACGATGACCTTGCACTTGACACGCGACGAAGCTGAACAACTTTTGACGCGCGATATTCAGTGGCTCGTGAGAACAAAGGTGTGGATTACCAGTGAAAGGATTAACGAATGGCACGTTTTAATAATCAGAGAAAAACTTCGCTGCGTTACGAACGATAATTGAAAAATAATAATGAATTCGAAAATTCGAAAATAATGGTATTAAACAAACGAAGTACGAAACGACGAATAAATAAACGATCAATACTCGCTTGCAAATATATTCTCATTTGAAAAACGCGGAAGAAGCGAAACAATCGAAGAAAGAATCGCATCGAATAAAATACGCGAAACAAACGACGAGCGCTGAATTTAAAATTCAAAAAAAAAAAAAACGTTGAACGAACAAAAGGTCGACGGTGGAATAACTAGATAACGTTATCGAATGCTAAAATGACGTTGTCAGGCTGAAAATGTTGAGGTGACGAAGAAATTGCGGGAAAAGTGAAAAACAAGTGAATAACGCGCGAAACAAAAGAGAGTAGCGTTACGTGGGGGAACGAAACAAATGGAAGAGGCGGCTGAATACGAACGAATGGAAACAAATGAAAGACGCGGCTAAATACGAACGAACGAGAGTAACGGTAAGGAATTGAAGTGAATGTGCGTGAAGTAAAATTTCGGTGTTCTTACTGCTCTGATTGACGATGTATCGTGCCATTTTCGCAGCTTCGTCTATCGGTGGCGGATCTTGCTTGTCGTAGTCTCCTACATATACCGATTCTTTGTCTCCGTTATAAAAATTCCTTCCGAACGCATTATTTTTATGCCAACCTCGAGGTTTGTATTCCCTTTCCCTTTTCCACTGTCTCCATCGTTGGAAATCCTTGAATTCTTCCCATTCTTCGAAATCTTCAACGTCAAATTGTCTGGCACTTATCGCTTGTACGATCGCCAAGATTACCAGAAATAGAAGGAATTTTCGCGACATGATCACGTGAAAATGAGAATGCCAGCTAGCAAAATCGTGACAAATGTGATCGCGTCGTGAAGAAGCGCGGAAACAAGTGACAATCGGCACGATTTGTTTCAACGGGTTATCAGCGGAAACGTGATACCACGAAACTGCGCGATTTTCTATCCGCTCCCGCGCAGTCTGGTCCACGGAGAACGAGTGTTGTGCGATATTTGTGGAATGAGTTGTTAAATTGAGTAGGTAAAACGTCGCGCGTGCCTGCGAGCGCGGGAGTAAGCGGGAGCATTCGGTCGTGATTCGACAAATGTTGCGTCTTGCCAGATGGCCGAGAGATGACGCCACCAGGATTTCGATATCACTTCGATTCCGCGAAGCGACTGTATACCGTATTTATTGTTGCCAGTAAAACGATACGAAATCGAATCTTCGATCGTATCTGAAAATGATACGGTGGTGCATTATTTACGCCTGTGACATTCTATCGCTCGACCTCGAGTTGCGTTCATTGTCTTGCAGATGGCGCCACTGCGGCGGGCGGAAAATTTGAATTACTATTGGACTTCAAATGCGCGTCGCCTTCTCGTCGCTGATGCAATCTTGCTGAAATTAAACTGCTATCCTTATGAACGACATACGTGTCCGAAAATTAGGCTGGTGAGTAAAAACATCCGTTTTAAAAAATAATAGCGAGGGCATCGTCTTCGATAATGTTATTTTTGGAATTCTGTCCACTTTTTTCACGGTGCGATTGTTTTCCAACGAATTTTAAGACGTATGTAAAGGTAAACGTGATTCGAAGTTTCTATATTTTTATCCCAGTTCTGGATAAATGGAAGGGAATATCACACGTCGATGTCATGAATTGTTTATTTGTTGATCAGACAGTTGAGGAAGTTCAATATATTCAGTCAATTTACACGTATAAAATTATCTTACGATTGTGTTCGCAAACAAGTTTGTCAAATACAAAAAGATGCCGGTTCGACACTATTGCGACCTTACCTACCACTACTTAAGCTAGTCAAGGTAATTTCATTCCCGCATATTAAAATGCGAGATTGATTATAAAGGTAATTAGAAATACAAACTAAAATCGTGATTGCAATAAATAAATGAGCTACGGATACGAATAATAAATTGAACGAATGGATCGGCTCATTTTAAAGCTTTATAGATTCGAGATAGAGATTGTTCGCTAAAAAGATAGAATGTGAATAAATAAGTAATGATAAATATTATTTTTCATAAATAATTCATAATCCATAATGAAAATTGTTGTGCCTTCAAATTTACGAATGATTTTATCCAGCAAAATTCCCCTGAAGATTGATTGCATCTTCCCTACCACCAGTTGTATAATTCGAAATTGCATTCTTGATACATAAATGTAAAAAAAAATCTAGCACAACAATGCAAATTGGAAACATACAAAATTCATATCGTTGTAAATTCACCTTAAATAATCTAACCTAAATATTATACCTGAAAAACACGCGCATACACACTCTCAGACACTCGTACAGGCAGTATTCATTCAAACAATGGTTATTTGTCGTTAATTTTTCGCATTTCGGCCAGATCTTATCCTACCCTAGTTCAAAAGCGATGTAGTCTTAACATACTTTCGTGAAATTGCTCAGCCTATGCGCAAGTAGCAAGATGTGACTCCACCTCGAATTTTCAACGACGTATAAAAACTTTGAAGCGCGCTGTATCTCAGCGGTTCCACTTTCATTACAGTCTATGTGAGTGAATATTTCCGAGGGAGCAGCCTAATTTTAATTTTCGCGAGCTAAATCGTTCCTAACCTCTATTGACCACGCGGTTTTTCCGCCATGAGGTCAGCGACCTCGGTCACCGCAGACACGTTCGATTCATCGTCCGTTGGAAATTCGTAGATCGGTTTGAATCCACCGAAAAGTTGTGGTTTGAAATTTTCAATGTTGAACTCGCTCTGTTCCGTTTGCGATTCGGTTTCCTTTTCTTCCTCGTCTTTCTTGTCTTCGGCCTCTGGTTTCGCAACGACGCTCCAACCATTTCTGGATGGTATTTCGGCGCTCACACTGGCCATGAAAGGTGCCATGAAGTTCTGAGGCGATGGCGCCGAGCTCGAGGAACTCGATGGCTGTTGCGATGGCAGTATAGGGTCCTGTTTCGAAACGTCACGATCGGATTTGTTGAGACTTGATTCGAACAATTCCGAAGGCCTGATACCCAACTTTGGAGTGTCAGCCGTTGGGGTGTAAGCG
The DNA here is from genome assembly GCA_963969455.1 of Arge pagana. Classification (NCBI taxonomy): domain Eukaryota; kingdom Metazoa; phylum Arthropoda; class Insecta; order Hymenoptera; family Argidae; genus Arge; species Arge pagana. The sequence goes on along the minus strand of OZ018311.1, from coordinate 19,195,376 downwards.
TACGCGATAGGCGTGACTGTAGTTGCAGCTGCTGTTCTCAAAGTTACGCTGATCGGAGCTCTGTAAAGAGGTTCTCGATCGATGGGCTTTGACAAAATCCTCGAATTCGTATCTCCCTGTGGCCAGGAAGCATTTTGCTTGTTACTTTTCGTAGACAAGGATGGGATTTCCGCATCTTGGCGGATAGGAAAAGGCATGTAGTCTTGCAGGTAGGGTATGACGTTGATGCTCAAGTCATCGGAAGCGTTGTTCTCAGTTTTATCCCTTTCCTCATCGTCAACCACATCGTCCTCCTGCTCCTCCTCCTCCTCCTCGGCATTTTCATCCTTGTCGTTGAGCACGAGCAGCGGTTTTTCTCGTGTCATGAAGAGAGATGGATCAGGTCTTTCCAACGGGTATGGAAAATCAGATGTCATTGGTCTGTTTTGAGGCCTCGTAGGATACTTTTCTCGAACTGGAGGTAAAACCGTGCTCTCCGAAGCCTCTGTATTCTCTTCTGCCGGTAGAGTGTCCGGTGGCAAAGGTCGATGAGGGCCTCTAGTACCAACCACAACGCTTTCATCGTCGTTTTGCGAATCGTCATTGATATTGACGGCAGATTTTACCGGATATACCACGTAAACGGGTCTCTTCTTCTCTTTATTCTGACTCACCGACTCTTCATCGTCCTCGTTACCATCCTCCTCGTTAAGAGTCTCGTCCTCATCCTTGTTAAACTGAACTCTGAACGGTGGAGGCAAGTTGGCGTTCACTACCCTTTCGTCTAGTCCACCATGCTGTTGGATCATTTGCAACGTGGCTACTTGCGTCCCATCTTGATAATCGATGCTCGATCTTCTATTTATCAAAGGTCTAGTTAAGATCTTTGGTGGGTCACCCGAAAACCTTTCGAAGCTACCTATTTCCTCGGGATCTATTTCCGAGTTGCGTCTCAGATTTTGATCAGGATATTGACCTCTCTCGGTTGTGGGAAAATTTGGGAATCTATCGTTAGGAGTCGAAGATACCCGATAGAGTTTGTGTGCTGAGCCCGGTTCGGAAACTCTGTCCGGAGACGAGTTTGGGTACGGATGAGCAGCCGGGGTCGGACCTCTGAATCGTTGATTGTCCTGTAAGTGGTGACCATTTTGGTATCGTTGGTCTTGATACTGTCCATCCTTTCCACCGGGGAATCGGTTATCCGGCTCGGATGTTAACTTCAAGGGGTGATCTGGTAACGGCGGAGGATTCAACCTCTGCAAATAAGTTGGCGGCGGTCTTCTGTTGGGTAGAGGTTGTCTGCCGGGACCATATTGAGCTGGGATGGTGCCAATGAGTTCGTGTCCAGAATGACCGTGAGAGGACTTGGCGTTGGGTCGGAATTGCGGAAGGATATTTGGCAATTTGGAATCAGGAATCGGACGTTTGTAGACACCGTCAGGCGGAGGCTTCGAATGAATGGGTAATCGTGGAGGTTTCGAAAAATCAGACTGCTGAGGATAGTAAGGTCTTGGACGAGCGTCGAACGGCCTTGGGGGATAGGTCCCCGGTGGTCGACTCAGCGGTCTCTCTACAGGCTTTTCCGGTGGAGTAAGCCGCTCGGATAGGGTAGCTAAACCAGCTTCAGGGTTCTCCGGTACCGGAACATTCTTGATCGACGGTGAGAACTCTTGAACAGAACCGTCAGCCTCGTTTATAACGATGACATGTTCCTCGACGGGTCGGTCCTGAGTTATCCCTGGGAAAACGACGTAGTCGTTCTGCGGATTCCTGTCAGTACTTTCGGAACCATTCAAAACGAACTGTTTCCTATTATCGTCAGATTCTTGTGCCTTGTCCACAGTCGCTGGTCGTGATCCTAGAGACAACGAGGCCTCGACGGGGAAGCTTTGCACGCTGGAATCATTGCGATAAGGCATTGATCCTACGATTAACGGTGGTCCATTCAAAGATTGCCTGACTCCAAGATTCAGTGAGTTATCCGCAGGTCCGTTTTGTGAATTGACGACGTATTCTCCACCCGCGTTGGGACTAGGATTCAAAATCGGAGTCTCCAAGTAGGGTGCAGGTGCATAGGAAGATTGAGACTCGACGTTGTTGAACTTTACTGGCCTGTTTTGTGGGTTGAAATTGGGTTGAAAACTATTCTGAATCGGAAGATACTGATCCACGTTGTTCGCAGGCTTGACGCGATTTGCTTCCCCGTTGTTTACAGGACTCTTCGGATTTCCAGAGACGGATGGTAAAGCAACGGGTAAAGTATTGCCCTGTTGCTTATTGGGGAACGTCGTCTGTTGCTGAGGTCTCAGTTGTAGATTCGTCGAGGTGTACATGGGCTGGAACGACCCTTCGTTCTTCACACCGTAGGGGTTTTCTCTGATGGCTGTACCCACAAAGCCACCACCGTCAACGCTCTGTTGGTTACCAAGCACGAAGGAAACTGTGTTTTGTCCAGGAGGTACGATGATGCTGCTAGTACTCTCGACATGTTTCATACCATTAGGATTAGTGTTCACCGGTCTCACGTTATTATTCTGATCATAGGGTCTCGGATTCGTTATGAAGGCAATTGGATTCACTTTGTTGGAGTTGGCATGATCTTGGTATACCTTGACAGAATCTCCGGCTGTAACATCGTGACGATCGTTGCTGAGTTGGTAGCTGTTCAGCGAAGTCGAAACTTGACTGGAAGAATGACTCGACTTCTGAGGATGATTCTCACCCAGTGGCAAAGACGTGGGGGGTGGTTGTCTCGTAGAAGCCACCTGACCCCGATTGACTTCTGGTCGTTGAGCCAAATTGAAGGTAGTTGTGGGAGGCCCGGTTTTTTGGGCTCCATTTGCAATTTTTGCCAATGTCTCCGAAGACTCCAATTTCCCTACCGTCGAGGCAACCAACGTAGTGGGAACGATTGGAGTCGTACTCGACATTGGCATCTGGGTCGATGAAGCCTGCGTAGTCACCGTAGTTGGCGTTTCGCTACCGATATCATCTTCGAAGCCATCGTAGTCGTAGCTATCGTCGTACTCGTCGTCAGCGATGGGCTTAGCATGAGAATTCAACGAGACTGGAATATTCGAGTACAAAGGTTTGTTGTTGTTGTAGTTACTTTCAGGCATAGGCTTGAACGGTGCAACATCATCGTGATTCCCAATAGCCACATCCAGCTTCTTAGTAGTCGTCGAAGGCTTCGTCGTCGAATAAACGAACGAAGGCTTCCAGGTCACAGAATTCGTCGAGTATTTCCTCGTAGTCGTTGTTCTCATCGTCGTCGATGGCTTCTGAGTCGTGGTCGTCGTCGTCGTCGTAGTAGTCGTCCTAATTGTGGTGCTAGGAGGTGTGGTTGTCCTAGTAGACGGTCGTCGTTCCACGGTCGTTGTAGTGGGCCTCTGAGTAGTCTTAGGGAGGTAAGTCTTGTGAGTGGTATAATACAACGGAGGTCTGCTAGTTATTGGCTCGGCTTCAACGGCAGGCCTATGATTGTACGTATTGTAGCTATTGAGACCACTTTGGACTTTGGTGTTAGCATAGGAGCTCGAAATTAGGGGGTAAGTAGCTTTGCTGTATTTTCCTGAAGAATAGTGTACAGGGAGGTTCAAGAAGTCGTGGAAACTGGGAGAGTAAGGATTAATTTCGTTGGGTCTCGAGCCATCGATGCTCCCATCTTTGCGATCGATGTTCTTCTTATCGTAAATATCATCCGATTGTACATCGGATACGTAAGAATCTTCATCGTATATATCGTAATCCGTTGCGTTGCTTTTTTCAGCTGTATAATTCATCACCTTCAACGGTGCTTTTTCAAAATCAATTTCACCAGTCACCGGATCTTTCTCCAACGAGAATGGCTTACCACCGTTGAAGGCGAACAGCCCTGGCATTCTGTACTGAATACCATCGGACTTCAGAGCCGATGAGGTCGGCGCAGTTTCTTCCGGTGTCAAATCGAGCTCGTCTTCAAAGTCGAGGTCGGTGATTCGTGTTCTAGCCATGGACTCATTCTCAACCTTGGAATCATTTCTCTTCTTCGGTGGCTGATCGCTCGACACAGGATTCGCGCAGACGTGAGAGATCAGGATGACCGAGAGCAACAGGCGCGATGCGAGGACCAAACTTGAGGCCATCTCGATGCTGCGTCTGTAAAACGAACAAAAAGTTAACGACGACTCGCAACTTCTGTAACGATCGGGTAGACGCTCTCCTGACGGTACCATCCTCGGTACGATCTGTTATTCTCGCGATTGGTTTATCAGTCACGGAATTACGAACTTCGTCATTACAAAATCATTGGGATCCAATTTCACAAATTACAGACATTTACTGTCCAGCAATTTTCATGCAGTTTTTCTGTTAATATACGTTAATGTAGGTCACCCAGTCGACAGGAAGAGGCAGAGGCTACACCGTACGTATACGATTACATTATAATGAGCGCGACAAACCGTGAATACGTAATTAATAAGCTCGTGATGCAACCTAAGTATACCTATGTAATTTCTTTTCATCGCACCTCTCTCATTCAACAACGTGAAACGAACGTCACAAATTCAATATCGTGGCCTCGTTCTCAACAACTGCATTCCTCCGCAATCGCTCTTCCGCCACTTTCAAGTAAGGATTCGTTGGATTTCTACCACTCTTTTACAGTAGGTTGCTAAATTATTAGGGACAGTACACAGATTTTTGTAATTCCGTGTCAACATTGGTAATGACACGTACATGCGGACATTGAATAATTTCTCTAAATTTTTATAGGTTTCGATGAATCCTGGTATTCGACAGATTTTTGGTCGCTGAATCCGAAAATCAACTCTAAATTTGGAAATTCAAAATGGTGGATCCAATATGGCGGACTGAAGTGTAAAAAATAATCCGATTTCAATGAAACCTCACGTTCTTCGGTTTTCGGAGTCGCTGAATCCGAATGTGAAATTAAAAATTGAAATTTCAAACATGAACAGTTTATTTTTCGACTTTTTTGAATTTTCATTTTTTTAAATTGTTTATTCGATTTTTGGATGATTTGTTATATTTTTTTGCAAAACTACCTCTTAACACTCCATTCTTTACAAAAATCGCTTTTTCGACAGCTTGTTTACCTCATTGAATTGTTTATTGTTAAGATCTCGTGATTTCCTGGAATTTTGAAAAAAAATCGCATTAGGGATGCGTAACATCGGAAATTTGATTCCAGAGGCGAAACCAGAAACCTCAAAAATGGTTATACCGATTTTTCTAGTGCTCTCGATTGTACCAGTTTTTGCTCACCTGCTTACTAGTTAACTGCTTACCTATTTTTTGTTGTTGCGAATAATTGATAACAGGTTTTAGCGGTATTTTTCGTACCGAAGAGCATCTAATTGAGATAATAAAACAATTTACGAGAGCTAAATTATTTATTTATTCTGAAAAAATATATGCTTTTATAATAAAAATACAACAAAAAAATTATCAAGAGACGAAATTTACTTGTTGATTATTTGAGACCGAATAATTTTTAAAAAACGGTTTAAAAATGTTCGTTTAACACCTCGCTAAAACAGATATTTTTGAACAAGTAATACGCAAATAACGCTAATTGAGAAATAACCTTAATTACTTTGGCAAACGACCCGCTGCCACTTAGTAAAATTAATAATAATGATACTAGCATCAATACCACGTAAATAAATTTTGTGAAAACCAATTTTTTAGCTCTACTGTCCCTAATAAGTTGGCAACGAAATAGCATGGGTGCTTGCCTTGACATTGTACAGCCACATCTCTCAATCAGAAACTAATTTGATTCGAGCTACCAATCTTCTTCTGTCATAATTTTCGCAGCGTTGAAAAATACGTTTAATTTTTTCTAGCGCCGTGTCTTTGAAGGAACGGACGGAATTTTAGATCCTATCTGCCCGAGCAGAGTTACTCTGACCCATGGCAGTCCTCTTTAACGGTTCACAGAGTCCGAAGACATCAATTCGCGCTCATGTTTCCGGCTCGCTCTTTTGGATGACAGTTCGCGATCATTACCGTAACCAGAGCCAGACGATCTTCTTTATTACTCTTGAGATATGATTTTCATCTCGTCTCCAAAATTGCTGTACGAGCGTTCAACCGTTCTCATGACGTTCTCTTAACCCTTCGAGCACATGCTTCATTTTGACTCCGAAGTTATGGAGGGTCAAAAAGTGGACAGGGTCAATTTGACCCAGAGTGTAGATGTTCGAAACAATAGTTCTACGTACATTGATATGGTAAGAAGTTGATGAAATCTGGCGATAACATTCTTTAGCATCAATTGTGGAGTCACACATTTTTTGTGCACAGCTATCGAGTAATTAGATGTATATCTGTACTCATGTTAAATCTATGTTCTTACTCGTGAAATTGAGTATCTAATTACTCGAGAACTATGTAGGAGAAAATTCTAAAAAAAAAACGCATCTTCATATTTAATACCAAAGAATATGCTTACGAAATTTTATTAAATTCTAATCTTTTTCAAATTCCCTATGCTCTCAACGTAGGCATGGTCCATGAGTCTAGTCATCCTCCTTAAGAAGGCGTCGTTTTAATGTATAAATCGGCTGCTAACATCATCGATGCTCGGTGAGTTCGATGCCTACTCTGAACTTGCTGCTAGTCTCACAATCATTAGTTCAAGGACGCCAAGATGAGATGGTCTCAACCAAAGTGTGGAATATTGTAATACAGAAATGTTTTGTTAAGAATCAATAAAAATGAAAATAAAACTCCCGACATTTATTATTATGATACTAAATTTGTTATCGAAGGATTTTTCGTCCTATAAATTGTGAATTCGATATTGCCAAATAATTTGCTAGATAAACGTCAATTATATAAGTGTGCAAATATTTCATGGAGAATTTCCAAACAACTTAATACATCAGAATAAATTTGTACAAAATAGTTTTCATATTCTACACGTCTAACGTCACAAACTCCTTGATAGCCCGGATTTCCGGCTTTGATTTGCATCTCATCCTGGATTTGTCTTACCCTTCCTAGTTTTAATGATACCTGTGTCCATATGATATTCACTGTTAGGAGATATTTCAAGAACCTGTTAGATCACCGATACGAGATGTATCCAGGTAGAGCTTCTCTGAAGCAGCTCAGTCAATCAACTCTGAGGATCGATTAATTATTCTACAAATAGGATGTAAGATAGCGGCTTTGATCGAACTAGCCTGCATCGAGTGGGGCCAGTGCTCGGAACTTCCTCTCTCTTTACTCTCTCCCTCTCTCCCTCTTTCTCTATCTCTGCTCGGAGCACGGTACTCCTGTCATGTATCAGTGACAGCGTTCTGCTGTAAGTAATGATAGTCCGAACAACTTCTGGATACTCGACTCATACCATTAGGAAGCTTGGAGCACGCACAGTTAACTAGACTGAACTTCCCGGTGCCGGCGACCATGGAGCCCGGGCAATTCGTCTTTAACCCCCAAGTACTCGCGTGGGTCAAAGTGACCCGGGCCACTATGTGTAGAATGACGCGAGTACCGATGGCTTAATTTCGCGTGGCAGCTTCCTTGTCTTCGATACGCAACAAAGCTTTTGCCCCATCTATTAGTTTCGTCCAAATTCAAGCAGAGCCAATATTGACAATTGTCCCAATCCCAGGCTACTCGTTATTTGCCAAGCTTTGGCAGCCAAACATTGGTCCATGGCTGGACCCAAAAAAAAAAAAAACTAAAGCAAAACCGGCTCACGTTGGCCTCGGTCTCATGCACCGTCGAATAACCCGAGATTTGTTCTTTTTTGAGCAGAAAAACAAAATTGGCAAAATCGATGATTTTTCCAAACAACTAAAAAACGTTGTAAAATGTCTAATTTTTGTTGTACTCTTTCGTAAAGCTGATTTAAATCAGAAATTAAGAAAATTTCTCTTTTAGTCAATTTTTGAAATAGTTTGGGGAAAAAAAATCGACAAAAATTATAAACACGTTTTTAGTAGGGTCATGCGGCATAAAAAAATCCCAGTCACGTGGGAGACCTCTTTAAGGGGAATGAAAAAACTGGCCCTTTGAGGTTTAGGCTTTACCACGTTTGAAACGGTTTCTTCTTTACTCGTGACCCAAAGTTTGGGTATTCGTAGCCACAAAATTCGTGTTTTTATTCCAATAAATTCCATTCTCCCAGATAATTCGATGAATATTGTTGGTTCATTTTTTAGCTGGACGCGACGTCGGGGGTGAAAATTACCGGGGAACACGCGACCAGCAGTCGGAGAACGCGAGGCTTGGAGAACATTTTTCAAGATGTGGTTCGCGGTGGTTTCTGCTTCAGGCTTCGCCAATGTCGGGGTCACGTCGATCACGCGTTGCGTCACCGAGATCGAACGGCGTTTTCTCTTATTGACAATTCAAGAATGTAAAGTGGACATCGTGCAACCGCTTTATTGTCCAATCGCGAAAGATTCACGCGCGAAACGTCGACAGCAGTGGGGATGCGTAGATTTCATCGCATTTTTTACACCGTAACTGACATACTTTGGGCACGCTTCAACCAGAGATCGGCCAAAACAAAAGTGTTGTGGCATTTATTTTTTGTTTTCAAAAAAGTAGCATCAGTGTTGCAGCTCAAAATTGGTACAATTTTTTTGTAGCATTCGTTATCATTAAAAAATATCCCATGTGTTTCCCATGTGGGGAACGACCTCTAACGCCAAAAAAAATATATATATATTTTTTTTCGAATCGCCGAACGAGCATCACGCCATGTCCGAGTCCAATCCAGCGCGTGTGTGTGTATTCGACGGCTATGGGCTGTCAAAAAAAGAGCAATTTTTTGTTCAAATGGAAATAACTCGACCGAAAAAAATCGTAGAACAATCGTTGAGCATAGCAATTAAAAGGCAAAGAATCAAGCTTTCCGATGCTTTCAATAAAAATGTGCTGCGATTTTTTCTGCACGCGGTGCAACTCGAAGAATTTGAGCAAAAATTTCGGAATTCGTCGCTCTCGTGTTTTTTTTAATGTCGTGCTGCCAAAAATTGGTTTAAAAAAATGAATCAAAAAGCTTTGGAAAGAGGAGATTTCAGGCTTCATAATGCTATATTTTTCAATTTTCTGCGATCATTATTAGCGGTGTAGCAGCACTTTTAAATTTTGCTCTTATGATATAATCATATATAATCATAGTTATTAGAGTGGAAATATTGAATGTACTCAAAAAAATATGTAATTGGATGGAATTTTATACAATTTAACAAAATTCGATCAGTGTCTATTTTTTACCATCACCATTTATTTTTTACCATCATCACTCCAATTTATGATACAAGTCTTCCAAAGTTATTTCTAAATAATAAGGTAATTAGTATCTCTCTTCTTTTTAATATCAGATATTTAAACAAGTAAAAATTGTTTTACCGCCAATTACTAAATATAAACAGAGTCAATATTTAATTTTTTTTTTTCATACCGAATGTATTAAAAAATCAGTAATTAAATTAACAGTTATTTATAAGTGCTAAAATAACGAAAAATATTTTTCACCTTGAATAATAAATATCTGCATAGCAAATAATTTGTTCAATAATGTTTTCAAATGTTAAGAAAAATTATTGGAGATTGTGGAAAATAATGATTCTTTGAGAAAAAATGAAAAATAGGGAAACCAAAAATTCGCTGATTTTTCGAATAAACAATAAAAAATAGCGGAATCGCTGCCAAAAAGATTGTTCTTGCCGATTTCCGGTGTGCGATAATAAACCTCGATGATGTTGAAGAATACAGCTTTTTACAAATCCGCGCGTTTTATTGGGCGATCGAAGAGTCGTAAAAAACGAGAGGCTGTGCGACGTTTATTACAGATGCAAGGGCGTAATCACGCGACGCGGAACCGAGGCATGCAAATTACTTTGAGAACTGGACGAGCGGACTTAAAAACGAGTCGTGATCCGGCGATGAACGGTAAATAAACAATAAATCGACAACGCAGAGGATCGGACAAGAAACGGAAGGAATGGATGGGTAGCAAAAAACGGAGCTAATTGCCTTGCAAGAAACTTGGAGAAATGAACGGAATTCCTAAGAATAGATCGGTCGTTCTAAAAAAAAAAACGGAGAATGCGATCGGTGGCTTGGGAACGACTTCGTCGATTAAAAGTGGCGGAATCGTTTCGCGCGGAACGATTTCACGCAGCTTATCTGTTGCACGCGAGTGACTTTCATTTTCTTTGAAAGCAATTCGACGTTTGTCGTCTTAACAATTGGCACCCCGTGTTCCGAATGATTCCAACAAAGTGCATGCTTTCGCGCTAGCTCCGTGTCGTTTGTTCGTTCAGTGTTTTTTTATCCCACCTGAAAACTTCGCATGGTGACCCAAAAAACAGCTGCCTACGAGCAGCCCCGATCACAGGGGGCGACAAAATTAGAAAAGCGGGTTGTGCTGCGTCAAACTATTATTTTCCGGAGTATTTCTCCCCGCAGATCGCGAATCTGAAGTCGAAATTGGGGGAAAAGTGCATACAACTGCATACGATTCGGGGAGGGTGGGCAGCGAATGTGTTTGCAGATTACAGGTGGATGCTACAAAGGGAAACTGGATGTGGAGGAAAAAAGCGGAGTAGAAATCCAATCGAGGAGAAAAAGACCGGGAAACGCCAACAATTGCGTGAATGTTATCATCATGCGGGGAAAAGTGGCGGATCGTGATTTTTATGGGGTTTTTGGTTTTTCTCGGTTGTGAGCAGTTCGACGCCCAATTTTGACTTCAGATACGTGCGGACATCCGGCGGTGCCCACTTTTTTAATTTTGCGACCTGTGGTACTTTTTCGTAACTCTTGGATGATCTTCGGTTTGTAATGAGAAAGTACTTGTCGATACTATTTTGCCTGATCTACTTTCGGATAAACTTCCGAATAGCCCATACCTCCGGTTAAACTGAAGTTTCGTAAATAGATGTATTTCAACGCGCTGAGAACGAATGTGATAGGTAAAATACCCGCGAATCTCATTTTCAAGGTCAGATCTGGAAAAATGGATTTTTTAAAAGGTTTTTCACGTTTATTGTGATAAATATTGATTCTAGAGAAAAATAGTTGCAACAAAAGTTGTAGGCCATAAAAATATTGACATTCTTTGTTCCATACAATTTTTATGTACAGCCAGGCGTTTGTGAGAAAAACGCGATAATGCTCCAAGATGTGTACATGTCGTCGGCAATAAGAATTTCGGGCATTTGTCGAAAATGCACGTGTGGATTGGGTTGCGTTGGGTCGGGTTTAATATCGAAACTAATGGAGTTTAGCAGAATATACCTATTTCGGAGCATTATCGCTTTTTTCTCACAAACGACTGGCTCTAAATGAAAATCGTACGAAACAAAAAAAGTCGATATTTTTATGGCCTACAACTGTTGTTTGAACTATTTTTCGCTAGAATCGATATTTATCACAATAAACGTGAAAAACTTTTTTCAAAATTCATTTTTCTTGCTAGATTTGACCTTGAAAATGAAATTCGCGAGTATTTTACCTATCATATTTGTTCTCAGCGCGTTGAAATACATCTGTATACGAAACTTCAGATCAATCGGAGGTATGGGCTATTCGGAAGTTTATCCAAAATAAATTCTACCTGCCGTCGAGCTGTTATCGTACGCTATCGAATTTGTCTTTGTTCATTACAGCAGAACCTAGATTATCCGCACGTTGGCGTGAAAGATACATCGTTTCTCGCTGCCACCCCAGTGGCGGTGCACCGCCGAGAGCAACAATGTATCTTTGCGTGCATCGGCGCATTTCGAGCGTGTTGAAGCGCACTTTGTTTCGTCCGAGGTTCCATCGAGCGTTATTAGTCTACTCGCGTAGATTCCTCGCGCATTTTTAATATATCTCTCACAAATTATTTAAACGAATTAAGGTATTATCTTGTAAAACCGAATGCACCAATCGATTCTACGAGAAAAATACTGACGAAATCTAATTCCCAATAATGTTCATGCTTCGCAAATTCAATTGTTTATAACCGCTTTACATTAACAAATTGAACTTTGACACAAAAGTGTCAAGGTAAAAGCCCCCATTATTCTCGATGTAACAATGACTGTGGATGTTTGAACTTTTTTATCGTGTTTCAAATTAATGTAATTGACTTTTTATGTATTGAACACTTAGTTCGATTTTCTATTTGCATATTTTAATTTGTTTACCCTAATATCAATAAACTAAATAAAAATACATTAATTTGAAAGTGACAATTATTGCGCATGCTCATAAGTTTATTGGAAATGAATTGACGGTAATTAAATACAAATCTTCCTTAAATATTTTAATTAAAGAGTGCAAATCAACATAATAATAACCATTACAAAACTCATCCAAGGTTCGATTTTCTTTTCCTTCTTTTTCTTTCAGCTTCCTGTTGACGTCAAGTTATTTTAAATAGTGCATCTTCACGTAGCTACTATTGAACTCGCTATTTTTAAATCACAACTAAAATTAATCAGTTCAAATAAATGATTCTGGGATTACTTAAGCTACAAATAACTTTAAACAATTTTAAATGACAGACATACACCGAAATTATACAAGAAAATCCGTTTCTGAAAATACTACTTCTCTAGACGAAATAGTTAAGAAATTTCAAACTTACTAGCGATCGTTATCTACTCGAAAAAATAAAAAAATTATAGCTAATAATTCATACGCCGAAATAAAATTGAACTATTTTTTAGAAGTATTGAGCATTGTGATTATTTGTCAGGCGAATTAAATAATTAATAAAACAAAACAACGTGTCAATAGTGGGGGCCTTGTCAGTAATATTTCGTAAGTTCTAAATTTTCCCGTAGAACCGATTGGCGCAATCCGTTTTTCGAAATATCAACTTTTATTATAATTTGTTTAAATAATTTTTTTCTCACGCAATCGCAAATGGCTGAGAGTCTCTGAGGGGAAAATACTTCGAGCATCGTGTTGTCTAACGTGAATGCTGTAATGAGAAGCTATGTAACTGTAATTCATCAAATCGACAGACCTTTCATTTCCTATGCGGACATCGTCGTTCGTATGAGTTCTGCTGTCACATATCGCCTACCTTTCTCGGTGCCTATTCGTTACTCTGCCGGTGTATAGGTACGACTGGCATACCTTTGCATCCGTTTTCGCGTGACCGATTTTTTATTTCATTCGATATACCGTCAGAGCTCGGGACGTCCGGCCAAATACGTACATATGTACCAGAACCGGAAGCGACATCGTTGATACTGGTAGCCCAGTCGAGATAGACATTCGCCAGGAAATAATTAGCGGCGGCGATTATTTTTTTAATTCGTAGGGGGACCTGCGATCGTAAGTCTCGATTTTCGGGGAAATTCCGCCATTTCCTTTGCCGCCATCTTGATTTGAATTTGTATTTTTTTTGTTTTTCCGAAATAACTAGCGAATTTACAACTTTAGAGTAAAAAGGATATCATTCAAAGTTGTTGTAAATCTAATTTCCCACAAGTTTGGTCCTTATAATTTTTACCCTAGGATCCATATTTGCAGAGTTACGCCTACTCTCAAGTTTATCGAAGAAATGGTAATGGATAATCAGGTCGGGAATTTTATTTCCTTCAACTTTGGTTATCGCACTTTTGTTACCCCACGATCAATATTGTCAAACCTATACTCAAATCATGAGTGGACATTTTTTTTATTCAGTGATGCATATACATACGTATTACTATTTTTTCGACAAACTTGATCCTAGCTATAACTCTGCAAATATCGGTCCTAGAGTAAAAGTGATAATCACCAAACTTGTGGAAAATTGAATTTTCAACCACTTTACATTCTATCATTTTCCCGCCAAAGCTGTAAATTAACGAGTTATTTCGGAAAAACGAAAAAAAACCAACTCTAATCCAAGATGGCGGCGAACGCAATGGCGGAGTTAAAAAAAATTGCTGCCGCTAATCATTTCCAGGTTGAGCTATTTTTATGTCTATCTCGACTGGACTAGGAAGCTCGCAGCACAGTTGCGATTGCGACACGCGACGTGATTTCGTTCAATTGAAATGGTCGACCATTCGAGTTAGCATGGACACGCTTTGATGACCATTCGTTGCAACTATAAAAGGATAGAAGTCGCATTCTGATCTGGTTGACTTATTTCGCCACACTGCCCTACTGATCGAAATATTCGTTTCAGATTTAGGCTGATCGATCCGATCCTTTCGCGTCTCTTCGCCGAGCATCGCGGATTTCGCGCCGTGATTTTTCTTCGATCCCAACCACTGCGGCGGATTTTCTCGAAAAATTGAATTTTTAGAAAGGTCGTTTATGAGAACAATTATGCAAAAATTAACCCGCAGTCTTATGGGGAAATCGAATCATTGGGCATCTTTTGAATAAACTCCGTATTTCTGGCGAAGAGATTTTCATGAAATTTTGAGGGCTCACTGTTCGGGTTTTCATAACGCTGCGTGCCAAATTTCCCTGCAATCGACTGATTTTTATTAATTGTCTGCAACAAAAATTCATTCGAATCGACTGATTTTTATTTATTGTCTGCAACGAAAATTCAAAATTTCGATCGAAAATAAACGCGGTGATAAATCGGTGTATATTACGCGTTGCAACTTTACTGTTTGAAGTTCGAGCCATTACCACTTATAGAATTACGCAAATTATTCAAAATATGCCGAATATTTCGTTTTTCCCATAAAACTACGTGTTAATTTTTGAATAATTTTCTCATAAAAGAGCTTCGTAGAAATTCCAAAAATTTTGCAGCATGCTCAGACGATAAATTCCTGCACATTTACGCAGTTTGAACAAAATCTCTGTTTTGATCTCTCAATAGCTACTCTGCCTAATATAATTCATGAGAATGTAAATAGTCTACTTCGCATAACTTGTAAATAAAAACTGCGCGAGAACTTTTTTTATTTTTAACAATTTTGTTTAACGAAGTTTCTGATTGCACGTTAAATTCGTGACGCCTGACGAATAGGAGCTATAAAATCACAAGATAATCATTTTCTTTACATTGTTTGTCAGGAAATTTCATCCTCTACAAAATTAATGCTCATGTATTACATCGTGAATATTATATTTTGGAAGATAATCCCAATTTCGTACAAAAATTGTCATTTTTTTGGGTAACATTTACTTATTTTATGGATACAATTTTTTTTTAAATAATTTTGGTTACGACATTTTTCTCTCTAAAAAAAGTTCTTATCAAATTTTCCAATACAAAGAATCAGAAAAGACTTTTCTTACTCGTAAAATAGGTGAAAATTGTCAAAATGTACGACAATTCTCGTATCAAATTGCGATTATTTTTATAATTACGATATTTACGTTATGATTGATAAAGACCAATTTTGGAGAGGATCTTATTTCCTAACAATGCGAGGAAAATAGTTATTTTGCCACTTTCAATTTTTTATTAGCCATAAAAATTTGTCTCTGTGCACACAGTTTTTATTTACTACCTCAAAGATTAGTATTTTTGCTATTGCCAGATCTATGTCGAAAAAGGCGGATAATCTAATGTACAGCTAACTTTAATTCGCCAAATTTCTTGCTACTTCATTTTTTCTTGGTTTGTTCTTCGATGTTCCACCAAATTATTTAGAAAAATTGAACACTGAATTTCCGCGCCTGCGCAGTTTTAGTTATTGTGGTTCAAAAACTGCTGAGATTACGATTGCATTAAAAAATGACTTGAGAATACAAATAACGAACAACAAAATAAATAAATTCGATCGAGCAGCGAAGAGCGAACGACGAACAACGGATCTAGCAAAAAATTGTGTCATTCGCGCAAGTCAGCTACAATCGTGTTTATCGAGTCGTGCGCGTATCTTCTCGCTATTTTCGAAAAAAAAAACTCAATTTTTCATTTAAATGCCCCCAAACGTTGTTCTTCTTTTTTTAGCGTACCTGTTACGTACATCTATTGCGAGGAGGAACCGTGGGATTTTCGAGATTTGGAAAATGCGATTTTCAAATTGCTACCGAATCGGCGATCGAAGAGCACGAGGAGGGGTTAAGGATTTCGAAAATGGGGGATCCGAATTTTTTTTCCGCCGGAACCAGAAGGATTCCCGAAGACGACCGGCGAATGGTATGCCCATTCATCGACGAGTTACGACGAGTCATGCTCATCAGTATGCAAGCTCGCGCGACTCTTTTCTTCTTCCTCCGTTCGGAGATCCGATGAAAGCAGTTGGTTGACCCGATGGCCTAAAACCGCGTCTTCTTCGATTCCACGCTACGGAAGCGAGAATTCTTCGGCGAAATCTGCGAAAAACGTGACTAACCTGAACCCGCAAAAGCTTATGTTCGCATTACCATAGCGGCGCGACGCGCGGTACCGTTGCGCGACTTTCAAACGATGAGCAATACTCGTAGGCGAAGATGGGAATCAGTGTTACAGAATCTCTGGCTCTCGTACGTACGTTGCCCACGTTGATTAGCACTCGCCAAAATCTCGCGAACACAATTTCCACCGCGGCTCACCGAATTTGCTTACGCAGGTAACAGCACCAGCCTCAATGCCGAATCTAACTGTTCACGTCCCGTCGCAAAGTAGATCGAAGTAGACCGCCGGATCCTCGCCATGGCTAACCGCAACGACAACATTTTCGACCGAAAAAACAACCAGCTACCAAACACCACGACGCCGTATTTCTCACAAAAATAAAACTACTCGAGATAATAAACAATAATCCACAAATAAATAAATAAATAAATAAATAAATAAATATATAAATAAATAAATAAATAAATAAATAAATAAATAAATAAATAAATAAATAAATAAATAAATAAATAAATAAATAAATAAATAAATAAATAAATAAATAAATAAATAAATAAATAAATAAATAAATAAATAAATAAATAAATAAATAAATAAATAAATAAATAAATAAATAAATAAATAAATAAATAAATAAATAAATAAATATATAAATAAATAAATAAATAAATAAATAAATAAATAAATAAATAAATAAATAAATAAATATATAAATAAATAAATAAATATATAAATAAATATATAAATAAATATATAAATAAATAAATAAATAAATAAATAAATAAATAAATAAATAAATAAATAAATAAATAAATAAATAAATAAATAAATAAATATATAAATAAATAAATAAATATATAAATAAATATATATATAAATAAATAAATAAATAAATAAAAAATAGCTATGCCACCGCAACCAAATTGTCCAATTTACTGCCGGCCACTGAACACTGAACCTATCTACTCGTAAAACAAAATTCAGGAGAAGGCTTCTTCAAAACGGCTAGTAAAAAAAAACCAACGGAAAACTGAAAAACTAAACAACGAATGGAGTGCTGAAATTTGTGTAGTCTGAGGATGTACTAAATAAATATAAATCATTTTGTTCTGATTGTTAACTAGTTTGTAACTAATTTTTTGTCAAGTGCGGTTCCCCTTGTACGGGGAGTATTTTCCCGCTAAGGGGCTGCATGTTTGTTAAGATTGCGACTGAAATGTGGTAGAAATAAATGAGTAACTGAACAGATAAATAAATAAATGAGCGAGTGGATGAATAAAGAAGTAGATAATAAGTGGTAATATTAAATGATAAAAATAATAAGTGGAAGAGAAATGGACGCGCGGGGAATGCGCGGCATGCTTCGTGCGTTCATCGGCCTCTTCGCATAGTGGGCCAGGACCTTGAATTTCTTGTTTGACCGGGTGAAGGTAGCTCGAAAGAGGAACTCGCCTAACAATGAGATAATAATTAGCTGTCGCTGCTACGGTATTAGAAGTACGACGGAGACGAGGTCCCGTTCGTTGATAACGTGGTATCGAAATGGGACGAGTTTTTGGTAGCGCGTTCGACATTTGCTGCCAGCGGAGATCGGATTTGATGTTTCGGATGTGGAAACAGAGATTTCGCGTTGGTACGAGAATGAGGCTGCAGAGATGTGCGGATGTGAATTTTGTGCGTGGAAAAACTCACTCGAAATGAAACTGGCGCGACTGGACGTGAGACTCGAGCAGCTCGTGTTTTGGTTCACTCCTCGGCTGTCATGTTCACCGTTCTGCGGGGCCTCCTTCGGCGATACTCTTCGAGGCTCGTCTTTACTTGGATTATGAATTTATTTATCTTTATTTTCACTTCCGATTTTCTCGACTTTCTTTCGCAGGATTTTCGATCGAAGGTTACTCGTCGGTGGTTCCAGCCTCGATGACCGACTACGACTGGCCACCATTTGGTCGTCGTGACAAGAGTCTGTCTGTCATCTTCTCTCGTTCCCCGGACGTCTTCGGACCACCTGGGGGGGAGGCACCAGTTCTCCTCGCATTCGTCTCGCCCCCCGCCCCGGATCTTACCACAATAAACTCACCTTGTCCACGGTCATCCCGGATCCCCCCGACTCGGGTACACAGCCGCGTGGACATCGGAGGCACGCGGTGAGAAGCGGAGAAGGAGAACTCGAGCTTCGGGGGAACGGTACGTGGAACAGTTAGACCGATGACCTACATAACCGGAGCCACACCATCCGAATCATAGGAAGTCAATTTTCATCCTGAAACACCGAGACGAAGTGATCGACCCAACCAGATATGTACGAGGTTCGATCCCGTTTATTTGGAACGACGATGGAAAATAGCTACGAGAGCCTTTCGAAAATCAACGTAGGTACGCGAGTGTCGAAACGGGAAGAGGAATCTGATGCGATGCGATGACGAGAGTCTTGTTCGTCGTCGTCGTCCCCCCACTCGCGGTGGACACTCACTTTTATTTGTAACGAAGACCTTTACTTGTTGGACTGCCACATGTTTTCAAGGTACTCGGAGATCACTGGAACAGGTAAAAAAGTGCGCTGAACCGTAACGCACTTCGTGCTTTAGATCCTTTTTTTTCACCCAAATGGTGCGGAGGAACGCGTTCCAAACGATAGGAGGTACAGTAACGATAGGTGTACCGAAATACTTCGAGCAGAGGCACCAGAGAATCGAACAAATTCTAGATCATCTTCGGTCGAGGCAACAAATTGATTTTCTTTCTTGGATCTACAGACTTGCTTTGTTATAATACAGTCTTTTTTCCAGTATGTTGACCCCTTTGGCCACAGTGGGACACCAATGTCCCATCTAGACAATATCGACTTTTTAATGCTCATGAGCAGTTTGTTATCGGTTTTTTGATCTAAGCCATCCCAAGAATCCAAAGAGTATTGAAAACAATTTATGATATTGTGTAGCTAGTAAAAATAGTTATAGCTAATAACAAATTATTATTAAAAAAAAAACAGGATTTTCAGAATACATTCATACCAGCACGAAATGGTAGCTAGTATTATCTGAAAATTTGTCTACGAAGGGCTTCGAGGTCGGTGATTAAGAAATCTACTGTCAAATTTTCGAAATCCAAAATGGCGGATCCTATATGGCCGGTTACAAATTTGAAATATGGCCATCTTTTCTGGAACTTGGTCTTTACGGGTTTCTGAGATCGCTGACTACGAATCCACTATCCAATTTTCAATATTCAAAATGGCGGATTCAATATGGCTGACCACAAATTTGAAATATGGTCATGTTTTCTGGAACTTGGTAAATAAGGGTTTCTGAGATCGCTGATTACGAATCCGTTGTCCAATTTTCAATATTCAAAATGGCGGATTCAATATGGCCGGTTACAAATTTGAAATATGGTAATTTTTTTCTGGAACTTGGTAAATAAGGTAACTTGGTAAATAATCCGCTGCCAATTTTGTAAAATACAAAATGGCGGATTCAATATGGCTGATCCAAATTTGTAAATATGTCAACTTAATTTGAAAATTGGCAAATATTGGTTCTGGAGATTGCTGATTTTGCAATTAACACAGCAGAATCGTAATCATCAATCTCAAAAAGCCTGGTACGCCAAATTTCATAAAAAACTGATGGCTGAAGAAATTCATGACTGAGCGGGGTAAGATTTCCCTTAGAGTGGGGTTTCTCAAACTTTCTTAATCGTGCAACATTCTGAAAAATTCCAAAATTTCGTGGATCCTTCCCGAATAGAAAGAAACAACCAGGTCAGACGCAGTATCTACTTACAACTTGTTTCCTCAGTCAGACAGGCCCACAAAAAAAGTTGCGCGTGCTTATTACATATCATCCTGAGGATTAAATTTCAGCTTTGATTTGTATTTTTTTCTCGCTGAACACGAATCTGAAGTCAGAGTTGGAGTTTGCCGGGCAAACTTTGGAGACGAGCCGTAAAAACCGACGAAAATCACGATCTTGTATTTCTCCTCCTTCACTCGCAAAGCTGCATCCCATACGATTAATCCGGACATGTTCAACTTTCTGAACATGTTCGTCGTCATTTGCTCGCGAGGTTAGTACAGTTATGCTGCATACATTCACACGTGTCGTAGAGATGCGAGCAAACGGTTTGCCAGGCACGTGACCAGACGTTATTACATCCGGTTTTGATATTGCAGCGAATAACTTTCCTGCAGCAATCATCAAAGCCAGTCCCTCGTTGCTGGTGATGAATATCTCGAGTTTACAGCGAATTGCTCGTTGAACATTTTTAACGAAATGGCCGACTTTTTCTCCCCTCATCGCATATTTCAACGGCCCTAACGAGTAGCACCAAAAAACTACACACGTAACCGAGAACGAGGTGTTTACTAATAAAAGCAACGAATACTAACACCAAAAAATTGTGTATTTTTTTACCAAATAAATATTTGCCCCAATAATTATTATCAATGCACGATCAACGGGTAAAAACACTATGAAGATATTTCACTAGCAAATATTACAAGCAAAAAAGCTTGTTCTATTACTATGAATAATTGACTTTTCTTCAATTACAGTTTTACTTGCTATTTGCTTGCTTACTATTTTCTATAATGGACAAAAACAATTTTTTAAATATATTTCAAGAGTATATTTACGAGCCCAACAACTTTTATATTTTATTGACAACTTTTTATAATAATATCTATCATAGCAACGTCAAAGAAAATACGTAAAATAGCGTTTCTTCGAGCATACAACGTATAAAAATTGATAGCACTGTAAATTGTACATTGCACCAAACCAATTATATTGAACAAAAAGATTCGTTTTTCCCGCTGATTACAAAAAGTCATCCAATTTTATATCGCACGAATTGCACATATTTTTGCATCAAAATACATCTTTACGTAATTTTTTATTTTTACTGTTTGTTAATTTTTTTTAAGCAAAACATAAATTGCGTTTGCCTTGAATGGACTAATATATTAATTACAACGTACTTATATTACGTACTTAAAACTTGAACATAAAACTTGTTTATCACTAAAAAAAATGTGTACAGTGCGTTTATTCGTGTGTGATGAAAAATTGGTGCTATTATTCGCTGGGGCAGTCGATTCGTTGTATTCAACCGCGTTTCACGCGTTTTCGTCGATGCCCCGTCGAGCAATCCTCGCGAGAGATCTCGCACGTTTCATCTGGAAATGAGATCGAAAAACGTCGAAAATTATTTTTAAATCGTTACTTTTCGTCGCGGTCGCGCAGGAATCAACGATACGATTTCACCCGGGTGACTCGGATGCGTCGGCCTGCGTGGCTAGCTGATAACGCGAAGAATGGGACGCGTTTGGTTTGCTGATAGCAGATCCTCCGGAGAATGTCGGGTTTCGTTTCTCTTTAAAATCCAGAATGGAATAGAGCAACGAAGACGCGGCGCGACTCGTTTTCATAGCAGCTCGTAAAAACTTGTCGTACGCGAACCCGGACGCTGAGGGAAAAGTTGAATCATCTCGCGGCGAGCCACGCGAAAATGAGAAAGTATTACGCGAATAGCTGCATCCCAGGACGATTGCTCCCTCGCGAATCCCTAGAATTTGAAACTCGAGCGAAAGTTTTTCGCACGTTATCATCGCCGATAGCAAGTCGGTGCACCGGTGCGTCATGGTTTCACTTCCGCAAACGCGGGTCGCAAGCCGACCCAAGTTCGTTCTCATTGTCACGCGTGACAGAGAATCGCTCGAATTGCACTATAAAAATGATTATCAATCAACATTAATCGACGATCATTAACAATTATTAACAATGATTTTTTTTCTATCCTATCAAAAACATATTTCAGAATTTTTTCAATTTTTTTACCCGACAAAAAAAATACTCCTTTTTTGAAAACAGCTACAACTTTTTTAAAACTCGACTTATTGGGACGTTTTTGTTTTAATTTTCGTTGTAGGGCCACAGAAAATTGTTCCAAATTCGGAAAAAGCCAAAATACAAAAAAAAAAAAGAAGAATTGTTCCACATTCGGAACAACGAGCGCTCAAGGTTAGCATAATACAAATCCGTTTCCGTTATTTTCAGCTGGACAAATGTTCACCAATAATAACGCGAATTATTGTGATGTCTTATTATTATATAGTTATCATGATACATTCTGAATAAAAAATTCCACGTGGGCGCTGCTCTCATTAAAATTAAATATAAGTTCGATTAAAAATAAGTCCGATTTTTGTCAATCTTCTATTCTTTAGCAGTCGTTGTTCCAAATGCGGAAGAAATTTTTTTTTCGGTTAGAAAATCTGAAAAAATTTGAGTTACTATTTTATACGGTATTTTATACATTTTCCGGAAACGATTTTTTTCACGGAGCTACGAAATTTGGCTGGGAAGAGGTTAACAATAATTATCATTAATTATGGATGATAATTATTAATAATTAAGGAAGGAGCGATCCAAATGCGAGAATGGCGAAAATTGAAGGTCGTGGGGATAACGGAGAGATGAAAATGGAAGGAATATGAAAAATATGAAGTAGAGAGGAATTTGTCCAGTTTTTAGAATTCGAGTAGTTGCGAGCGAGCAAATCTGTTCCCCGCGTCGCTGTGACTATAAAGTGGTAAATTGAAGGAACGATTTCGGATTGCAACGAGTCGGAAAAGAAAGTGGGAATAAATTGTTCCCGTTCCAGAAAAGATACCGGATAATTATTCCGATGAGTTCTCTAGTTTCCGTCTTCGTCGTCTTCGAGAAGGTTGACTGGGCATAATTCATCGCGTGTCGGATAAAAGTTGGCCGAGCGATGTGCGACCGATTCCGATTTGTCGGAAGAACCGCTACTAGAAAACCTTTCACCGTTGACATGTTTTGTCCGTACTGTTTCGAGGTGGAGGCGGCAATTACGATCGAAAAACCTACAATCGCGATACGTACCTCCGTAAATTCGCCGATAAGTTCTCTCGACACGGTTGCGAGCATTATTCGTCTTTCAACAATTACGAAACGTGGCGAGGTTCCGAAAAGCTCTTGAATCCGATTTCGTATAATTCCGCGCGTTGAGGCGTTGATTACGAATATAGTAGGCAAATTAAACACGTATTCGTTTTATGTAACGATAACAACACCACTACCAACAACAACCACTACAACAAGAACAACCACAACGGATAAACTTCCGAATAGCCCATACCTCCGATTAATCTGAAGTTTCGTATACATATGTATTTCAACGCGCTGAGAACGAATATGATAGGTAAAATACCCGCAATTTTCATTTTCAAGGTCAAATCTAGCAAGAAAAATGAATGTTGAAAAAAGTTTTTCACGTTCATTGTGATAAATATCGATTCTAGCGAAAAATAGTTCGAACAAAAGTTGTAGGCCATAAAAATATCGACTTTTTTTGTTTCGTACGATTTTCATTTAGAGCCAGTCGTTTGTGAGAAAAAAGCGATAATGCTCCGAAATAGGTATATTCTGCTAAACTCCATTAGTTTCGATATTAAACCCGACCCAACCCAACCCAACCCACACGTGCATTTTCGACAAATGCCCGAAATTCTTATTGCCGACGACATGTACACATCTTGGAGCATTATCGCATTTTTCTCACAAACGACTGACTCTACATAAAAATTGTATCGAACAAAGAATGTCAATATTTTTATGGCCTACAACTTTTGTTGCAACTATTTTCCTCTAGAATCAATATTTATCACAATAAACGTGAAAAACCTTTTAAAAAATCCATTTTTCCAGATTTGACCTTGAAAGTGCAATTTGCGGGTATTTTGTCTATCATATTCGTTCTCAGCGCGTTCGTAAAGGGTCATCGATTGGTTGCTACGAGGTTCATCTGGGTGTGGAAGCGCTCCGAATATTTCAAGGATCGGCTTGATTGGCACATTTATTTAGCGTATTTATCAAGCATACGGCTTGAAAATTGTAAATTTCGATTTATATTAAATAAGCTTCCTAAACACCTGAAATTTTTCGTAGAACATTTCCAAACTAATTATGCTATCAAAATAAATTTATACAAAGTAGTTTTCACAGTAATAAATATTAAAAAAAAAAAAAAAAACGATTAGCCTCAGATAACCACGTCACGCGAGTGTTCTTGCGCTCATATATTCGAACAGTTTCGTTGATGGTGATAAATCAACGAGATACCAAAAGGCCAGCGCTAATTGAATTGGTCCGGTCGTTAATTTTTGTTATTCTGTTACTTATCTGCGATTGCAAGCCATTTGTTATATAAGATAATTGACGTCATTTGTGCTCGCATCAATATTATTCACCATAACAATTTGTTAATTACCCAAAATTCCTATGCGTAGGTACTATTTTTTTTCAAACTCGTAACATTTTTAGATTTTTAGATTCTTTAATACCTTATCGGATTCGCCATTTTGAATTCTCCAAATCTGACTTTAGATTCGTGATCCGTGACCCGAAAACCTTTGGGTACAAATTTGGATGCCGATTCGTTCGTCCGTTCCGAAGATATGAACAATTTTATTTTATTTTTGGGAATTTTGTTTTTTAAATTATGGGAAAACTACGCCTCCGATCAACGCCAAAATCTGATCAGTTGTAAATTAAGAAAAGCCGCGTGGATTGAGCCCAATTTGATCGAAATCCGCGCACTCGTTCTCGAGATATCGTCGGGACAACAATTTGATTACGCACATGCGCACGTACATGCATGCATACAGACGTCCAACTGAAAAACGTGGACCTCGAAAAGTGGAGATCCAGTGAAAACTCAACTTTTCAGTTTCGGAGTGATTACAATAAGTTCGTATTTTCTCTGAAATCCGAGAAACGGGAAATTGAAAACGAACAGATTTGTTTTCGGTTATAATTTCCCTTTTACGTTGCGTTGTCCGCGTGGAAAAAGTTGCCGTACCTACTTCGCCGTCGCGACGACTCGCAACCCGTGAAAGATGAACCTGTCTCGAGGAGAGTGAAGTCGATGAGAAAGGTTGTACCTGCAATTCCAACAGGAATTCCCGCATTCTTTTCTACCACTGTCGTTTCTCGTTTTGTTTTTGTAACTGCGAATAGCATTGCGCTCCTTTTTCAAATGCGCGTACAAACGAAGGAAAAGAACGACGCACGTACGCGAACGTGAGTGGAGATTCAAAAGTCAAGGTTTCCAACTTTTACAAAATCAGTTCAAAAACCAGTCGAACTCATCGCGCGCAATTTGTATGGAGCTTTGCACGACGAAGTTTCTCGCATTTTTCGCCTTCACGAGAATTTCGACGAGATTTTTTCCAATTATCAGCAGCACTATCACCATTTCACAGTTGATTTCCCGTTAGTTCAACATTCTTGCTATGTAATTTCGAAAAAAAACGAAATTTTTTCCCAAAAAATTTCGAAATTAGCAATTATATAATTATTATTATTGAGCACATATTCTTTATAATTATTCGTTATAAAATCGGAACAAATTTTGACATCGACTCTTGTAGAGCCACGCAAAAATAGCGCGAGGGAACGCGCTTCAACGAAAAAAATAAGCATAGATCGTAACTCTTTCGACAGATTTCAAAAATGTACAAACAAATATCTACCAAAAGTTCGTAGACCATTTTTATTACAGTTCTCTGCCGAGTTGGTCAGAACTTATAAAAATTTCTCTTCAAAATTATTCAAATTACGGAATTTATTTCAATTTTTAATAAATCATTTCCTACCATGTATGAGTATACCTAAAAGAGCTCATGATGTTATTCATTTCTTGCGATCTATATTCTTAACTAGAACATAAGACAACAAATATTTATCTAATATGAGCGTAATATCGTTCACGTCAGGAGGGTAGTCCACTGTACCAATTTGAACACATTTTTTTTAAATTTATTGTTTGAAATTTTTTGAATGTAAGAATATCAAGAAATATTGTGCTAAAATTTTTTGAAACTCCGATGTTTTTTTTCGACCAACACGTCACTACTTCTACTCGCTTACCTGATACAACATATATTTTATACATTTATAATAAATTCCTAACATATGAATATGAATAACGAATAATAATCATTGAAAGCGAATTGCCATTCTATGATCATTAGGGCATAATAAATTAATCGTCGTGGTATAAATAATTAAAAACGTTTGAAATAGGGAGTTTTAGCCATTAAAATAAGCTACAGTCATTATAACTGATGATAATCATTATTGCTCAAAATTTACGTGAAATATACACATGTTTATTATGTAATAAACATTTAAATATAATAAACTCTCTCGTGTTTTTAATGTTGCAAAATTACGTGAAGCGTGAAGTGCGCAACGGAGATATTACGTTTTCAAATTATGGAGAGCGAAGATTGGCCTCAAAAGAGGCCAGATCAGAACAAAGGCAAGCAAGACTGGAAGAAATTACAGATTATGAGCAAGCGGTATCTTATACGGTGCAGGCATCGCAAATTAAGTTAGGCTGAGAATTTTTCACGATTTTTCGTTAACGAAAACTTTAAACGCGTTTTTCTCGAAACTACGTTTTACAAACTTAGCTCCATCGCCAAAACCAATGGACCGGTCCTTATGAACCGCAAGATAAATCTCAGCTGTCTCAAAATTATAATTTTTCCTATGTTTGTTTGTGAAAAAGAGGAAAAAAGGCGTTTTTCCGCGTTCTTTGTCTGCCATTTTGTCATTTATTGATAAATTTTTAAATCAAGGCACACCTTGTAGCCAAGGTTCTACTGAACCGAAAGACATTCGGTTTTTTGCTTCGGATAAACCGTTCTGGTGTTCTGGTAGACCTACCTCGTGTATTTTTTTTATATTTTTTTTGACGAGTTACGTTTGACTGCGGTTTTTGCACCGAAACAACCAATAAAAGTACTGACTTTTTTTTGGTAATTTAAGACTAGGTTTACGCTGGCCGATAAATCTTACATCAATATTTTCCATAGTTTTTGCAAAAACAATTCGTAAAATAGCCTTTTATCGAGCGTCCAATGCTGACTGCATCCTTAAAGATGTGACCTGATGATGATGCCTGACGCTGGTTTCGAGCGTCAAATTTGGGTGCCATAATCAATTTACGCTGTACTGCCATCTGGAAAAAACGTAGTAGCGTTAAATCTTAAAAGCTGAATATAAATTAGTTTTTTATTTGTAGGATTGACCGTGAATTTAAAATTCACAGTACACAGTTACAAAGAATTTATAACCATTGAGGAACGAAGAAGATTTTATGAAAATGGCAATATTCGAAGATTTTGAAAAGTTCGAAGACGTAAGGGTTAGATTATATAAAATATAAACGATAATTATGATAGATATATTTGTACATTTGCTTATATTTCTATATGAGGCTAGATCCAGATTTAGTTATTTTAGCTAGGGGGAGCCATAATTTGACGCGTCAAGCGTCATCACGAGCTTACAACTTTAATCTAATATAAGCGTGGGATGCGACATTACCGACCAAGAGGTTCGCGGCCCCGCCACCATGGCCGGTGGCGCTGTCAACGTTGTGCCGCCGAGCGTATGGAACAGCCTTAAAGTACACCGGTAAGTGTATACAGTACGATAGAAGTAGACAGTAGATCGAGGCGTAAATCGAAATCGACGCGCTTGGTTAGTTCTTCCACGATGACGAAGCAAAATATTGTGAAAATCGTGGAACGACACGGAAATATACCCGTGGACCGTGGAGTCGGTGGCTTCGAGAAACACGCATATAAATAAAATATGCCTGAAGACGGAAGAACCGTTAAAAAAATGGTGAGTTTTGTTTTTTTTACTGTGTCGAAAATGACTGTATTCTTAGCACAGGTGATCTTTCACACGCAAACGTCTATTCGTCTTAACCTTTCTAACATACGGATCGGATTTCGAATCTTCTCCCACAGATTTCTGTCCATTGATCTAAAATAACCGATTTTTTGACGTCACGTCACATGTTTTGTTATAGGAACCACTTTCTCCGGGACCGTGCGTTGATATAAGCGACGACGAACTTGTAACCATATCGGTGCGAGACTTGAATCGACAATTGAAGCTACGAGGCTTGAGACGCGAGGAGATCGTTCGAATGAAACAGCGAAGACGGACGTTGAAGAATCGCGGATACGCCGCGAGTTGTCGTATCAAACGTATCGAGCAAAAAGATGAATTGGAGACGGAAAAGAGTCAAGAATACAGAGACATGGAGGCGATGCAGGAAAATAATAACAGAATGAGAGACGAAATCGAATCTTGGCATACAAAATACGAAGCTTTACTCAAATTTGCAGTTGAAAAAAAAATTCACATTCCTTTAGAGTTAGAAAGCATTTAATTTCACGTCGTGCGACGGGCATTAATTGTTGTGCAGGTGACAACGCGTCAATTGACATTTTCATAGCTGATGGGTTTTGTCAGAAACATCAATTTTGGGCAAATTTGTCATTGAGATCCAAATTTTTGTAATTTTTTAACTAATATGATTATTGATTTTTGATATGATTATTCAATTTGGAAATTGGCCTTGCAAAAATTGGTTCGAATACAGTTCTTGTATGAAACTCGACTTTGTGATAACAGAGGTAGACAAGGAAAGTCATGTAGATTGTCTCAAATTATAGAATTTCTAAACTGTTCTACTGTTCTGTGGATCTTATTGAAATTCATTCCGACAACATACCGATGATCAGTATATAAATATGATTCTCACGCAGTATTCAGATCCGAAATGTTCAGAATTTTAGAATTTCCAAATGATTTGTTGAGTATTTTATAAATTTTTGAGTTGTGGGGTTCAAGAATAGTAGACTATTAAGAGAGTATTACTATATAACGTTTACCCGGAATTTTACTTTATAGTAGTATATTCTACGGTGAAAATGGAATACTTAATTAGGTAATAAGACTAAGATAGTAACAAGATCAACCGATGGAATAACCACTTGTGAAATTAAAACTTATTTTTCACAGATAATTGATAAGCAATAAATTCTAATAAATTTCATATTCTCATTATTTTTTCACATTGTAAATCATTTCCATTCCATGTCAGTGACGAGATTTTTCTTCCCGCATAGAGTTATATTCATGTCTGGGATTTCATCATTTTCAAATAACAAACCGTTCAATTTTCCAACTGCTAATGCAGCTCAAAATTGAAACTACTTCACGACCCGCCAACTGCAAAGTGACATGTTTATGCTCGATACATAACAATGCTAATAGCAAGTAGATACATATGACGATAATATATAGATTAATAATTTTATGTTATGATTTGCCAGTGACTTGTATTATCATGCTAATCAAAGAGTGTAGGATAGAAGGGAAAGCTTTCGTCAGAAACAAAGTTAAAAAAGAGTACGCGAGTCTCAGCGCCTCTGATGCCTAGATTTCCTTCAATTTGATTCAAATTTCAAAAGTGACATTACAATAATATTATTATTTCTTATTTTTATTTTTTAAGAATCATTTTTTCCAGTGGTCCAACAGCAGTTGAATTAGCGAACTTCAATATTTTCTTTTTAATTTCGTTCTCTGCAGTAGTTACCATGTCACTTTTTTTCAATTCTCCTCCAATGAATCGCGTTTCTCAGAAGCAACGGACTGGTATAAAAAAAATTAAAAATAAATCCGCAGCACCCCAGGATCATAATTGAAATTAAGCACGTCAATACACAATTCTGAATGCATTTGTAAATATGAACCGATGCTTGAAGAGCTCGTATTTATCGATGCATATTGCGTGACAGAGGGAGTTGATATTGCGGCCGCCAGACAGCGCGCGAAGTATGCAATCGAAACTTATCTTTGTAAAACTTGCAAAGAGAAAAAAAGGCCCTTGAGAAGAGATCACTGTCTGCGTGATCGACGATGTCTTCGCGGTAGTTATCAGACTGTCACGTGGAATAATAGAGGTCAAAAAATGTTTGGCATCTAATCCTGCCGTTTATCGGTGCGGTTAGAGATTAGGCGGTTCGCCACCAGCTGGCAGTATGGCTACGGTCCGATTGCACGTGTTGCGGTTTCTCACTTCAAAAACGCTTCTAATTCCACGTAGATCGCCGCGTGCCGGCTGTTTCAGTCACGATTCGACTCGATCGAAGTTTACATCGGTTAGACAAGCCCTCAAACGAACCATGTCGTATACAATCGTGGAAAAGGGCACACCAAATACAACCGATTACAGAATATATTTCAGTGAGTATAACCTCGTTACGATATAAACAACGTTCACCGCAATTATTTCCTACTCGTTCGCGATATTTACTTAGCTCGTCGATTCGACCTACAATGATGTCCTTGAACTTCACAGTGCTGTTTGTGTTTATATATTTTCATTAAATAACCTCAATAATATCAGATTTATATAATTCCCGCACGATTGCGTCATTATTTCCGAAACACGCGTTTACTACTAGCTAATGATACATAGAAGATCTAAGGATGTAACCTGCCAACCTTTCACGAACAATTTATTTCCATCTACGCAACGTTATCGCGTCATATAAATATAGGGGAAAAACAATTGAGCATCGCGACGTAACGTTCACCCCTCGCACGACTCATTCATGCTCGTTCGGGTCGCGCGAGCGTATGCAAACGCGATCGGTTTTTTGGCACATCTAAGTACGTATTTTTCGTACATTTTCATCAAACTTGCTATAGTATTTACGGTCACGTGACTCGCGAGCGAGTTATCGTTATCACCTGAATTGATCGACGGGGATCATGCTTTGTATATACATACGCAAAGTACCATGGAAATGTGTACACGTACCTATGGAAAGAAACGTGAAATTGTTAGTAATGGTATAGTTATAAAAATGAATTCATCGTGTCCGTTACTGGAATGAAGTTTGAGCAGATCTTACAATATCATGCTAGTGCTAGATATTTAGAAAGTTGACATTCTTATCTACCCCTGATCAGTCGATGTGAAATTGTCTTGTTCGTTTTACTCTGATCCGTGCTACAAAAATTTCTTGACTTATAAATCGAAGTTTGAGGCGAAACGATCGGTAATTTCAGTTCCGTAATATAGAAGAATATCCGGAGCGAAAGTATAGATATTGAGACCAATCAAGACTGAAAATTCTAATGTCGATTTACCGGACAACTTGGCGTACAGGAAACAATAAGTTGTATCTAATTTGGAGAACAAGGCTTACGAAAGTTGTATAATTTAATTGAGAAATGAGACGTGTCTTTTTGTTACTTAGTCGTATTAACATTATGAATATTCAAAAAAATTGGCTTAGCATTATAGAAAAAAGTGATTCGTTGCACTAAAAAAAATGAGATATAAATGAATCTTGTCGTGTATTAACTTCGCGATGCTTGCCTTAGGACAATTTTATTTGAAGGACGTTCGATCTTTGAAACTATAAAACCTACTAGTTATCAATTTCTAACTGCCACAAGAACAGGGCAACAAAAATATCGAGCCCTTGACATCGATGCTTTTTCAACGTTACCATGAAAATGTGCGTTGCGAATGATTAGAATCGAGGTTGAAAACTTCAATCGACCTGTGAAAACTATTTTCTCTATTGTCTTATCTCGTTTCTTTATGGTAGGAAAAATGATAACTCCCGCATAATCCTGCCTTTAATATGATTACATTCTGCAAACAGTTTTCTTGATTTATCCAAACGGTTGATATTTTCTCTTGTGTCTTGGGTTTTGAGTTTGACCAGTTCTCAAAACTCATTTACCTAATTATGCCATTTCTACTTGTGTTCAGCTAGAACTACTAAAAAAGAATTGCCTTTTAGATTTGGACGTGAAAACATGTACAATCGATTCCGAAAATTCCGTACATTTCTTGCTAATTTCTACCTTTCCACATTGATTTCATATTCTTTTTCTTATTTTTTATAATTTGCTCTATTCGTACTATTTTCTGAGGCACGTTTTGACTAGGAGAAACGTTTTTGATCCAGCCTATTGGTACCAGAGCTGTTCTGTGATCGCATATAGCAATCTGCATACTTTCACTAAATTTCTCCACTTCTATATCATATTCTGATAGATATTCAACGACGCATGAAACAGAATAGTATGCAGCAGCAAACAATGCGTAACAGTGAACAAATTTGTCACGGTAAAAAAGTGTAATCCACAAAAATATTCACACAAGTACAGAAAAAAAATAAGAATAGTAGAAACACCTTAGCAGGACAAAAAATTGGAATGAAAGAGTTTGTTGCGAATGGCAAAAACTTTATAACGATTCATGAGGTTTTACAGGGGAAGAAATTGAATCGTAGCGGAGATTCGACCAAGAGAAACGAATTAATAGAAAATCTAGCTAGTTTTTATCCACTGATTCAGAAATTCTGTTACCTCTTGTTTCTTAACGCGAGTAAAAATATCTTGCCTTCAAAAGTGAGCGTGGATAAATATGTGTGCAGGTGTAGATATTCCGACACGCGTGTCTTTGCACCTGTGAATGCTGCAAATTCCTAGGAAAAAGAAGCCACATGTACATATTAACTGTTTTTTTTTATCATTCCAAGAGTGCAATATGGTTAATCTTAATTTAAAATTTGAAGTAATAAAATTTTATGATTCCGACTATAGATAAAACGAGTAACGATTTGGCCAAAAATGTTTCTTGCCATTTACTGGTACGTGGCAATGCTTCTTCGTGGCAGTAATGTAAAACCTTGCTAATGAGTTTCGTACTAGTAATTAGCGATAAGATATACATTTTCTAGACGAACGTTCGTTATCGCTGTGCTTATTTTAGAAAAAAGTAATCTCCCATTTCCAACCAGCGGAATAAATTTCTATTTTATTTAGTAACTTGTCGTCCAAACTCGGTTGGCTCAGAGAAATAAGTTTTTTCATTTCAGTCGTATACTTTGCGAGAGGAATTTACAATAAAAAAATCTTAAATTATTTCAGAAAGTGAAAATGGTCCTGTGTCGCCACTCCATGACATTCCACTGTACGCGGACGAAGGGAAAAAGATCTTTAATATGGTCGTCGAAGTGCCTCGCTGGACGAACGCTAAGATGGAAATAAATCTGAAGGAGACGTTGAATCCGATCAAGCAGGATGTAAAAAAAGGGAAACTCAGATTCGTTGCCAACTGTTTCCCACACCATGGTTACATATGGAATTATGGAGCGATACCGCAGGTAGAGAATAAATTATTGTCTGTTATCTGGAAACGTGTACGGTAAAGTAACGTAATAAATTCCATCGATGTTATATGACTTGGTTTAACGACGCGCGATAATTCAATCTTTGCCATTTTACAGCTGATTAGATAATTGATATAAATAAGTAAACGAGCTTCGTGGTTCAAGGTTCAAATTTATCAGATGTATTTACAAAAATAAATGATCCAACGGTCGTACCACTTCCTGCAATTTCCATTAACGGTTCTCGTTTCTTCCGATTTTAGACTTGGGAAAATCCTGAAGTTTTGGATGAAGCAACCGGGTGCAAGGGAGACAATGACCCCATCGACGTTCTCGAAATTGGCTACCGAGTAAGTATTCTTGAATATTATGATTTTCTTATTATTCATCGAACGCAACAGACAAGCAACGATTTCATCTTATCGAAGTATAACAAATAAAATAATGATATTTTCATTCCACGTTTATTTTTTACAGGTCGCCAAACGAGGAGAGGTTCTCAAAGTCAAGGTTCTTGGCACCGTTGCTTTGATCGACGAAGGTATGTCATCAGTTTTTCGCCATGAGATTTATTGATATGAAGAAAAACTCTTCGGTAATGTAAAAATAATTTGTATCGTAGGTGAGACTGATTGGAAAATTATTGCCATCGATGTGAATGATCCTTTGGCTGATCAACTGAATGGTAAGCATGAACATCGAATGTCAACAAAAATAACGTGATATTCATATTAATACGGAGAATGATAATTTATGATCAAACCATGATCGTTTTAAGAGTAGTAATTGTATTCGAAGAAAGTGCAATAATAATTTCGAACATGAACGTATATTCTCGGGATTGGAATAACAATTCTTTCACACTGTTTATTAATAATATCCATATGAACTTCAGAAATCAGCGATGTTGAAAAACACTGCCCCGGATTACTCAAGGCTACTATCGAATGGTTCAAAATTTACAAAATTCCTGACGGTAAACCAGAAAATCAATTCGCTTTCAATGGCGAAGCAAAGCCTAGAGATTTCGCGCTTCACGTTATCGAAGAGGTACATCAACATTGGCAGAGCCTTATCAAGAAGGAAGCCGTTGCAAGTGGCATCGCGTGGTAAGTATTAGGCTCTTTCGAAAAAATATATCCATCGCGCAACTACCACAAAGTCTGGGAAACACGAATAGATAACAAATGAAATAGTTAGACTTGGATCAATGAAAGTAGAAAACCACGTCGAAGGCAAATATTTCTGTGAGTACTTTAAGGAGCAACTTACATTCGAATATTAACATTCAAATTTTCATGTCAAATGTTATATTGGATTCTCTACTATTCCTGATCATTTTATTAAGTACTTAGTCCCATTTTTTAACTACTATTCTCATGTTATTTCCATTCTGCGTCATGTTTCGAACGTTTATTGCTATACGTAACATTTCTAGTACCAACGTGACAATTGAAGGCAGTCCATTCCAAACTACCACTGATAGCGCGAACGAAGTGCTGAATAAGGCTTCCGAAGCTAAAGATTCACCACCCTTCGACGATATAAGTAAGTAAAATTTTCAGTTTGCAACAACAAAAAAGTTGAGGATGAAATCCTAGAATGCAGTGTAAAAAACTGAATGAGGCCATGTTTGTTTTTCAAAGATACAAGCTGAAAGGTCGAAAAAATTTGGAGATTTTATATTGCTCTTCAAAGTACACTTGTTATCAGATGTCGAATGATTTATCAAATACAGCACATATCTAACACAAATAGAAAAAATTCCAAATTTCAAATGTGCTTTATTCAATTTCTTTTTTCATTGCGAACTGATATTAAAACACGTGTATATCACTGAATATGCTAGCTAAGCTACTATGCGTGATAAATTCGCGTATATCATAGATGTTCATCGTTTGTTTCAGTTGACAAATGGCATTACGTGCACCTGAAGTAAGCACTGGAGGTCGATCGTTCCATCACTGTTTTTGCTCCTCCCGATGTCGAAAAAAACAGTGTTCCAATATTATTACTTATTGATTATCGATGAACATGTCCTACGTAGTATAATTCGTTGAAATTCGTCCTTGAAATTTGTTTCACGGCATCGATTCTCAATTCGAATAATATTTTTTAATAAAATGAAGACACATGATTAATTTTCAAGCATAATTATTAGCGAAATCACATCACGGTAATATCGATACGTCGAGTAGACATATTTCCATATTTAACAAGATCGTAAGGCCATATTTAAATATATCTTGCCAAAATCAAGTGCATCCCTAAAAAGACAAACATATTGTTGAAATCGAAAGTGAATTCTCGAAAATTGAAGTGATATATCTCTGGGATGTTGGTTATTATTGTGCAGGGTAAGGTACACTCGCAACAGTTGTATGAAAAATGGCATACACAGAGGATATAAGGTAAAACCTCAAAGCTATAAGTAAAATCTTCTTAACGGAATGCGTAGGGAGCACAGCGTTCCATGTTCTGTAACTGGTAGTTTTTTCTTCTTGCAGCTTGTAATTGGTATTACGATTCTTATATATTATAATTCTTGGTTGTTATATAATAGAGGATGTGAAAAAGAATTAGTTATAAGTATGGGAATAGGCTTGACTAATTATTTGTAACAATTGTTTGAATTAAGACGTTTGTTTTTATTCGTTGTTGTAATGTTATTTGGACAAAAAAAAAAGAGTTCAAAAATAAGAATAAGAGGAAATGAAAATAAACCAAGGCAATGATCTGTACGTTTGTTTGTTTTGTAGCAAACTGGGCATGTGCAAGCTTTGATTGGCTTGGTCTAGCTGCGTTGCTGGCAACTCTGGTCGGAAAATTAAACATCCAGCAGGATGATTTTTACCCTATGAACAATCTTGAGTATCAAACCCGTCGAATTTCAAATAAGATGAAAATTACAAATAACAGGAGATTTAGCTTGTTTTAGAGACACTAGCCTTGTCGTACAATGGCTTCTGTGGCCTCAACTTGTAGTAGTACGCGAAATAAGTATTCAAAGACTTTAAAAAACATTTTTTGAATAAAAAGTAACACTAAATAGCAAGTTGAAAAACGAGCAGTAAATCGACACCTAAATTAACCGTCGAGCATGGAGGAGTTGAAGTTTCTTCGAAAGAAAATTTGGATGACCGATAGCTCGCAGTAACACCGACATTAATTTTGTTCTATCAACCCGTGTACAGATGAATTTCCGAAATGATTATCTTACCGCGCAAATAAGCCTATTCATCAAAAAATTAATATTCAAAATCGACAATCACTATTTGTTTTTGATTTTCCATAAGATTGCACGTCAAATTGTCATTTTATTTATTCCATAACCGCAGAATGAATTATTCGGTTTGTTAGAAAATTCAAATTATTATTATGTATTCAAAAATTGTATAAACTTTCATAAAAACTATTTTTTTTTTGTACATCGCAGTCGACAAGTTGTCCAAATCTTTCTCAGCGTCACAATTTTTGTTGCTGCCAAATCCGAGTTTCAGAGCAGCCTTACAAAATTCAAAATGGCGGATCCAATATGGCGGCCTGAGTGTGTATTCTCGTGTATTAGTCATGTTTTCGCCAGATTTCGTCTGAACAGCCAATCCTCCGGGGTTTTATCAGCAACGAATACAAATTTATATCTAACATCTTCGCAATTACGCCCAAAACTGCGTTTATATTCGTCACTCTGATCTTGGAACTTCTGCCAATTGGATGAAACGTCAAAGCAAGCGCCGCAAATTCGATGGCTCGCTAATCAGATAATTCCCTGTCTACTTCTAGGATTACTCCTTCTCATCTATAATATTCCTTATCGCTGATATTAAAAAAAAAAAAAAAAAAAAAAAAAAAAATGCGATGCCGAGCGTTTCAGTTATTTGTACACGGCGGCGCTGCTCTCGATGCGCTACCAGCTAATATTTTTCTATCCCTAGGCAAAATAGGATCGTAGCTCCGCTCTATGATATATTTTCAAAAAAATGTTCAACAATTTCTGATCATGTTCCCGTTATAGGACGATTTTTGAAAAAGATATCACGTTCGATCGGCGCGAACTCAAAGTTGGTATTCCGATTCCCGCCGCCAGCTGGCGCCACAAGCGCGGATCCGCTACACGGTAACTCCCTATATACTTCTGTGCCCTCGGATTCCCCTTCTCTCATGACATCCCGGCCGGCGCAGTCACCATTCGTTCGACTTCTGAACAAGTCCTTCGGACGCTAATCTCGGTGCCCCACGTCGGGATTAAAAGAAAAAAAGAAAACCAGTTCGTTTTGACAGTTGATCGTCGGCGTTCGAAAATCCGTAACCGATATAAAAAACAACCCAAAAATCGAAACAATAACGATAAAGCAAAAAAAAAAAAAAGAACGAAGGAGAGAAACTATGAGATTTCCGTGGGTGTTCCTCGTCGCGTTGCTGTTCGCCGTGAGCGCCGAATGTAAACGCGACAGGAAATTCGACGGTGACTTCGAATTTGCCGAAGAGGTGAGTAGAAGATGTCGATTCGCCCGCACAATTATTCATCTTATCACGAAAAATTGCTTGTTCCGACTATATCCACTGAAAAAATTCAACTCAATAAAAATAAAAAAAAATAAAAAATAAAAAAATGACAGTCGAACGAATCGACGCCACAAAAGAGGGCAGGAAAAAAAACAAAAGAGAGCAGGGACCCAAGTGGCACACATCGTATGGTCGCAAGCGACCCTCCATCCGAGAAATGCACGTTAAGATGTTACCCAAACAAAAGATGATCGCCCATCACAATTCACATTTTGTCACCATAGCCGTGAAAGGTCTATTGACCCTTCCATTTCGCTCTTCGGGGTCCCAAGTTGTGTCAACGTTACAAACGAGGTGACAAATGATGTTGGGTCTTGCAATTCTCATTCGCTCTTCTTCGAATGCATCCTACTGTTTTGTCGGGTTGGAACGTCATTAATCGTTATCCGTCTCTCGTATTCGCGGATTTCCGTCCCTATATAAATGGCGGATAGGATCCCATCTCTCTCCTTCTATATCTCTCTCTTTTCAAAAAAAATAGCATCGTGCTATTGCGGTAGGACTACGAATGCCTCGCGAATCTTTGGAGTCCAGGACTAACTAGTCTT
The DNA here is from genome assembly GCA_963969455.1 of Arge pagana. Taxonomy (NCBI): domain Eukaryota; kingdom Metazoa; phylum Arthropoda; class Insecta; order Hymenoptera; family Argidae; genus Arge; species Arge pagana. Next base: position 19,156,906 of record OZ018311.1, on the reverse strand, counting down.
AGCAACCAATCAAGAGGACCAGCCGTTTTCTCAGCTTCCGCGAGAAGCCATACCACTAGAAACGTCTTTACAAACCGAAAGATCTGGAACTTCGAAGATTTTTGGCCAAACGAAGACGGGATTCGACTCAGAGGAGCGAATTTCTCCAAACTTACGATTATCATTAGTCGAAGAGACTCCGTAGAACGGGGTCCCTCTTCTGAGCGGTGCGAAGACACAGCTTGTTGAGCACGGTCCAAAAGTTCGTTCCCAAAGTCCTGGGGAATCCACCTCGGAAGAACGTGGAATACTTGATCATAGTTTATTTTCCGAATGAAGGGTGAATTGACGAGAGAACGATTCTCATCGTGAATTATGGATGGGGAAAGGAAAAATGGCACGGAGTCGGAGTTGGCGGGGTTGATTGAGTACACTCCGATGGATGTCATACATTTGCTTATTTACCATTTCGAAGAGATTGCAATCCACAAAACTTCACAATCTTATCTCCGACGTAGTTCTTCGTTCCATAACTTTCTTGCTACGAATCTCAGCGAAGTTGCCCACACTTCATCAGATTCGCGCAAAAAGTTGATTCTCCGCGATTCCAGCCTCCGATCTGAAATGGAGACGCGTTGCTGTAACATTTTTCTTTATACACCTTCCACCTCTTCCACTCCTCTCCACAAGTACGAACCCCTAAAAAACCTTCCTGTTTTGTTCAAAACGTTAAACATCGTTGCCAGACATTTCTGTGCCCGCAAACGTCCATCACTTCTGTAAAGATGTGGCGGAATGTATCCATGCCGCATGCTCGCAGATGTGACAAGCATGTCGAGTTGCTCTGACATGTTGTAGCCACGTCTCGTGCCATGACAATACTCACATTAGTATCGTCGTCCTACATGTAAATTTCGTCCCTTTCGTTTTTTTTCAACTAACTTCGTATAGTTTTGTTACCCGCTTAAATACTGCTACGCTCGACTTTTGGAAACGAAACTATTGTCAACATGAATTGTTATTACGTATGATCTGCAACCACAGAAAAAAAATCGGCTACGACAGAAGTTTTTTAACGGACGTAAATTTTTTAGCGCAAACAGCCAAGTCCTCGTAACACGGGCCTGATATCGTCCCCGATATTAGGCCACGACACTTAGATAACTTCACCTTACTTTCGAGGCTATTCTCTACAACTGTTTTCTACGTTCATTTAATATTTTCCTTTATTCTATAGATTCCAAAGAGAACGCTGTGAGATACCGAAGCAATCGAACAAGCTGTCGAAGCTGTACGAACGAAAGTACAACTTGCCCCGAGGAGTAGAATCACTCAAACCATACCAATGATTGATTACATATTATCACATTCTTACTAAGTCGACATTTTTTACAGTAATAATAATTATTATTATTATCAATAATCGATTTCCGTTCACCTAGCGATCGTGTGATCCGAATATCGTCTCCGGAACGGAATTAGCTACCCAAAAAGTATCTCACGACTTTGTACTTTTTGTACCAAATATCTGTATTTACAGGGCTTGCAAAAAAGTAAACGAGTTTTTAATTAGTTTTAACAATGAACGAGTATCCTGCTTAATGTGTGACGTTTTTATTCATTAATTACACATATAATGGTTGCTTTTTCTACAAGGGGACGATGTTTGGCCACTGGACCCTACACAGTACAAACAATTCCGTCATATTTCACCCAACAATTTGTGTCGACGACGTTTTTTTACACAAAATTTGTGTTATTTCAACACACTCCGTGCAGAGTGATGAAGCAGCGCAGCCAATGTTCGAGAAACATTTGTAAAGTATTACTTTAGTATCCAATGACGTAGAGGACAGCAACAGTGGCGAGCACGCTAAAGTGTTGAATATCGTACGCGTTGAATATTTCTTACGCTTTTCACTTATCGACGGAAAATGTTTTACCGCGTACACGCTCCGTGCTCGTGTGGCTGCGACGCGGAGAGGCGAAGTCAGACGCAGCGTCGCGAAAGCTCTGTTCTTGCGGACGCGTGCTACGTGGGGACGGTCTTCAGGTTCCCCGCGTGCAGTTTCAGGCTAACGTCAACCGCGTCGGGATCAGCCAGATGTTCGTTATAGTTTACGAACAAGAACAAACGTCGTGGTTGCACGCGAATCATCGCGAATGGGGTGTATCGTTCGAGCTCGGGCGATCGCAATTACGTTTCAATGATCGATTAATACCAGGCAATTAGCTTTCATAGGCAATCTCTCCGAGAATAAACGCGTCGGGATCGCGCGTAGTATCAAGCGCTGTACATTCCGCTTTTACTTCTTTTTTCCCCGCACGCCTGGCGCATCATTTTTCTCGCCTCTGTTCTCATCTCTCCACCCAGCGCCCAAGGTCATGCCGACTCCGATGGATCCCCAAGCGACGGCGAGGCACCCGTTTCGCTGCAGATATTCAGGCTACCCGATACGCGATACCTCGAAGCCGTACGCGTCCGATTAAGAACGGGAAAAGGAAAATAAAGCAGAGGAAGGGTTGGTGCTGGGAGCGATGCGACGCGGCTCTCGCTATCGATCGCTCTTCACCCCGACATTCAAGCTCACGCTTCGACTCTCTCGGTCTCTCCTTCTCTCTCTTCCCATTCTCCAAATACCGATGTAAACCTCTGCGCAACTCTCTTCGCCCGAGAAAGTACACGCAACGGTGCAACGATGTTGCGTCGTACTCCTGCATCGAGTTGCAGGTTTTGGGCGACACGAGGCAATTAGACGGAGGTAACGTTTTCTCTAACCAGAGAGATACGGAAAGAGGCTTTTACTACACCCGCCACGCTCATCCTTTCAATTCCGCTTCGAACAGTTTTACCCGACGACGAAACTCCTCTTCGTCCTTGACGCAAACAAACAAAAAAAACTTGTAGCATTCATTTTTATTTCCAAACGACCAGCAAATAAAATCAATCGAAACCTCAATTTTCTGAAATCTCCTTACGTATTTAGTAGAACCATTGTGTCCGATAGTCAAAATATTCAGCAATAGAGAACAATATTATTATAATTTTATCCCAATAATCAATAATCAATAACTCAACTATTTCCAATTAATTAATTACCTAATAACCACACAGCTAATTTATTGTTAACTAGTTCAATATTTAATAACTAACAAAAGAAACGTTACTAATCAGCCATATATTCAATAACGAACTGCCGACACGTTACTTATTAATTTCAATTTATTTACCAGAAAATTTTTACATAACGCAATATAATGTCTTTAAATAATTCGAATCAAAAATAACGAAGCGTAGCCTAAAGGCGGTATATATTTCAAAACGAATTAACGAAAAATTGGTGCATATTCGCCTTGTGCTGTGTTTAATCTCACCCAGTTTTTCAATTTTTTGTTATCAGTTATTTTGGAGTGGTATAGCTTTTTAAGCTCTGTTGGTTGAGAGTTGAATGTTCCTATTGCCTTATAAATACTTCTCTATTTCCCGACCTCCAGACCTTTGTCAGCTAGAATTATGATTTTATTTCTAATAATGCTGTTTGTTTGTTTATGAGCATTTTTATGTGATGTTTATAAGCATTTTTAAGTGATGTTTTTTTAGAGACTCAAATACGTAGGTTGGTTCTATGTTCAGCGGAGTGTGCACAGTCCCAGGACTAGGCTTTCTATTAATTATATTCAATATTTTATTTTGTACATTTTCCAGTTTTCCGAAGTGAGTCTCATAAGCGCCTCGCCAGGCTATAATGCCATAGTTGTTGAAGAATGCGTAATATATAGCCAGTAAGGTTTGTTTGCACGTGAGTTTAGCGAATTTTGCAAAGACAAAGGTTGAGTACTTTGTGCTCCTTATAATGCTATCGACATGTTTGTCCCATTTCACGTTGTAGTCAAATGTGATCCCGAGGTATTTAAATTCATCTACCCTTCTGAGTGGGCTATTTCTAATTCTTACATCTAAGTTAGTTTCGGCCACGATATCAGGGCCGTGGACCCAGTTTTACCTAAATTTAGTGAGAGTTTGTGTCGAGTGACAGCCATGTTTCAAGCTCGTTTAATTTTTGGTACATATTATCCCGTGCTGTTCCCAGTCACCCCCCACGGAGAGTATGACCATGTCGTCCGCGTAAGAAATTCGCGTACAATATAAAAAGTAGCGGGTCCAGAATTGTACCTTGTGGTACACCAGTAGTTACTGTCCGATTTGAGCTGCGCAGGCCATTTATCTTAACTTTCTGATATTCAATAATTAACGGTTATAATGTTACTAATTATTTGCTAATTTCATTATTATTCGTAATAGTATTTTTCATTATTGCCCGAGTCAGCTGCGAAGTATTAGATAGTTTTAAAGGAGTTGAATCATCGTTACCACAGTGGAAATATTGAATTTATTCGAAAAAATATGTACTTGTATCAAACAATTTATACAATTTAACAGACGTCAATCGGTGTATTTTTCTTAGCTGCACTGACATTGCATTTCATGATCACTCTAATTTATAATAAAAACCATTAAAACTTATTTTTCATTGATTATATAATTAGTCTTTCTTTTTTCAAATACTACATATGTAAGTACTTGAAACTTTTTCTGTCGCAGATTACTAAATATTAGAAAAATTAGTAGCTAAGTTTTTTTTTAAAATTGAATATTTAGAAAATTATTACCTAACCAACTCAACAATTATTTATAAAGGGGCATCCATTAATTACGTCAGAACGATTTTGGCATTTTTTTTATGTAAGGGCACGCAAGATTTCTTGAACTCCCCCTCGTCCTTCTTAGGCAAGATTCTATCTATCCATCATGCGGCAAGTGTGGATTCAAGTCAAGCAATGCTATAAATAAATTTAGTTTGAGTAAAAAAATGAGCTGGAACTGTTGTTTAATAAAAAAAATATATAAATCATTTGATGCTATTTTTTCTGGAAATTAAAAAAAATATTTTTTATTTGTCAAATAATTAAACCAAGATTGATAAACAGGAGGAACGTATTATAATTTTTATTTATAAGACTGAAAAGAGATGAAGATGAACACATTTAGGAATTAAAGTTTAGAATAAGCATACAATTTTTTTAAATAAGGTGTAAATCGAGTTGTATATTATTCATAGAATGAAAAAAGCCATTCTAGGAAGTAGATTTCTAGTGATAAATTTCGATTTATAAAATATTACATAAAACGAGTTTGCCCCCTCCCTCTTACAAAAATAAACCTTACAAAAATATTGTTCACATTGAATAGTAAATATTTGCACAACAAATAAATTGTTTAATAATTATGACAAACATGAAAATTATTATTATAAAAATTATAAAAATAACGATTAGTTGAGCAAAAATTAAAAATATGAAAACTCATTTTTCCAATAATCAATCACGAGTAGCGGTTTGGTTGCCAAGAACATTGCTATTGCCGATCCCTGCCCTAAAATCATTCGCATTCGAACTTCACCGATCCACTCGACGTTTTTCTCCCGAGAACTCGTCGAACTTTACATTTTATCACCGTTTTTGACAATCGGCCTGACAATCACCGGGGCAACCGGCGCCTCGTGATGAACGAGCTGAAATTACATTTTTTAATGAAACGTCGCCCTTGACACGTGATTGCATAACGACGCGCGGTGATTCGCGCCTTCGCTTTACATACTTTTCCGAATTGGAACTTTTAAATGAAATGTTCTCGTTAGGCACGACTTGCCTAATTGATCGACTCTTCAAAGACCAGCTAACCGTACCTAATTACAATTGTCTTTCATCGAATACACCTACCCACCTCTCCTGGTCGAGGCGGTTCCACGTTATTGGATCGAAATTGGAACGTCCAAGTGCGAAAACACGCTTCGATTGCGAGTCAAAGGTCGGGCGAGATGTGAGAAAACTACAAAAGACGCTTTTTGCTGCTTGAACCTTTTCACTCTACGCGTCGAAACAGACACACGTCTGAGAATGACTGGCTGGTTTTTTTTTTTTTTTTTTTTTTTTTTTTTTTTTTTTTTTTTTTTTTTTTTTTTTTTTACGAAGGCTGAAAGAAACGTTTTTCCAACTCTTGGTTCCTCACTTTTTACCCGAGTATCGAAGAGTGTACGAGGTGGCCGCGGGTGATTCTAACTGAAATGCGCTATGGCCATAGAATTTAATTCTGTCGATTTTTTTCTCGCCATCATTTCGAATTTTTCACTTAAATTAAAAAGTTAGTAATTTTTTTTCTCCACTTTAATTACATTTTAATCTCTTGATTATTGAATTACAATTGGTTGGTCACTTTTTAACGGGGTATCGAAGAGTACGACTGACCGAAGGTGATTCTACGTAAAACGCAGTATATTTAACTGCGCTAATAATCATATAATTTAATTCCGACGATTTTTTCTCGCAATTATTTCGAATTTTTCAATTAAATTAAAAAGTTTGTAATTTTTTTTCTCCACTTCAATTACATTTTAATCTCTTGATTATTGAATTAAAATTGGTTGGTCACTTTTTAACGGGGTATCGAAGAGTACGACTGACCGAAGGTGATTCTACGTAAAACGCAGTATATTTAACTGCGCTAATAACCATATAATTTAATTCCGACGATTTTTTCTCGCAATTATTTCGACTTTTTCGAATGAATTGAAAAGTTTGCTATTGTTGTTATAATTCGTCTTTAAAATTGTTAATCAAGTTCTAATTGATTAGCATTAAATTGGGTTGAAATTTAATTTAAAGAATAATTAAAATTAATTAGTCGGTAAATTGGAATTTAATTAACATTTTATTTTTTTTCTTCGTTTTTTCGCGAGATTTGTTCGTGGTGAGCGGAACGAGTCGAGTCGAAATCCTGATTTTCGCGAAATATCAATGATCGTTGTAACGATTGTTGCAGCAGCGCGCATCGCGTATGGAGATTGCAATGACGATTGTCGATTGTTTTCACCGATCGCATCGCGACACCTCGCATTCTATCGCATCGAATTAACGCGTGAGATCGATCTACCACTGTTACCGCGATGCGTGAAATGCAGTGCCGTAATTACCTCGCTACTTCCGTTTTCATAAACGGAACGATCAACGCTGTGTCCAGGTTTTACGATGCGCCCGTTTTTGCGAATTTGCAATCTCCGCAAATAAAGTTAGCTAAAAAAAAAGCTACGCTTCCAGTTTTTCATCAGACTCTGGTATCGACCAATTATTCGGTTTTCTATACTCCCTCCGGTTCAAGTCCACGTTTCGCTCGTGTAAAATTAGGAGGGTGAAAAAGAAAAAACTACCTGCTTGGGAACAGGTTTTGGAAGAGTGCATTAATCCAGCGATCGCGTGACCAATGCATTTTCAATTAGTTTAAGGGATTCGTCTACTTTGGAAGCTCCACCTAACGCCTATTTTCACCAATCTTTTTCGACCTTGCTCTCGTAGATATTAATATAAAAGATGAGGAGCTCAAACTCTTTGTTCGAAATTTCATTTTTTTTTTTGTTCACTTTTATCAATTTTTTTTTCATATCATTTGCATTGCTAATTTTGGAGAAATGAGCCCAAGTTTGGACAACGTATCCAAAATGAATCTATTCATCCAAAAGTAAGTACATCCCTCCCTCTAGTTTCGGTTTTGAGTCTAAACACTCATTGTTAGCTCGTGGGAAATTAAATTTGCAAAAAATTTGGATTCTATCATTTTTGCTCTAAAATTGTAAATTAGAGAAGTTAAGAAAAAAAAAATTGTACCTCCTAATTTTTCAAAGTGGATGTCTATTTTGACTGGAGTATTACTGTTCAAATTTAAACGCGCCACACTGTTACCAACGTAATTTTCTTTCAAAATTTTTAAAACGAGAGATAGGATGTGTTTGAAAATTATTCTCGGATACGATGTTTGCCACTAAGTAGTCGACACATTCAAATCCAATAGTTTTCTCGTCTTCCGACCAATTTGAACAGATATTTGATACACCGTAGTTCATATTTGGCGATATAATCGCGAAATCCATTACGGTGGACCCAAAATGGCTACTTATGTTCATGAGTCGAATAAATTTCTCGTTTATCGACGGATGTCAATGCAACTTGGTATACAGAGAGGGTTTGGGGTCTCTAAATACCGTGGAAGCAACGAATCACCGGGTCCTTATCTCTGCTTATCTCTCCGTTCTGTTTTCCTGCCATTTCCCAGGATTTGAAATATTCGAACATTTTTCGATACCTTCATACTATTAGTGCATACAGATAACGTCTTTGCCTACATAACAGTACATACTGTTCGTGAAAATATATACATTTCAAAATTCAACTTAAAATGTACGTGAGCATTTTTGCCTTGGGGATTCCTGAAACACGTATTCATTTTTTTTTAGTTTCCATATTACGATCACCATTTTGAGTCGGCCAATTTGATTCGAAGCTCAAATTCGAAGAAGTGATCCGACAAAATTGCAGAACAATTCGTTACGAGCAAATGAAAAAAAATATATAAAAATCGGTTAACAATTACTGTGTCCAGTCCAATTTGTCCGCCGAAATTGTCTTTTGAGCCACTGTGCGTCGACGAGCCTACGGAAGGATTTTACACCCCACTTTATTTTCTTTTGTTTTTATTTTTTTAATTCTTCACCAATTATTGTGTGATTTTTGGCTTTCAACCCCTATTTACAGGTTCCCAACCCATTTTTAGGGGTCGGTGGTGGGAAGATTGCAAAAATGACCCGAGAAATGAATTCAGCGACCCAAAAAATCTTTTTGTACGAAAAATGGTTTACTTGCTTCATTTTTGCGCTCGACAACTTGGAACCCGAAAAGTAAAAAATGTCGTGTCACTTGACCGGTAAAGAAGGGAGGAAATAGTTCTCAGGAATCGTTACCACCCACAGCGGTCTCTCCTATTTATAAAAGCAAAAAAAAAAAAACAAATTCAGTTTATATTTATTTAGTAAATTTTAAAAAAAGTTTATGTTTGCGACGAGCCAGTCAAAATCTGGACGTTCCACGCGAGAGTGTTCAAAAAAAGCTTTTCATCGCGGACCTGTATAATCCGTCGGAATACGCGTCATTCGAGGCAGAATTTTTTAGTGAAAAATTCCATTACCTTCCCATGCGCACGTGGAAATCTCGTCGTGTTTCGGCATAATGCGCGTGTTAACGATACTACTTCACTGCTTTCGACGTTTGTTTTCGTTTTTACATTCTCACGGTTTTACACTCGCGATCCTAGGGCTCCGGCTGGTTTATTTCCCTGCAGATTCGGATCTCGATCGCGAGGCACGCGTGATACGAGGGGCGGGTAGCGTAATTTGCATTCCTCTGAGCATGATCTCGCTGCGATTGCAGGGAGCAGGACACCTAATTGTGAATTGCTCGTATGCAATGCTACCGCAATCGCCGGGGCCAGTGTCGTTGTCACTGTCACAGGGGCGAGTCGACAACTATTCCAGTCTAACTTTGTGCATCAAACGCGTTCTCCTCGAACTTTCGCGAAAAACCGTTCTCTCTAAAATTGTGCTTCGCTCGTCTCGCAGCAAATGCGAACTATTCGAAACTCATACCGCCAACACCGACATTGCTTCGACGAGGAAAAACTCCTTTTCCGGAAGTTTTTTCCCGCTGGGCTGACAGAGCGAAAATTGCGATACGAAAACCACGGAAAATAATGAAAATCTCGTCGTTTGCGGCTTTACAAAAAAAAAGCAAACCCTTAAGCGTGTAGCCTACTTCGTCGTCTAAAAAAAAGACTATTTTTGCGTATTTATTGCTGCGAAAGACATATATATATGTACATTGTTGGAGATCGTAAATGAAGTCTTAGTGTACAAGAAAAAAAAATTCTCCGATTAATTGTTTTTATGACGACGACTTATTTGCAACAAAAAAACAAGATGTTTTAGATTCAATACGAACATGGCTACCAGGATTATTGATTTTGAAGTAATTTTGCCATGTTAATCGGGAAAAATCGACAAAATTGCTGTTTTTTCGCGGTTATTTGTAAAAAAATGTAGGCAAAATACAACATTTTTACACGATCCTAGTTCACTTGGTAGGTACTTGTGTGTGGAATGTATGGTTGAAATTTCGGAGGGATCGGCGCAGGGCTTCCGGAGAAGGCGTGTGGCGCGTTCGAGAAAACGTTGTTTCGAGAAAAACGCGTTTTCAAAGTTTTCTCGAACGAAGCGTGGAAAAATCTTAGCAAAATTGAATCCGCGAGGTGCGTTCTTCTTGTTCCAAACTTTCATTCGCTGCTAACCTGTCCTTTCTTTGCGCGCTGCTCTCTCTTGAAGCGTCCAAGCTGCGGCGGTTGGAAAGTTTAATACGTGTAAAATCGTGGTTGCCGACGTAATTCTCCGAGGTTGATCCGATTTTCGGACCAATGTCGTCCAAGATCCTCAAAACTCGCCGCAGCCTTCAATAAATACGCATGCAGATATTTCGACTACTCGCTTGCCGTTGGCAAGGTGTTTGGGCGCGGTGCTCCGCACACGATGGTTGTAACTTTCGTTATTATTGTGCGCGTGGCTACCGAAAGACCTTTTTGGTACCGAACAAGTAGTTCGGTCTTCGTCAGCGTTTGGGTTCAAAAAATACAAGTTTACGGTTCGGATTTTCATAAGAATTTAATACAATATTCTTAGATACATATACACTCGAAAAATGTTTTTGAAAAATCGGTTTTTCCAAAGTGACCAACCAGGCTACACCCTCAAGGTCGAGGCAAAAACTAGGCTAGATAGCATCAAACTAACAATGCCAGCCATAGGCGAATGGAAAAAGAATAGCAATGTTTTTTCTTGTGTCATCTGCGGTTGTGCATAAAAAAATGTTTAAACAAATTATGGTAAAAGTTGTTATTTCGAAAAAATGGTCGCACCAATCGATTCTACGAGTAGAATGATGACGAAATCCTAATCTTCAATGATTTCCATTACCAAACACTACCTTCGTACATTATTTCAGATTTTTCAACGAAACGGGTCAAAAATTAGAGTGCAAAGCTTTTTTTAGGAAGACTTGGAAACGTTGGCCCGATAAAAAATGGGATGAAATGTTCTGTCTTTTACATTAATGTGGCGAATAGGATCTCGGATTTTCTATCCAAGGATATCCCACTTGGAAGGGATCGTACACATTTTTTTAAGCCTCCTCTTTTATATTCTTAAACCCCAATTATTTAAACTAATTTCTTTCATCCTAATTATTCAAACTAATTTTCTAGAGCTCAATTGTTTAAACAAATTTTTTCCAGCCCCAATTATTTTAACTAACTTTTTTAAGCCCCAATTATTTACACTAACTTTTTTAAGCCACAATTATTTAAACTAATTCTTGCAAAACTCCAATTATTTAAGCTAATTTTTTTGAACCATAATTATTTAAACTAATTTGCTTGAATCCCAATTATTTAAACCAATTTTTTCAAGCCCCAATTATTGATACTAACTTTTTTAAACCCAATTATTTAAACTAACTTTTTTAAGCCAGAATTATTTAAACTAATTCTTGCAAAACTCCAATTATTTAAGCTAATTTTTTTGAACCATAATTATTTAAACTAATTTTCTTGAATCCCAATTATTTAAACCAATTTTTTTAAGCCTCAATTATTCAAAGTAATTTCTTTAAGCGCATTTATTTAAACTACTCTTTTAAACCTTAATTATTTAAACTTATTTTTTTAAGCCCTAAGTATTTAAACTAACTTTTTCAAACCCCGATTACTTAAATTAATTTTTTTAATCCTAACTATTTAGCCTAATTCTTTAACGCCCAATTATTTAAACTAATTTTTTAAATAACAATTATTTAGACTAATTTTCTTATACCCAAATCTTCGAACAAATGCTGTTCGCTGTCCTTTTTTTTCGAATGAAAAAAGCGTCTGCTTGCGAATTTTTCTCTCGATAAATTTGGTACAAATTGGCAGACGTACGCGCGTTCGAGCGACAAAATTGTGAGAGTTATGCGAGGAAGGTCGACGGCGTTCGAGATGAAATTTTCGAAACTGACCTCAGTCAAGACTGAAAGCAGTACGCTCGACTCGATTCTCTCGGAGTTTCCACCGATGAGTTATCGAGCCTTAAAGCCTTAAGTGGCCTCGACGTACGACACGCATAGAGCTCCGCAGCTTTAACTTGTCATCCTTCCATACCGGTTCGTTCGTTCCGTTTTGATTTCCTCCAGAATCCAAGAGAGCCGAGAGGGTCGATGAAAACATAGAGCGACGCGACTGCTTACCATTGCAAACAAGCGCAAACAGCATCGTCTATTCTAGCCCACGAGGAACACTCGATCGGTCGCAGCACCCTCTCAAGGTGGTATATAATGAACGGACACGTCATAAACGCCCTCGCATCGGGTTTCCGAGGACACCTGAAGAAGCAGCGGGGCGCCGGGGATCAGGTCAGGTATTCGGACCTGTTTGCGGTTAGCGCCGGATTTTTCAGGGCTCCGAACCAACTTCGAGCAAGACGAACTCTCAATGAATCCTTAATTGCCTTGTCTCACGTCTCGGTCAACGAAAAGACCGACGAAGACGATGCGCGGAGGCTCGAAATGTGAAACAGGATTTAATAACAACGCGTTATTAGATCGTTTGTCCACGCCTGGGGTGAACGAGCGAGCAGCTGGTGCTCTCTCCCTTTTAAATTGGTCTTGTCAATCCCAAAAGTATGGTTAGCCCCCTCGTAGTCGAGGAGTAGATTGAATTCCTCTGGAATTGGAATTTCCTTCGCGCAATCGGACCTCGGACTACTACATATGCAGACTAGTTCTTCGTCGTCTATCCAACTTCGATATCCAGGCGATGAATCCGCAGACCCATCTCCCGTAACTTGAGGGGGTGAACCACCCTCGGGGTCACAAAATAGAGCAAGACTTGGGAATTCTTTTCAAAGAAGCTAAACAGCGTATCGAAATTCGGTAGAAAGGTCTTAGTCACACGAGCATTCAGCCCTATTTACACATTTTATCAGAGCACTACTAAACAAAATGGCGGCTTGCCTGCATTTTTCCAGAATCGTCTTTTTTTCATACCCGAACTTGTGACTGCTGCAATTTCTAAGATACAATAATGACTCGAAAAAATTCGATAAGGCATGATAACAGCTTCGACGGTAGACAGGATTCTTTTCTTAAATTGAACTATGCTAGTAGACTAAGCTTTGCAGGACTCGCATGCCAAGCTGTAGATTAAGACGACGCGACGCTCGAATATCGGAGTGTTTATATCTGTGAATAAATGGCGGTGTCGTAACGCTTCGAATCCGCCGGTTCACTCGGTTAGAGCTCCAGCAACGAGGGAACATTACATCTGAATAAATGGCGGCTTCATAACGGTCTCAAAAATTGTCTTCATACTCCATCCACACAAGTCGGCTACAAATAAGTCGAGTGAACACGCCCCAGATCTCATTGCGTTGAAATTCTCGAAGAGCTTCGACGACGAGATACGAACGAAAGGATTCTGCTGTGACAGCAGAATTCTGGTCGTTGAATCAGCGAATCTTTAAATTTCCGCGCCGAGACGTAGCAATTGAGTGACACAAAGCAGTATCGAGTGCGCTGTTTCATCTCTTCGCGAGAGATCTCGAACGAGATACATTTTTAATAAAGACGAGTATCGACGTCGACGTTCTTTATTCGTACCAGCGTCGACAGCAATCGACTACCGTAGCGTTAAATAATTATTCACGGCACAGCCATAGCCGTTGATCTATTTGATCTAGCCTAAACGAGTAGTGGAATACCTGCGCCTTTTTATCACGAGTCAAGGGAGGTAATTTTCTAAATGTAGACGGCTCACCCCTCCTACACATCGCGTGACGGCCAGCAGAATGCATAATAGTTACTAACTGACCCTGGCCAAACCCAATGACACACTCCGCACCGCCAGGTATCGAGTTTCTACCCACCTCGACGTTCTTCCCCATCCAGAAACCCTCACCTCGTATGGAATTCTTCCCTTTTTTCCGTTCGCAACTCGAAGACTTGAGATACGTTCAGCCCGTTTTTGGTAGTTACATTATTGCTAGAAGCGTTTCTCACGGATTAGAGGAATCCGTGACGAATGAACGAGGTAGACGATGAAATACATGCCGAGAACGTTCTTTTTCTCGAACGAACTTCTTATGAAGGTACGTGCTTCGAGGTGTTACGGAATATTTGTTGATAGCATAGTTGTTCAGCTGGAAGGGAATGTCAATTTGTGGCCCTTTGAAGAAACCTAGCCATATGTCTTGGACTGCGACGTGGAATGCGTTCAAAGTATATTGGGAGGTCGTCGCTTTCGCGTGAATATGCTTCAGTTAGTGACTACAAGTCGGGTAAAAGCGAATATTGTTCGCATCTCAGGCATTATTTTCATATTACAGCTTCCATGTACGTTCCGGGGCGGTGATAGTGGAACCCTAGAAATTTCGACTAGAATACGATCAAGATCGCGGGCCACTTGTCTGGTGCTAGTAGAGAGTCTTGTCGTTAACTGGAAGACGGGTTTTTCCACGATCTATCAAAATTCCAGCATTTGTTGTGGAATTTTTCGGTTTCGGTTACAAATGGGATACGTGAAAAATAAACTCCGCGAAGGTTGTCTAGAGTTTCATGGAAATCTGAGAGCACTTTGCCGCTTCAGCCGAGTAAATATCCCGACAGGGGTTATTTTTCAACCAGCAGTACCCGTCTATCGCGAGGGAATCGTGATCGATAGAGCGGGATCGTAGCCGCTGCGCTCAGAAGACTCAGACGTCGCGGTCAAAGAGCATCCGATATACCTAGACTAAACGAGCAATTATCGTTGGACTATCGGATTTGAGGAGTGCTGGTCGCCGACAGATGTTATTTTCTGAGTTCTGCTCGCCTGGATCAGCTTTACTGATAAGGGTTATTAATCTGGCGAGATAGCCATTAGTTTCCAAGTCGAATCTACGGCTTCGAATGTGCGCTGCGAGAGGGAGCGAATATGTGACCCAGGCGACTGACTGGTCATTTCGCAGACCCATTTCGCGTAATGGGAACTGTCGGTTCGGTCAATATGCGAATTGAGGTTATCTGTATGAATACCTTTCATACCTCCGGGTTGCCATTACGACGTGATTCAACGTTTCAACGAGAAGCACCTGCACTCGACGTACTTGTACATTCGTTTGTTTCCTCCCCGCACACACATCTCCTCGTGGAAGTAGATCCAGCCTCGTGTCAAGTCACGCCTTCTAGGGCATCCTCATTTTTCAACACGGCGCACGTGACGCGTACTCCACATCGAGGCATCACAAAGCTCGTATAATCGGGTCTCGCAGGAGCTAAAGCTCCGCGACGTAGAAGAGAACGTCGGCAATTAGGTGAGTTCGCAGTTGAAGATTTAAACCGTTGAGCCAAGGAATGACGGTCTTGTTGTCGGACAATAGTTTAGGCGTAAACTAGCTTGGACGGTACTAAAGTAGAACCACTTGCTACGAAACGCGAGCAGCGAAAACTCGCGGTTCGGCAATCCGCCCCGTGAAATGCCGAGAATCCTTGTGATTTTGAGAAATACGTGTAGACATGTGTCGGTGCAAACGCGGTAGCTGGCAAGTATGAAACTAGTGACTGGTCGAAGGTGATAGCAGCATCGCGAAGCCACATGAAGCTCGAGAGTGGTCTTTATCTAGCTGAGCAGGACAGGAGTTCAGAAATTTTCCGGAAGGTCTAGGATCTGGAAACTGTTGAACATACGATACTAAGCCTTAGAATACGTGGAGAGTGACTTTTATTCGATGTAAATAGAAATTGCGACAACGATTCAAGCGATACATCGAGAAAATGCTCGCGAAGTAGTCGTGCGAATAAACGCGAATTTTGTACCGGGTTCCAGTATGAACTGGAGTAGAAACTAATATAATATATATGGATGTGGATTCGACGCAAGTATCGACAGCATCCATTGCGGTTGTGATGACACGAATCGAAATCCTAAACTAATTGGATCCTCCACATCGTTATCGACAGCTGTCTCCGACAGTCCATGACAATGTCGGATTCCTATTGCTAATTGGCTGTCGATAATTAGTAGTATGACATTTTAGGGATTATCGCACAACAGCGAATGGTTAACGTCTGCTCGTGCGTTTTTTTGCTTCCTTAATCCGATGGAATCGTAATGGCTGTAGTTTTTGAATAGCTATGCACACAGATTGGATGCTTGCGAGGACTTCGGTGGTTGAAGTAGACTTAGAACTCCTAACGAAGACGAAGCGGGGCTTCCCGGTAATTTGGTTAAATACAATTTACTCCAAAGTAGTATTAACCGAGGGTTTAACTTTCGTTACGGAATTGTTAGAACGTCTCCTCGATGTCCAAAGTCGACCTTCGATTAATTTTGTCCGAATCCAGAGAAACTTTCTGACGGGTTGCCGTTGTTTTTGACTCGGAATTCAGCCCTTCAACGTATAATAATTTGTCCGCCATATTAAATGACCCCTTTTGAATTTGAATATCCTGAGATGAAATTCCCATTTGGCATTTCAAAAGTTTCTCATGCAGCGCGCGGATACTCGCGAGGAAGCACGATACTCGTGCAGGGCTACAGATTATAAAGAGGCGGCGAAGGTATGCTCGATTCTTCAAAATGTGGGATATGAAGTGAGAAATATCGCGATGGAATTCTAGATCAGTGTGGTAAATCAAAGGTGATATTGCCTGGAGATATTTGGAACCGACAATAGGCTGGTATACGCTTCGAACGAAGCATTTCTAAAATCGATATGAATAAAGCAGCTGACGTCGGTGCCATATACCCCGCAGCTGAATGAAGTGCGGTGGAGGGACGCAAGCGGAACCATCGTGAAATTGGTTTAGCAAAACAATATTGGACGAGAGCACGCGCAGCCACGTCAAATTTGATAAACCAATCGCCAGGAAAAATATTTGCTGTCAGTACGTCGACAATGATGTGGCCTGAATTCAAATTAGACCGCAGCTCCCACAGTTCTCGTGGTTGTTTTTACTGCAAAATACTTGTTCGTGCCCTGCAAGACAGAGAAGCAGGCATACATGTTACATAATGCATCATTCTTCGTACTTGGTAAAGTAGGCACCGCGGTGGGTATAATACATGTACTCGTAAAGCAAATGGCCAACAGTAGCCGAGCTACTGTTTTTCCTTAAAGTGGCAAGAATAATCAACACACAAATGGAATCGTCTACAGAGGTATGATTTTCTCAACTGGAAACCGAGCCGAGTAATCGCAGTACACGCCAGCAGCTAAAGCCACCCCAAAATTATGTTTCTGCCGGATGACGGCATCCATAGCTATCGCAGTCCAGTTGATTGAGATGCACTGGGAATCAATGATGAGACGATTCCTGGTGGGAATAGCCGTGCAACCTCGAAATTCCAAGACAACGGGGAGAGAGAAGCCTCGAATCAAAGTGCGCGATGGAACGTGCAATCAAACCTGATGCAAGCCTCTCCGTGTACGATATAGTCAATTCATCAGACTTGTCTTCAAAGGAAGAAGTTATGCATGGTCCAGAGAAAGAAGCTTGGCTCTAAGCCATACTGTAAGGAAAACGTTCCTTGGTAACAAATCGTACTTGGGAACTTGTGGATTTGCTACTCTGAAAGAAGTCGCTGGCTGCAGGATGAATGTTTCGCGGGGAAAGAAACTTTGACGGCAAGATCGACTGCTACAAGGGCAAGCTACTGTTTAAGATATGTAGCCGACGCGATGGAGCAAATTATACCGAAATGTTGGCACCTCCCATGCGACGAGGCTCACTGGCTACCAACTAAAATTTGTCAGTTGAACCCCAACGCGACGTTGCTGCTCATTCGCAGGAGCAACGAGCAGGAATAGTCGGCTGAGACGAGAGATACTGGCTTGTTTGGCGGAAAATCCAATTTCATGTTTGAAAACAGATGGAAGGGAACGGAAAATAAAAGACGAGAGGTCTCCACTTAGTCTAAATCAGAAACACTGCGAATCATTCGATCAAAGTGGCGAGGGCTAATGCCCCTTATCGGAAAGCTGTAGGAGGCTTTATCGTACATTAGCCAAGCCACACGCCCTGAAATTGCCCACGCAACAAGCGTGTCGAGCAAATTTGACCAATCGCCGTAAAATGTACATTGGCAAGTAGTCAAGAGAGTATATCGTTGTCTGGTCTATCGATTAGCTGGCATCGCTTAGGGTATAAAAAATCTGGACGCGATTCGATCGCGGGGTATAGCGACGCGGATTGGGGTAGCGAGGCTAACAATGGATATTCCGTCTCAGGGGTTATATTAACGATGCTAGGTGTCACGGTATAGTGCTACCGGTATCGTGGTACCGACGCACAATCACGCTTCCAACTACAGAGGCGTTATCAGAAGCTCCTCTGTGGCCTCGTCAGCTGACGCGTGACTTCGATCGTGGCACGATTGCTGGTCGGACAACCCTCTGAGTTGACAATAAAAGTGTTACAGCACTTGCAGCAGCCTCGGGCAATCGTTGGGTTACAAAACCGTTATCACTTCTTCGCGTGTCCGACACTCAGAGAAGAGTAGATTCGTATCCGATGAGTGCGAATGCGCTGACAGAAGCCTTGGCAAGCCAAGAGCATGTTGGTTCCAGCAAATGGGTTTCGTTT
The DNA here is from genome assembly GCA_963969455.1 of Arge pagana. Classification (NCBI taxonomy): domain Eukaryota; kingdom Metazoa; phylum Arthropoda; class Insecta; order Hymenoptera; family Argidae; genus Arge; species Arge pagana. Next base: position 19,138,342 of record OZ018311.1, on the reverse strand, counting down.
GGTAGGAGAATCGCGCATGACGTATGCTACTTTTTGTCCCAGGGAAGAATGATGTCACGGACGGCAGCTAGTACGTGTGCGTGTAGGGTGCGGCAAGGGCGATAGACAGAGAATACTACGTTCGTTACAAGTCGTTTATTCCATACATCGGTAAATGCTTTGGCGATTCTTTGCGTCATCCGGGATTCGGCGGGAACTTTGAGTTGGCAATTGGCAAATCCAAGTGGGCTCTCTTGCTATTACTCGTGGTTGACAACAACGAGGGGCTGCCCCGTTTTCGTACGCTGTTTAATGGCACCGTAAAGCTTTCCACCCGGCTTTATTTTAAACCATTTCTCTAGGTCTTAAACTCCGGAACAGGAATTAACAGCACTCTGTTGGCGAATAACTGACGCTTCGACTCCAACTTGTAGGTCATCGTGATTCGGCAAGTCGCGTTCCCGTTTCGTTCTCGACGAGGACCGACGTGTCTGCGGTGTCGCGGACGAGTAAGTACGGTGGCATCTGAGGATCCGGGATCGTTTTTGGGCTCTCCGGGAGGAAAGCAGCTGCGCGAATCGTAAACCTTGTTTCATTCGAATAACGATCAAAGTCTGGCATTTACGTTAGGAGAGTAGGTACAGGATTTAATTCTCAACTGAAAACTCCCCCGGAGAAGCCCAAAGCTCGGAAGTGCTTGGACGAGTAATTTCGAAGACGGGGAGGAATAGTAGGGTTTGAGTCATGGAACGTGGGGCCATTTTTTTCTGTGATTCGTGGGCCTACGAACAATGGGCTACATCGTTATCGTGATGTATGCGCCTAATATATCGTCGTCGACCATCAGGATAAACAGCATGACATAAAAAATGTATGATTTATATTTGACGCGAACGTCATGTTCGCGAACTACGTGTGGGATGCGACGAATCTTGCCTTAAGATTACCGCAAATGTGTATATTTTACGAGTACTTATTGCCTGTGGACTCTCGATTTTTGGGCAATTATTTCTTCCACTCGCAATCCTGTTGTATACTTTCAGAGAGGTAAAAAAAGAAGTCCGTTGAAATTTGAGCTTTCAACATTGATATTAAGACGTGCCTCGTCGCGAATTTCATTTTCCATTCAAATAACATGGTACAAAAACGTTTTTTATGTTTGCAATTTTATATTTCGACAACAGCATGCCGTACAAATTATTCCAAGACGTATTTTTGCAGAGAAATGAAGGCTCTACAAAAAAGGTCTCTTAGACTTTGTTGATAAGCCTAGCCATTCAAGAAATATTCGAATTCAAAGTTCGAATTCGTGAAAATCCATCGTTTTTCTTGATATTACCGAAAAATTATTGACTGCATCGAAAAATATCCACTGAGTTTTGTAGTAGACCATTTAATTGACCGTATAATTTTTATCATCTATAATGAACAAAATATTAACACAGTTGTTTAGGCTTTGAAAATGTGTGTTTATCAGATAATTGGTTCTCATGAGCAGAAACTATTTATAATACCTATGAAAAAATATTGAATAAAATACTTACGAGTAGAATATCGTTCTTTATTCCTTATAAAAATATGTCTTACCAAATCTATAGTAAAGAAGTTTTTTTTTCATTAATAATGATGAATATTTAATAATTTATTATATTGCGAACTTTGAACGCGAATATCATTTGAATGGCTATGCTTATACAAAATCTGCAAGAGACCTTTTTTGTAGAGCGTTCAATTTGCTATAAAAATATGTCCAGAACTAATCTGTAAAAGATGCCATTGTCGAGACATAAAATACGAATTACAAAAAACTGTTTGAATGGAAAATATAAATTCGTAACGAGGCACATCTTTCATATTAATAATAATATTCCAAATGCGAACATACTTCTTTTTTCACCTTCTCGAAAGTATAAAACCTGTTCGTGAGTAAAAAAAAGTTGGCCAAGTGACGCACTCCGATGTTCATAAGATTCGGGGTTCGGTAGGTAAAATGAAGCTAATTGCTAAACAGCTTCGGGGAACCGAGTGGCGATACTAGTTCCGCAAAGCCACGTGTTTTGATAACACAACTGCAGGTAATCGATCCTGCGACACTGACTCGATTCCCGTTGCACAGGTAAAAAGGTAGTCGAATTAGGTAGTATTTTTTGTAGTCGATGCAGTAGCCGCAGGATCAAACGAACGTACAACGAGACGCGAATTACGTCTTCTGAGTTGATGCATTACTTCGAATCATAGTCGTATCTATAAATAATCGCGTGGTTCTGCGCGCGCGTGTGTAGCTCCATTGGATTTCACTGCCATCTTCCACCACGTCATCGATCCGTGGAAACCTCCGGTAGGCCATCAGCACCACTAGGAAAAATGTTAACCGAGCATCGAAGGGATGCCAGTGAGAGGAATGAAATTTTCACGGGGTATCGCGGTAGGTGGTCCAGTTATTTGGATCAGGTGTGATTTCCGACGACTGGTGACTAGTAGTAGGCCTGAGAAGTAGCCTCCGGAGAGTAGGCGGAGAAGTAGGGCAGGAAGATGTAGAAAAGGCGGGTAATCGCGGCCTTGGTTGCGACCTTTTGACCTCTGGTATCTTGCCATTGAGTATACCTGGCGTGCAGGAAGGTAGAATTGCCGGTTGGGGGTGCAGGCTTAAGGCCGGAGTAGGGTTAGCGCGACTTGTTTTATTCACATCGATGCGGGGCACACTAACGATGTACACACCACGACGAGGAGTATCCTCGACACCCTTGACACCCGCCCTTGCGCGCAAACCTATTGATTTTGCCTCAGTGCTTTCGCGGTGCGTTTGTTTTGTTCCTTTGATCCTTCATCGACTCGGACGTTATGACTTCCCCTTTCTTCGTGGCATCAGTCCTTCCTTTGGCAAATCCCTTCCAGAAGAATATACGAAGGGAGATTTGAAGGTTGATCCGATAAGATGTCTCAGTCCGGGTGAATTGAAACGTGAGAATCGATTTTCCACGACCCCTTGTGCCTGGATTCCATACATACGATTTCATCGTTCCAATAGCTCCTACCCCCGTAGAAAAATCTTGTCCACAATTCATTAAAATTCCTTCGTTCCGTGCAAAGCACGCGATCAGGGTCCCCGAGGATCGATTACACTTTCAAAACCCGATGTCCCGATGTGATGTAAGCGAAACCTAGATGGGATTCTGACAAATGTGATCCAATAGAGGCTTCTTATAGCCCGAAGTAAATGCAATGCGATTAGTCCTCTTCTTTGCCAGGTACAAGAAAGCACTGCTAGAAGCAAACAGGAAGCAACGCACGTAGAGCCTCGCGTTCATTATTATTCCTATTACGTTATTATGCTTGTACCTAGTCGAAGGAACGGCCAACTAAAAAAAACCTGGAATCCTATTGCAGCAAGCGCATCGAAGTTTGGACATATTTTATAATCAGGTATCCAGGAGGCAAGTGCGATAAAACGATGTGATATTTTACATCACCGTTGCTAGTAACAAGTTTTCATTGCCACAAATCTCGACAGACATAATTTTACAATACTCTGGACGCCCCAAAAACAGACTTTCTTTTACGTTGGTATGATGGATATCAATATAAAAGCTTTAGGCTCAATAAATACACTAAAAATGTATTGAAAACAAATTTTTAATCACTTTACTCACTATTTATTTACAACAACAGCAACTCTTCACAAGTTACGAAAACAAATATTATTATATAAAGTATAACTGTGGGTTTTGGCAAGAACTAGGATCACATAAAAGTGGTAATAAAGGTTCGTCATTTTGTTAATTACGCATACAAATTAATAATTGTCGTTCGGGCCAAGGCCGCAGCTACACTTCATCTAATAATATTTGATTTTCATGTCATGGATAATGTGTTGCAGAGTAATCGACAAAGTAAGTCCCTGCCCACTTTCTGAAAAATTGTCTTGGTCTACCTTTTTGCAAATAAACATTAGATAAAATGAATACAAAATTTCCTCTTAAATATATTTCAAGAGTGTATTTATTGAGCCCAATAACTTTTATCCTAATATCGTAAGAACAGCGTTTTTTTAGAGCATGAAAAGTAGACCAATGCCTTAAAGTTCTCATCACTCGTTCCCTTATCATTAGTCGCGTAAGAGAAGAAATATTTATTGTGCGTTGATTTCTGTTTCTTTATTCACATTCTACGGCTCCGGTGCATTGCTGTAATAGATTCCGCCGGTGTTGTCTCGTTCCTCTGAGAATTTGATGTCACTCCTCCTGGGATGAAATCTCTGAATTCCGCTGTGCGCCAAGTCCATTTATCCGTGACACGTTATCCGCAGTGTCACGGAGACGAAGATAAAAGCAACGCCGGTATTCATAAATGTCATTGTTTTCATGTTGCAGGAAGACACGCGCGCCATCAAAGTGGGCGACAAGAAACGTTGGATTCACGACCCCAACAGTAAGTAATCACCGATGCATAAAATGAGACTAAACTCGACCGCCTCCCAGCTGTGATATGCATGATAATCACAGCGATTTAATGTCCCGATCATCTCGCCTGTACAATTACACTACTCTGATAAACTGTCGGCACAGTTGAGGAAAATGAGTTCAGCGATCGTCAGCTACTAAATCTTCCGTCACTACAAATGTAAGATGAGTCGAAGAATATTAAGCGCACGCGATTCGTAGCTTATGCAGAAATCATTTGTTCGGGTGGATCGTGGAGTTGCTGAGATTTTCCCGTTCGTTTGTTTCACCACCATAGCGTAAAAAAACTGTGCATAGGTTAGTGCAACTCGTGCAAAAGGTATTTAGCTTTCTTCAGAAAGTTTGGGACTGTTTGATTCTATTGAATGCAGCAGTGTTCGAAGGTCTTTTGTGGCCTCCTGAGATAGCACGTTCTCCATATCGCGATAACGTTTCTTTTTGTGGCGGAGGAAACCTTGGGGCCCGCAACAAGCTTAATGTTATTGTTAAAGCCTTATTCGGTGCAGACGACCCCGACGGTCGATTCGAAGCCCTGGATTCCGTCTGCCCAAGCGGAATTCATCGCGGAATGACCATAAGCATCCGCGCATGGGCCATCCACACATGCCATATCTGCCTCCTGCTCCCTTCAGGCTGGAAAGTGGGCATCATCTGTGTGAACTTATCGTAGCCATATCCTTTGAATGGCGTTAGACTTTTGGTGCGGAGCCCCACCCACACCCGAGTATTTGCACCCTCTCATTGTCTGGATTTTGCATCACGCATGCTAACGAGATGTTCCCAGAATTTTAATTGGCAAACAGTTTCCTCTCTGTAATCTAGTAAAATCTACGATAATTGGCCTTCGTTGGGTGCTTTTCTGTTAGCATAGGCAGAAGCTAGTCACACGTGAACACGATGAGACACACAAAGTGTTTCCCAATTATCCTCTCCGTTGATACTCCTACGACGTTGTCAAACACGACATGGGAGCGTAGGTAGCACGTATTACTGGCGTGTTACGGGGTAATTACTTCAGACTATTTATATGTTCGTATTCGCCGAAACTACTCGTCTGTACACTCAATCGATGATATGACGCGAGGTCATCGTCATTTTTTCGGCACAACGGTGTCGACTGAAAATTTCAGTAGGAGTATCTTCGGAAACGTCAAGATGGTCGAGCAAATGTACAAGCAAATGTAAACAGTGACTGCATTTGGATGAAAAATTGTAGCCCAGAGTTTTTGGGGTTCTGTGAGGAGCCAGAGTCTTGAGTCTTTGATTCGGCTCTTCGCAAGCTTTCTTCGCAAGTCAAGTTCTCTACAGTGACACATTCGACTAGGCATTGGTTGTTCCAAATTTGATTTCAGCCTGACTTGTGCTCTGCTCGAATCTCGTTAGCTCGATGATCCCTCTCGTCTCGATATGAGGCTTCCCTCGATATGAGCTGGTCGTCCATAAATACCGTAACTCCAATTTCCAATGTTACAGGAGAACCATTCCTCACGAATAGATTGCTGGTAATAGCCATTGGGCCATGCAGAGCTTACCCATTAGCCCTTAACTGGCACCATGGGTAAAAGGTCTCACATTTGTTTTTTCAACATTTTTTTTCACCAACTTAAAACCAATTAATGGCTACAAAACCAATTACACTTTAAAAAGCATACCTCAAGCTACATTAGGTAATTTTTGTGTACACAAATATTTGATACAGGCTGCGCAAAACACGTTTGAACATGTGTGGCCGAAAGCACTCGCTGTGCCTTTAGGTTCGAGCGCTGAGTTGTGCCAGTTAAGGGTTAAAGACGTTTAGTGGGCCAACACTTCTGTGACCATGCAACTCAACGAAACCCTCGGATTTCAGTTGCTTTTCTGTTCGTGTTTCAGGTGAACTTTGTCGTCCACTGACTTGCAATAAAAAGGAACTATGTCTTCTTGAAGATACATTCACAGCAGTCTGCGTATCTCTAAAGGAATTACAAAAGTCTGGGTAAGTTTCGTACGTCAACAAGGAAGCGAAGAAAGTTGTACTCCAAAAAAAAAAACTGGACAAAATCACTTCCTTCGGTATAGGGCTCGAACACTTCGGAATAACCACTGTGACGCAGATTCCTCCAAGTTTATGTCATACTTGAATTAGATTTGAGCTTTTTATATGCGTCGTATGCTTTATCTCCACATTTCCCCACAGTGACGTGGTTATCCCGAAGTCACGCGCTGTCCAGGAACGAGCTCGCGCCGATACCACCGAGGAGTTGGAAGAGGATGATGTCTTTTACGACGCGGAGGATGACTCCGACGACGAGGATCAAGAAGAATCGAAGTAGGTCCAATTGTTTCGTCTAACACCTAAGTAACTGTGCTGCACGACTTGTAGCAGAAGCTTCCAACATGTTTCTCTGTTGTTCTCCAGATGCAGAGAATGCGCTGTAGTGAAACCCGCGTTCATCTGTGGCTCCGACAACAGGACTTACAGTTCTCCCTGTAGACTCGAGTATCACAACTGCATTCATCACACAACCGTTCACACGAGCTGCAAAGGATTCTGCCCCTGCAAAGGTACGAATAACAGAAGAATGAGGTACGCGTCGCGTTGTTACGTCCAATCACGTTTTCTCGTTATCCTACGATAACGAAGCATGCTCAGTTTGCTTGTCTCATCCTGACAGAGCTAGAACTGCGAATACACAAGAAGAAAATGCAGATGCAGCGGCAGAATGCCTTTTTAGGAAAACTTGGACGTAATCGCGATATCACTCTGACACCGAGAGATTTCAATTACGACAATCACCACTATCAGTACCTCAAGTACACCAAGCATGAGAAGGTACCCGTAATCATAAGATGAATATTGGTATCGTAGAAGCCACGTTTCCCAGTATATCGTCGAAAGCAAAGGTCGCTTTCTCGTACAGCTATCATCGAATGGGTCGTTCGATCACAGTTAACAGTTCGTCCGGTGCTTGCAGGTTCCTCCAGCATCTAGCACGTACGAGGATAAACATCTGATGTACAACGAAGTGATGGAAAATGGACCCTCGGTCGATTCGGTGCACAATCCTCAGACGACCGTTCGCGAGCCAGATTGCCCCTCGAAATCAGCAATGGCTAATCGTTTGCTAGATTGGTTCTCCGTGGTCATGGCAGACGCGAAGCATCGTCGCCAGCATGCCAAGTCAAGAGGTACGACGCGTCTTCCACGCTCTGCAACAAGCCACTAACGAATAGTCTGTTCAATTCTTGTGTCGTAGCGCATTTCCCGACCAGTTGCCAAAGCGAAGTTAGGTGGATGTTTGGTCATTTGGATATCGACGCGGATAACCGTATTTCGCTCACAGAACTCTACGGACTCGAACACGATCAGAACGAACCGTGTCTCAAGCCTTTTCTCGATGCTTGTGACTCTAACAGGTGATAATCACTCGCTCATCTCGACTCTGGCCTCGCGTTTGCTCGTACTGCGACTTGTCAGATAGTCGTATCGGTGTCGAGTCCGGATGTAGGATACGTATATGGCCTCGCGATGCTACACTTCTATTCTCCTTAGTGCAGCTCGTGCTCGATGAATGCTTGAAATGATAGCAATGTATGGTTGCAGAGACGCTTATGTGAGCGGACCAGAATGGTGTGGATGCTACTCCAAAGCTGAACGTCCCTGCGCAGCAGTTCGTAGACGATCTTCCCCCGAAGTCGCTCCTGTTTGTGATTCAAGAGGGTACTATCGCAGCACCCAGTGTCACCGAGGACTTGGCCTCTGCTGGTGCGTTGATCCGCACGGTGTGGAATTTGCCGGTACCAGAACTCGCGGCACGAAACCTGATTGCGGTGAGTTTAGCAGCCCCACGGAAACAGTTGTTGCCTAGATTTTGCCTAGATTAGGAATATCATTGCGAAGGGTAAGATTTCACGTATTCACTCGTTTCCCTGTAACAGGAGCGATAGTAAATAAGGTAAGCAACGGCATAAAAACAAACAGCGTGGATCTGGACGACGACGACGAGGATGGTGGTTCTGATCCTACGCAAGATTTAGAGGGGTCTGCCGATCAGCCTCTGGACTTCTAATTTGACTGGGTGCAACGGAAGAAGAATACCGTTGGGAAATCCTTTTTCAAAAACGAGGGATTCGTCACCCGTTAGCCTGAAATACCTCTGTTGTGCTTGAAGGTCTCTGAAGTTACTGCAGGGCAGGCGAGCTCCATCGTATCTGCCTAAAACGCCATATTAATTTAGAATTACATTTCCACGGTAATTTAGAATTGCATTTCCACACACGTTCCTTCGATCAACGGTCAGGTACGACGACGACGACGACAACGCGGGGATGAAATATGTGATCTCAGTCGTTCTCACGCCAACTTCTTCTCAGATTTGAGCAATGAAATCCTAATCGTACCTCGGAAAGCAAACTTTCACAGCAATATCCATCGGTGTAGATGATTTCTTGGTAGGTCCTGGGACACCTCCAGGCACAACTGTATAATACGATTGAATAATTCAATGAACAGAATAATCATGCTGATAGAATATAGAAACTAAATACATAGCAATTATCACCGCATCAAAACACGACATACATACACTTCACACTAATACTAATTTAATAAATATTTATAAATATTATTATTATTATTATTATTATTATTATTATTATAAAACTCACTGTAACTTTTAAGTACTAGCGGTATTATTAAAAACCTAAGTATATATACGTCACGTGTAATGTATGTGGGGCATTTCAGGTCAAACCGATTACCCTCTGGCCCTAAACACCTCGGCCTCCTCTCCGATATAATAACTCTCTTCACCGAAATTCACGGAATTCGTTCTTTGTCCAAGACGATAGATAAAAAAAAACACCAATCGATGGGAACGAGGGTCAGAGAATACCGTTTTTCGTTCAGGTGGTTTATATGCCGGGTGTTTTAGCTAATTTCAATGGTCATGATGGCTTCCAAAACGTCCATGCATTTGTATTGCTGTCCGAAAATTTTTCTTCCAAAGTGGATATGTATATGAAGCAGTTGTTACGATTGTTTGAGAATCAAATAAATCACTTTATACACTTGTCACAGTCCACATATCGATAGGGAATTTATTTGTTAACGCTGCGATACCTTTCTTTCTCAAACGTAATCCTGGTTTCTTTGGCGTAACAACATCTGTCACTCTGTTACGTTGGAAATGAAATGAAATTTCTTATTGTCTATCGATGCGAGGAACTTTACAGAGGACCGTTGTTTGACCGTTGTTTTGCTGGTCAAACAATAGTTCTCGTTCGCTGTTCGTTTCTTTAATTTGAGTGTTTAGGCTTTGGACGGCCTGTTTCGACCCCTTCACTCTGTAAATATATTCGCTTTCTATATACATGTAGCAACCGAGCTACATACCATGAGACCTCGAATGTTGGTTCTTCGAGTATTTAATTAAATGTAAGCAAGTCGAGACAGAAAAGTATCGGTTGAAAGGGGGACTAAAAGCACGGAAAAACAAGCGGAATCGTTATCAATCAACAATGACTGCCGTGAAAGGATGCAACTTTACTAACGCTATTCGTACTACCACGAAAGCGACTCGATACTATAATACGTTAACGATAATCAGTTTTGTACATACGTCATGTCCCAATGCTAACCATGCCTCCAATGGAATCTGACCAAGGAATGTGCATGTTAGAACGAAGTTCAAGTTTCCTTGGAAAAGGAATATCAAACGTTTAAAAATATACAGCAATTAAAATGTCATCGCTTTCATATGAACATCACACGAAGCCTCCTTTCATTAAATATACAGACCGATCAATTTTAATCTTTCCAGCCGATTATCGCGGAAACAATATTCCGCAGTTTTGGTTGACCTTGGTCAAATCGAGCCCAACTGTGTTTTTTAAACGGAGACCCATATTTTTGACTATGGAATAAAATTCCTCGCGCGAAAACAAATGAGTTTTATCTGAATCATTTTTATCTAAGACGAAAAATTTAGGGCGTTCCATTTTAGTCTTTCCAGGTAATTATCGAAAAATCATTACTAGGTAGAGGGAAAAGAGGCGAACCTAAGTTATGGGATCTAGAGGGGTAAACATGAAGAAAACGAGTGAGGCAGGTCGAAAACACTTATGGGTTTCCGTTTGGAAGAACAAAGTTGACCTTGAAGCCATTGACCAAAGTCAACCAAAACTGCGAAATATTGTTTCCCCTTCCAGTCGTCCATTTTTTGTTCGAATCTCGTCCCTGCACCTAGCAATGGTTCCACGATAATGGTCTGAAAGGATTAAGACGGATCACCATGTATAATTATGAGCAACAAGTGCTTGATGCAAACCATTGAAGAAGATTCATTTTTAAACGAATCGAAGTCCAATAAGTAAAAAAAAATGTTGAAGCTTTGTAATAATCTGTTAATTTAAAGAGCTATCAGCTTATTCAAGTGGCCGGAAACAATTGTTTATTGACCGTCGTAAAGAAATTAAATACGTACCATGCTGCCTGTAACTGATTGAATCGTTGGAACATGACGTATATGTCGTTAATTTAAAAAGAAAAAAACAATTTGGTCTTTGTCCTGAGCATAACGATACGTACATTTGCGAAGCTATTTTACGATTTAATCCGCAAGCGAAGCACAGAGTCGCCACGACACAAGCTTACGAGCTACAAAAAAAACGTGTACGCACAATGAGAAAATTTTGGTCACCAAAAAAAAAAAGGAATGACCACCGAATTTACGGCCAAACAACAACTGTAACAACGCTTCGTGTTCTTGGCTAATCCGTGTTTCAATGCGTTTTTTTCTTTGAAGACGAAAATAGAGAGAATAATTTGTTTCGAACAAATAATTGCTACTGTACTCATTGTAACGGTAAGTATTTTCATTTAGACCCTTAGTCAACGAGTACTGGATAAAAAAAACTGTAGAAATTTATAATAATTCTGTAATCGGTAGAGAACATTGGTGTGACTATGTGAGCAAGCATCCTTGTAGTACAAGGCAAATAGCAAATATAGTTATTATTAAAATATAAAAAAACATCCAGCATTGATTCTTATCATCGTTTATATCTCGTTTGTATCGCCATCGTTAATTCTTTATGGTTTTGTAGGTGTAATCGATGAATGTTTACGAGTTAGTCACGACGCGAAGCATTATCCCATCTCAAAACCCAGATTTGCACGGTAGACGTCTGACCTGCTTCGATGGAAATGTTCAAAGTATGAAAGCTCACTTCAAATATGTTACCAAGTTCTTTACTTGTATCCACCAGAAAACCAACAAACTTCGAGCAGAACAGCTTAAACAACTCTGTAAATTGGGTTTAGGATGGACAGTGCTTTCCATGTTTTCCGACATTTGAAATTACTGTGAGCTTACAGTAAATTTTCACTACGGAACAATCTGTACTTGCGCTAGTTATCCAAGACGTAACATCTACACAAGGCAGTCTTCCTCAATCCAGCCACCCGTTTTTTTCGATGTCTCTGAAAATTCTGAAAAAATTCTATACTTTTCTACGCGTTAGATGGATTTTTTTGGAGTTTTTGCCGAGTAACTTCAGCGTTGAAGCTCCAAAAAAATCACAAAGAGTCCATCTAACACGTAGAAAAATATAATTTTTTTTTCAGAATTTTCAGACATCGAAAAAAAGGTGGCGGATTAAAAATCGGAGATTAGATGCGTGATTTTATCTATTTTTGAGATTATCAACATCTCAGTTTTGGATACATTTATTCGTCATAGGAAGTTCTTAGCATTCAGAACATTAAAAAATTGAGATAAACTTAATTCGAATAATTTCGATGAGAACTTTTTATAAATTTTGACTAACTCGGTAGTGAACGATAATCAAATTAGTCTAGAAACTTTTGGTAGATATTTTGTTTGTATATTTTTGAAAATCTTGTAACGAGTTATGATTTTATTCTATCCTTTTCCCCTTTGAATCGTGTCCCGTCACGTTATTTTATCATAGTTCTACGAGAATCAATGTTAAAATAATTTCGAAAAAAAAAGATTGAGTTGTCTAAATTTTCAATGTATACAGGGTGAGCCAAAAAACGACAATTTTTTTCTTTAGTCACCCTTAAAATATTGTTCAAAAGGAGGGGAAAAAATTCTGGTAGAGTTTCAGCTCTTAATATAAATATTGAGCGGTGCTCTTCGCGATTTCCAATTTTCCATTTAAATAACACAGGAAATTTTTGTTTGTTTAATTTTTTTTTTGTAGGAAATTTAACGATCTACAAAAAAGGTCTAAATAAAGATTTGCGTAAGTCGAGTCGTTTCGGAGATATGTGTCATATAAATTATGCATGTATGTTGTGCTAAAAATCAACTAAAATGATGATGTATCATTTATTATTAATTTTTTTTAATCAGTTTAATACTATTTATTTGTTAATATTTGTTCAAAAGTCAACAAAATTAGGTACGCGGCTAACAAAGAACGATTTTGTTACGTTTCAGTGTAAATAAACTCATAATAGCTGAACTTTTAAGGCTTGATATCTCCGAAACGACTCGACTTATGCAAATCTTTACGTAGACATTTTGTGTAGAGCGTTCAATTCCCTACAAAAATATGTCTTGGCCGCCCTTGAACAGTGACTCGTTGTCGAGTTAAAAAATTCCAAAGGGAAAAAGAAAATGTTCCTATGTTATTGAAATGGGAAATTGAAAATCGCAAACTCTAGCAAAAATTTGTTGCATCATTTTTAACAATGTTTTAAGGGTAACAAGAGTAAAAAAGTAGTCGTTTTTTGGCACACCCCAATATACGGATCTACTCCTCGTTTGAAAGGTGTCTAGTGTGATAGTCCAATTCATCACCGTGCAATGATCGTGACAACATGATTGCAATGACATTAATGACACTTTTCGCGGATCGTAGTTTTAACACCCTTGTAACTTCTCATATACATCGGCTAAGTTATACGTAATCAGCGTTACATCGGGATAAAGTATTTTCTTCAATCGCAACATAACTGCTTCGGTAGGTACTCTTCTAGCTTCACGTTGCGTCAGAAGTTCGCAGCGTCGAGATTCAGAAGGGATTTACGTTGTGATAATTGTTCCTAAATTTCAATCAGTAATCAATGTTGATACTCGCTTTTTCGAATTGCAAATCGTACGTTTGAAAATGGTGCATGCGTTCCGAGGTTTCCAAAAAAACACGACGAGATCATGGGGGTCATAGCTGCATGAACATGTTTACAACAATCGATTTTCTGTACAGTACTATTATCAATAAACTATCTCGCCCCTCTGATTAACAATATTAGTGTCTCGTTGAATGGACAAGCTCCGTATAGTATTTTTTTCTCCATTACCATGTGTATCTACGTAGTGAAAAAAATTACTGTAGGATCATGCGATCAATTGTTCGTTTGTTTTAATAGTTAATCGAAACTGTTATTTATGAGGGTGCTGGCTCCAAGTGGCCTCAACTAACGACAAGTAGTTTTTTTATCACGAGGATGACGGGTAAGTGGGAAACTATTTCGGTAGTATAAAAATCGTCCTATATTTGTGGTATACTTGAAATATGGATGCGAAACATGGTTGGCGTAGAATTAACAATTTAGTATAATTCGAATTTTGGTCCAATATATATATATATACATATATCTATCTATCTATGTATATATATATATATAGGGTATATATATTTAGTATAATAGATATATAAAGAGTGTCTCGCAAGTCGCAGATGAATTTGCAGCATCAGATAGGAAATTAAATTTTGAATCAAAAAGAACTGAGAACAGACTAATTCGTCTTTGAATTAGTCTTTGATCTTGTCACCAGCTGCGCAAACCCAAAACGTTCGTTCCCCATCTAAAATCCGAAGTTCCGAGTGAAATCTTGGAAATGGCAAAATTTGGAAGTCAACACATATAACGTCGTTCAGAAACATACGTTGTGTACCTAATTACTATTAGGAGTACAAATAAGTTTCTGCCGTTTTTTAACACAAATTAAATATTTATTATAGAAGAACGGTAATATAAATTTATTTAAAATATTGCCCATCACTTGCAACCACTTTGTCCCATCTCTCCTTGTTTTTTGAGGCTATCCACGAATCAACCCAATTTTTGGTATCCTCATAAGATGCGAACCGCTGCGCCGTCAGAGCATGTGCCATGGACCGGAACAGGTGATAATCGGACGGTGCAATGTCTGGTGAATACGGCGGGTGGGGTAACACTTCCCAATCAAGTGTTTCCAAGTACTTTTTCACGGGAACCGCAACATGTGGACGAGCATTGTCATGCAGAAGAATAATTTTTTCGGGTCTAGAATAGTATTGAGGGCGTTTTTCCTTCAGAGCTCGGCTCAATCTCATCAATTGTGTTCGATAGAGGGCTCCAGTAATTGTTTCGCTCGGATTAAGCAACTCATAATACACTACACCTAGCTGATCCCACCAAATACACAGCATAAGTTTTTTTCCGTGAATATTCGGTTTTGCTGTTGATGTTGACGCGTGACCAGGTAATCCCCATGATTTTCTTCTTTTTGGATTGTCATAATGTATCCACTTCTCATCACCAGTTACCATACGATGTAAAAAACCCTTTTTTTTATGTCTAGCTAGCAGCATTTCACTTAAGCATAATCGGCGTTCAATATCTCTCGGCTTTAATTCGTACGGAACCCAATTTCCTTGTTTATGAATCATTCCTAATGATTTTAAACGATGTGAGACTGCTTGCCGAGTGACTTCTAATGTTAGAGCAAGTTCTTTTTGTGTTTGAGATGAATCTTCCTCCAATAATTCCTCCAATTCTGCATCCTCGTAAATTTTTGGCCTTCCACTGCGATCTTTGTCGTCTACGTCGAAATCACCGTGTTTAAACTTTTGAAACCACTGTCGACACGTTCTCTCACTCAAAGCACCCTCACCATATGCTTCTACGAGCAATTGATGCGCCTCAGCAGCAGATTTCTTTAAATTAAAGAAGTAAACTAATATTTCCCGCAAATGACGCTTACTTGGCTCAAATTTTGACATTTTCAACTTATAAAAATTATATTTTACCAATATAAAATCAATAATATTAATAGGTTATGTTGTTCTTGAATGTCCAAACTATTTTTTAAGCCGGTTATCATCTGCGAAAGCTAACCGAAACTCTGTGCCGCGCCATCTACAATAAAACGGCGGAAACTTATTTGTACTCCTGATATTAGGATGTTTAATACTTTTTCTCTCCTCAACAGATTTTGTTGGTCAACGACAGTAAGTTATAAATCCACAACATGAACGTAGGTGGTTGAATGTTTGAAAATTCAGTTGTTAAATTTCGTTGGATGTATGCATTAGGTAGGGACAGGTGAAAAAGAAACGCCAGAACTGAAAGGCGATCGCTGAATGCGACTTTATACATATGATTGAGCTAGATTTAAGTAAATAAATTAATTGCTAGATAGGGAAGATGCGTTACTTTGAAAATCTCTTGTGTACAAATGGATTTTTCCTTTCGTTCCATTTTGTACCTTTATTTCACAGCGTTGGGTTGCTACAGAATCGATACTTATTTCTGCTTCAAACAATATGTTTTCAAAGTTGCTTTGACTTTACATATATTTGTTTATTGATTTTTGTGCAGTAAACAAACTTTACAGTGAAATTCAGTTTTAAATCTGTTTCAAATTCGAGTCGATAATACATGTCAATTCAATTTATAGCGGCTTGAATAGACCAAGACACTCGATGATCGGAGTTTTAGTCGTGGTCAGCGTACGTTCAAAATGTCTAGAAGACAGCAGCGAAGAGGATCACTGGCAATCATGCCACCAAATGCATGTGTTTTCTTTTCCTTTCTGGTATTTTCAATTCTCTCTTGCAACATCTTTTGCTTTGTGAACTTTTGCAACGGATGTTGCAAATTTTTCATACCTATCATATGTTTTGTACAAAGGTACAAAGGGTGCATTTTTATTTACTGTTACCATATTGTGACAATTTTCATGTTACTCGAGCTGCTGACCACTGCAAATATTTTTATTCTACGTGAGATTCGGATAATTTGAATAATTTCATAAAAATGTTATCAACAGTCAAAACTTTTTTCACATTTTCTCAGCAACTATCACAGTTAGGAATTTTTTGTACTTGCATTTTATGGTTTAAGGAAAAGTTCAAACAGTAACTTATTTTAGTGTTGGAGAGGTTTTAGTTTTGCGTAGCATGTTTGCTAATATCATAAGACTGAGTGAGTTGAGACTAAATAAACTAGCCCTAGAAGTTTATATGTGCGATTGATTCTGTGACGTTACGTAATAAGGTCACACGAGACCCCGATAAATAGCAGTAAAGGATTACCGTTGATAGTGGTAGCTTAGTATCGTCTTGACTCTCAACTCAAAAATGTCCATACATTCAGCTTTTTCGCAATAGTTATGAGAACAAAATATTTTCTTTTGTACGTCACGAACAATTTTTTTTTATTGTGCCTCTTTCCCGTCTCTGAAATGCTCTGATCGCCAATCATTTGAGCAGTTTAAAGAAATAGTAATTTTGAATAATGAAAATATTATTTATTCGTGATACATTTTTACGTTTTGTAAAAACTTTGCCATTGATCAGCATGGAAAGTAGCGGAATTCATAGTTCACAGGTCCAGAACAGCTCTCAAGCTGAAAAAGTCGGAAGAAAATATATGAATCGAAGATTACGGCGAAGTACGAAATTCGACTGAATCGAAAGGTCGAAGATGATTTGGAATGTAAAGATAAAGTCAATGATTTTTTTTATAGCTCGATGAACGTCGTCTCAAGTTTTATTTAAAACGCTCCATTACCTTTTCCCAGAATGCAAGAGGTCGAAAGCTTCGTTGATTTTATCGAAAGGAAGTTTGTGGGTCACGAACTCGTCCAGAAGTAGCTTCTTCGATTGGTAATCTTGGACCAACTTAGGTACGCTTTCTCGAGATTTCCAACCGCCAAACGCAGTTCCCTTCCATACGCGTCCGGTGACCAGCTGGAACGGACGTGTACTAATTTCTTGTCCAGCTCCGGCAACTCCGACGATAACCGATGTACCCCATCCTTTGTGGCACGATTCCAGAGCAGCTCTCTGTGTGAAAATAATATTACGATAACTGGAAGATATTATCATCGTAACAAGGAAAACTTGTCGTTACTTACCATCGTGTGTACATTTCCAACGCATTCAAAAGTATAATCCAAACCACCATCCGTCATTTCGATAAGCACTTCCTGAATCGATTTTTTATGGTCCTTGGGATTAACAAATTCAGTACACCCAAACGCTTTGGCTGCAACGACACAAGCCACAGATATGTTTGGTTATTCGTTATTCGGAAAAATAATCAGGTAAGGCTACTACCTGAATTATTTTGTATTTGTTCATGAGAATGAAAAACAAGCTAAATCCTTTTAGATTTGCTAACGTATTCTCTCTTCTGTGGAAAAATGGGATTTTAGTAATATCGGTTATTTCCTCCCTTGTCGCTCCACGTTGAATGACTTTTATAACAAGTGCGACATGTAACGACAAGAGCAAATATCAGTCGGCAGTTGTGTAATATCAAACCTTGGGTAAATTTCTCCGGGTTGATATCAACTCCGATGATTCGCGTTGCTCCAGCTGCTTTGCAGCCAAGAGCCACTGCTAATCCAACGGCTCCTAATCCCCAAATAGCGCAGGTACTGTTCGGTTCGACTTTGGCAGTATTGATGGCTGCGCCATATCCTGTAGGAACTCCGCATCCCAACAAGCAGACTTTATCTAACGGAGCCGTTTTGTCGATCTGTGAGGAAAGATCGATGGAAATGTGAAGAACATAGATCGGCTAAACTAGATCATACTTGAACTTGTAGTATTTTGGAAAGCTGAGAGGAGGATTTCTATTGAAATTCAATTCTTTATTAATACCTTGGCAAGCGATATATCAGCAACGACGGTATATTCGCTGAAGGTCGAGCATCCCATGAAATGAAACAGACTTTTCCCTTTGCACGTGAATCGCGAGGTACCGTCCGGCATAACACCTTTGCCTTGAGTCAAGCGAATCTTTCCACACAAATTAGTTTTCGGCGACTTGCAGAATTTGCATTCCCCGCACTGAGGAATATACAGCGGGATGACATGATCACCTGTGAGATTATAATCAGAATTAGAATTAAAAATGTTCAAGTAACTTAATAAGTTCAGCCCAGTTCCAATTCACATGCAGATGTATCGTAATTCCAGTGTGAATTGCAACTTCATAATTGTTCGATATCGATAGACTAAGTAGGAATCGTACCGACTGCAAATTCTGTGACTCCCTCGCCCACGCTCTCTACAATTCCAGCACCTTCGTGTCCAAGAACACAGGGGAAAGCTCCCTCTGGATCTAATCCATCCAAAGTATACGCGTCAGTGTGACACAGAGCCGTTGCTATGATTTTTATGCGAACTTCATGTGCTTTCGGAGGCGCGACTTGTATCTCTTCCAAAGACAATGGTTTTTTCTCCTCCCATGCAACTGCGGCACGACAAGTAATTACCTATAAAAGCACAACAGTGAGACTATCAGATTTGTCCATTTGGCGAATGATGTTAAACGTCACATAATACAAAGACTAAATTTGAAACAAAAATGACAATAAATACAGTTCTGTTGCACTGATTTCAAGTTTTTTCAAATATCGTTGCTTTCAACGCTTGCAGCTTTTTTTCTAGCCTTCTTTTTTTGATGGTACTAATTACGTTTTCCTTGAACGATGCTATTATATTTCTATTCCATTCTCGGTTTAATTTATTAAGACCCTCTTCCTGAACCATTCAAAGAGACGAATACGTTGATATTTTCAACAGAATGATTACATCATTATTGTATTGTGTTCCCTGATAGAAGCTACCGATAACATCGCTGGCATGTGAATTTTATCGTTTCATTTGATCCGTGATAAACACAGATGATTTAATCGATGATTGGAATTTGCTTGAAAAAGCAATTTCTTCGTTCAGATTACCCTTTCAGTTTATGCCGTTTTAAGCAAAATATTTTACGAATATCATATTTTTGGTACATTTATAAACACCCATATTAACATATTACTGGAATATTTAGAATTGCTCGTCGTTTTTAAGGAATTTGAATAATCAACAAAATTGTCGTGCTGCCAAGAATTGAAGCATCATCGGGGAAATTCCATGATTGCTTTATACAAATCTTTTAATATGACAACGTTAGCGAACCAGTCATAATATATTACAATAATTACCAGAAATTTATTTTTAAGAGATACAAGAAAACATTCTTGTCTTTTAATTCTTTTTACTATTCATAACGCAGTTATCGTTTTACAGTACAACAAAATCCATAGTTTTCTAAATATTCAAGTAAAATATTAAGAGGTAAATAATACCTCGTCATTAAATAGGTAGGATTAAACAATGGAAGTAACTAAATGACTGAAATAATGATATTAATAGCTGGAAGGATTAATAAGAATCGAATGGGTGTTGAGTTTGAGTATAGTTTATTGATTATCTATTGGAAAGGTGTCTCCATAGAAACGTGACAAAGCTAGTTTCCAAGAAATGACATTTGAAGTTATTCCTGAGCTTGATAATTGGCACTGAGGGTTTAATTACATCGTACGAAAATATAACGGAAAGACATTCGTCGTTGTTCGAATATTGTAGATAATATATCAAAAGTGGAAACATATTGTTGACCTCTTGATTATCGCTGCCTGTATGCTTGACCTCTGATGACTGTGCCTCGTAAATCAGCTATAATCTAACTTTTTTTCTCAAATTCCAGGCTTATAAGATTTGGACCATATTTTCTAAATCATGAACTTACTACCGATTAGCATAATCAAGATAGATTTCACGCACGATATATTGACACGTCGTTAATGTCTCATGCGAGTTTACAGTATTGCAAACGAACTGGCGAGCAATTTTTTTGTGACTGAAAGGTTTGTTTTTTATGTCAGCATCATTGAGAACGGCCTAAGAAATGTAAGGAGTTTCGTGTAACACAAATTTGGGCCTCCGTCAAGGTTAGTCAAGTTGGTTTCCACTTCCGGATAACCTTACTTTTGAGACGATTGCAGAGAGAACATAGTTGCTCTATAAAGTAACTCAATTTCGAAAGACAAATGAATGCGATAAAAGAAAGGAATAATGATGATACGATGATAGTGGAATGCGATAAATATATTGATAAGAGCATCGCTTTGATACAATTTTGTTGGTAAAATAGATACGCGTGATTTTCGTTCGCATGGTGAGTAAAGAGTGTCGAGTAGTCGTGATTTCAGAGGATTCAATGTTATCACGATAGAGATATTTCGAACTTACTTTTCCGGCCGTAGAACTCATGGCTAATTCCAACTCTGTAGCGACCGTAAAAATCACTCAATGATATCGATCAGAATCCGCCAGTCACGGTAAATGCCAGTAAATGCGCTACACTGGCTACACTGTTTCGGACCGGCGAAAAATACTTTTCGACAGCTCCGGCTTCTCCCCTCCTCGAGCCTACTATCACTGATTGCGTGCGGTGTGACGTGCGACCCGAAGCTGTAACGGCATATTATGATATAAAGTATCATTCATAATCGTCGAGTGTTTGTTGTGTTGTGGGGCTTAACTCTTTCAAGCACGGTGAGATTGTGGAATCCCACCTTTTCCAGAATCATTTTCCGAGTGGTTGGCGTAGTTTTCATTCGATTTTCAATTTTTTTTCAATGTATATTTAAGAATAAATCACTTTGATATGAATTGTATATTTAAGAATAAAAATCGGCGACTTTTAGAATAAAATTCGAGATCTTTCGGGGTTGCCTCATAACGAATATTCAATACAATTTTGAATTTCAGAATTTTGAGCGAATATTCGTTATCAGTGGCCCCGAAAACCCCCGAATATCAACTTTCACTCTGGTCAAACGACTTTTTGTATTTTTGGTCGGCCATATTGGATCCGCCATCTTGAGTTCGATAATTTTAAGTATAGATTCATTATCAGCGATCTCGAAAAACCCTGCATCGCAAAATTTCGAGTCGATTGCACGTAAAGAAATCTGTGGGTTGGAAAGGGTCAAAACTGCTGGCATTAACCCTTGCAGTCACGAATTTTTTTCAGCCATCAGTTTTCTATGAAAACTGGCGCATAACAGGTTCTGAGATTGCTGAATACAAATCCGCTGCCAAATTGCCAAACCAGTAACCTTAAAAACCCCTATCTCCCAAACCTTCAGAAAAACTGACCACATTTTGGTCGGCCATATTGAATCCGCCATTTTGAATTTCAGAACAATCACAGCAGATTCGTAATCACCGTCCTCAAAAGCCTCCGTATACACATTTTCAGATAATACCAGGTAGTATTTCGTCTTGGCATGAATTTATTGTGAAAATTCTGCTTTTATTAATACTAATTTGTTATTAGCAATAATTATTTTGGATAGTTATGCGATATTGTTATTGTTTAAGGAACATTTATTGGATTCTTGGGAAGGCAGCGATCGAAAAAATAAATAGTCGCTAGGTGTAACACTGGTGTCCCCCTGTGATTGAAAGGGTTACACAACGTTTACACTGTATAGCATTTTCAGCATCACATCGTGTGTTGAACCGCGTGGGCCTCTGGCGCCTTTGGTGACCTCGGTCCGTTGCACACGAGCCTAATAAAGTGACACGTAACACGAAAACCTGACTACGTACGATAACCGGGTACTGGACCACCTTTGCATTGGTCGATCATAGGTCGGCGATATCGCACATAATCGCGAAATCGATAGGATAAGATGAAAAAATTAGCAAATACCTACTAATTTCTCAGTACCAATAAGTATATAGGCACTAATAATATTATAAAGAAAGAGATAAGAGGTACCTAATCACCGAAACTACAAATCCGATTTCAAAAATTGTTGAATTTCTATATAAAAATTTCCGAATCGTCGAGGAAATTTTTTGTAGATAAAAATTGCTCTTTACAAAATATTGTTCCGAAAAGTAGTTTAGATTTTACGATCGTGGTTTTCCAAATTAAATTAAAATAGGCTTTGGTGTCGGGCGACTTTCATGTAAATGTCAAAAGAAATGAAAAATGAAAATTTGTGCGATTTTTGATTAAAAATCAGGAGAGTTCGGGAGAATGCTATAATTTTGTACATTGATTTTTTACTGATGCTCTTACGTCACAAACTACGTTTCGCGCGGACACGGATGGTAAATAATAAAACTATTGCGATAAGTAGCTGCGTGCACAGGATAGTGCCAAGACGAGGCGGGCGAAATAAATATTCGGTTGGGAAAAAAATTATCGGCAGATTTTCTATTGCGTTTGGAATTTCGTCAATTATTTCTTATCGCACGGCTAATTCTGCGTGCACTTGGATCATGTTGGTTCGAGGAGTACCAACGTATAAAAACCTTTGTTTATAATTGTCATTCTTTTTTTGTGGTAATATTTTCCGTAAAGATTCTATCCGAGATTTTTTCAAAATTCTCAAAATGCTTGCACGATGAGAGTAGCTGTGTATATAAATTACTTTGAGGGCCCTGAGATACGATCTACAAAGTTCATTATGTTGCCGGAGTGTTGCTTGAAAGTTTTTTTTATAATAATTGCGATCGACTTCTCGGCGGGCAGACGATAAGAAGAGATGGGCGTATTCTTTTTCATAAATATAAATACGAATAAAATTCCCAAGTCGGAAATTGAGAATATGATTACGAATAAATTCATATTTACATTTTTTCTCTAAATTTTACTAAGATTCGCATTTTTTAAAGTGAAGTTCAGAAGAAATGTGAATATGAATTTATTTGTATACATATTCATTTCATATTCATATTAACAATTCCCGAGTTGAGGATTTTCTTCATATTCATTTTTACGCCTATTTACATTCATATTTATGAATATGAGTACGCCCATCTCTGACGGTAAGTACCTGTAAACCACAATAGCACAAGTTGCCAAACACGTCTCATGTCAGCACATCTGTGTGCGTCTACCCGCGCTGACCGACAGTCGAGATTTACGTAATACTTAGTTTCCGTAGGGATGCGTGAATAATAAACAAATTTGTTCTGGTTAACGCACGCGCTTAGATTCAATAGGTTATAAATTTACGATGATACAGTATTCCGCTGCATCATCGATATGTTGGCATTTATCGTTTCTCATAAATTTCTGACATAAGATATAGTTTTAGTCCTGCCTGTACACGTACCTACATAGGTAGGGATGTACCTATGACGGACTTTGCCCCAAACAAAAGAATCGCGCTAGCCATGAATCCACATGAATCGATGAACGTCACAACATCAAGGCTCGGAATTCGCCGTGAATATATTTTTTTCTCTTCTATTAACAACGATTAAATCGGTAACATGCCGAATTTTCCTAAGAACATTTCCTAAAAACTATCAAATAATTGGTAAAAGAACGACATTTTCGTTACGTGTTTAGAGAAAATGTTGATACAATTTTTCGAAAATACATTAAAATGGCAGAAAAACTTGAATAAATTTTTCCAACTTAATAATTCTACATCGATCATCGAAACAAAAGAATCACCCAGGTCAAACAACGAAGTTAATGCCAGGGATATTTCATAATTAGGTTCCCTGAGGTTTCACTTTTATTACGGGGGAAGTAAAATGTCATACGAATGAACCAACGATGCGAAGAACGTCACTGTTATATGCACCTTGGAACGTCAACAGTAAGAGCAGTAACGAAGCACGTGAAGCGTTAGATGAAAAAGTTGAATTAATGAAGATTTCTATTCGTATGTTCGTAAATTTGAGACGATATGAGGACATGTTGCGCGTGCAAATACAAACATAAAACCGCCGACGAAAATAAAATATCTTTTCACAAGTAAGTTGATCGTTGATAGGTTAGGTGCGTCTGTGTATCTTGTGATTAATTTGTAATCGTACATCGTCGAAATGGAATTTCTTAGTGTGCAAGGATTTTGACGATATTTCGCTTGTATTAACAGATTTCCAAACGACGAATATACCAGGAAGTTATGGATCGCTGCTATCGGTATTAAGAATTTTTCACCCACCAAGCAAACGGCGTTGTGCAGTCAACATTTTACTGACGATTGCTTATTTTACCCTTTGGGAGGGTTGCAACAAAGACGCCGATTAAAACGCGGGGCTGTGCCATCAATTTTTGGATTTCGAAAACTGAGGTAAACCGCAATTCATTATTGACAAATTAGTCGTCAATCTACGATCGTGAAACTCGTGTTCCTATTTTCTGAAAGTACAAAATCGATACAGATTTTTATAGGATCGAAAGAGAAATGTTCTCGTTCCTTGATTACCGATCAAGCGGAGTGTAAAAGAATTCTAAATGTTTTACGCAACTCGCCAGATATCATAAATTTCAACTCATTTTCCGTTTCAGACTGAATACGTGTGAAATAAAAACTGAATATGCTCTCGATCAGATAAAGGTAGAGCCGGATAACAGGTATTCTAATGCAGAGCAGAGTCCGAGCTCTTGTCAGGAAACTGTGAACACGAAAAGGTATGATACGATATCAAATATAGCATTGACGTTTGATCTTTGGCAAGATGATATATTCACCTGACCTCGAGTCTACGAGCTTCTAGGCAAATTATCAAAGATCTACGTAAATAGATGAATATTGATGATTCCGTATCTTTTCTGTCAGAGTATACGAATGTCATATACGTTTTAGCCAGACTAAATCAATCGTGTGAATTGTATTGTTTTCTTCTAACAGAGAGCTACACGAAATCCCAGAAACCTTAGACATTACTGAAAACTTCATTTGCGAAGCCGATCCTGCAGCAACTCTCCCTGCAGACTCACGAGCTGCACATAAATGTGATAAACATAGGTGTGTAATATTCATACGCATGAAATCATAATACGTAGCGGATAAGTATCAAACGTAGCTTGTAACACGAATAGAGCTTTTCCAATTGACACGGAAATAGATATCCGATAAAACATTTTACAGTGCGTCAAACTAACGCAATCAATGGTTTTCAAGAATGTACAAAATATTCAAACGAAGCATTTGTTCTTACACATTTCAGATTTCAATTAAACCGGTATACGCATTTGGATACGTTCCCTGAGAAACCCAAGCGTAAATGGACACGTCACCATAATCCACGATTCGTGGGGGACTGTGATATGTCCGATTTTGCGACGCCCCAAAAAGCGATTCGAAATTGGAATATCGCGTTGTCTTATATTCGAAAACAGAGGAATAAAATAACATCGTTGCAGCGAAAAAATCGAAGCCTGGAGAACACAATTACAGATCTGAGACAGCTAGTATCGGACCTCACTAGTGATAAAAATTCTTTAACATCCACCGTTGCAGTTCAAGTATCATCTCCAAGCTAGTTTCATGTTCGTTCAACAACATTTCGTACTTTTATGTAACATGGCCAATGAAGTTAATTGCACTTGTCCCACGTACCGTTAATTTTACAGAACAGAAAATCTCGTTTCTCTATGCCAGGTTAAAATAAATAAAAACACTCGTTTGAAGGAGATGAATAATGAAAATAGTCATATTAAAAATTCAATAGTTCATTGGTTAAAGCTATCTTACAATGGAAGGTTTGCAGCTGGTTCTGATCATCAGAAAAAAAATTATGCCACGCGTTCCAAAAACTACGGAACGGTCAGAAGGAACTGATCGTTCCACTGTAAATTGGTAGAACGTTCGTTTGATGGTTTCTAATTATCTGTTTCTTACTATGCAGTGACTTTCAAAGGTTCTCCCAAGGTTACCTAAACATTTTAGAACAAACCTCCCCTTCCCTTCCAATCTCCAAGTTTATAACAGCATCGTTTAGCTGAAGTTCCGAGCTTTACAAATCACTACGACCAACCCTACTCCCAATATATGTATATATAAATGTGTACAAATATAAATCTACAGAAATGCGGTTTGGGAATGAACTGTATGAAATATTATACTGAAGTGTCGTTAAAACTGATGGTCGTCTTTGCATTCAGATCAGTCGCTACTCAACTGTAGTACATTTCCACGCTGCAGAACAGTTGTCAGTCCTCATTTACAAATAATGAAAGTTTTTAACATGGGGCCTATGGTTGTAAAATGTAATATAGCTTTGGATGCTGCGGGGACATTGCTTAAAAACTGTGCTAATTGACGTAATTTCTAGCTGTCGTTCTAAAAAAATTGAATGTTTGTGCCAATGATAATCTTAGGTAGTATTTTGAAAGGCTCGATAGATTTCAAATTCTTCATGGTGAACATATGAGGTTTTTTTGCTTTGAACTCGGAGCTTTTCATGTGATTTGGCAATTGTAGTTATCCAATATCTGTGTGGATATTGGCACTGAAGTTATTTGATGGAAGAATTACGGTTGTTACATATAAAACGAAGATTTGCAATTTATTGTAATCGAAAGACAGTGCCTTAGGACATTTCGGCGAGCATTAGCTAGAATCACTGAGCTTTGCCAAGAAAGTATATAGTGACATGAAATGTTGATTTCTTGAAATTCTGTAATTCAACAGAGTTGAGAGCTCATTTCGTCACTTAAGTACTGAATATCTCACTTCAGTGAGAAAGAGACAGAGCGAGTGAGTCCTTGTTTGTGCTTGGTATAAAAATGTCGACGCATTGGAAGAAATCTGATATCTAATATGTAGTTTCTGGAATGAATAGTCTTGTACAGCGCAATTTTAATTATAATAAATTATTGAGTCTGATAAGAAAATGGTATTGTACATAATTCACGACGTGTATGTTGCAATCTTATGCAACACTATTGCAAAATTAAATTAGTTCTAATTATTACTGATTCGTAAATCTCATTTTCAGCAACATTTTTGTCACTTTCAAAATCCGCATTCTGTTTATTATTCAAACTTCATATTACCCGATGTTCTTATGTCAAATCAGATTCAGTTTTTTCCAAAAGAAAAAGTTTGTATCTGGCGCGAGCTGTTTGATAAATCTTGAACATATTTGGAGAGTTTTCTGAAAATATACTTATATCATTTTATCGATATGGTATCTATCGTAACATTATTTCTAAACCTGGAAGAGTTCCGAACCGAAATCGACAGACCAGTAGATATAAAAGTGTCATCGGAAGCACAAAGATGGGTCGCAGCCCAAAAAATCCAAGTGAGCACAAAACTGACAGAAACTGTAATTAACTACCATCGAATGATATCATTTCATCAGTATTCGTCGCATACATTAGGCTTGGTTTCGAGGGATAGCAACTCGAAATCACTTGAACATGTTGGATTCATCGGCGAGAACCATCCAACAACATTGGCGAGAATATAGGACAAGCAAAGACTCAAACGAGTTTTTGAAACGCCAAGTGAAAGAAATGTGGCACCGATACTATCATCGTGCCGCGACGAAAATACAATCGCTTTGGCGTGGCTACGAAATACGCAAGATCACCACAGCTCTGATAAAGAAACAAAATTGGCTCTCGGATATTCACAGAAAAAACGATGAAATGCTAATGAGAATGGAAGAGTAAGGATAATCTTTGTCGATTTGAATTCGAATTTTTCAAATAATTTAACACTCCGCGATATAGGAAACTCTGCTTTTATGAAATGAGATTATCAACAATATTTGTTCGATACTGTTTGTTGGAATGTTTATTTTGCCTGTACGGTCTTAAACTTGTCAACTTTCTGTCCAATATACAGATCTCGAACGAATGAAATTCGCCACATGCACGAGGAGATGGAACGAGAGGCGATGGTCTGGGTACTGTTCATACTATTCAAGCTGCATCATCTCCTGGGAACTGCATGTCGTCCTGGCATACTAACGTGCATCGATAAATCCAAGTCGATGTCAATTGAAAAAATGTTGAAGTGCCTCAGATATAAGGAATACGTGAAGAAACGACACCGAAATCCATGTAAAAATCAACCTCGAGCATCATCTCTGATACGATTCGCACACAGTAGTCTCGTAGGATGTGAAGAAGGGATTCAAGATTTCGAACGCAGCGTCAAGCATGGCAAAACTTATCTTCGCAGAGGTCGGTGTTGACTCTATTCGCTGATATCGCTTTGATGAAATATGATAATTCATGTTTTTCAAAAAATGATAACCCATGTAACGCTGCGCTTAGTAAACTCATAATATTCAATTGCATAGCAGAACTTTTTTTTTCTCATTCCGACAGAAAATCGGTTATGTAGAAGCATCTAATAAAATTCGTTTGTTCTACAGACTGCGTGTACAGCGAAGAGGATAAACTTTCAAAGAAGTCGGAAAGACCTCGTTCGAAATTAGTTGCCGGAAAGTTTGATAGCAGAAAGCGATTCGTGACCGATACAAAGATTCATCGCGACGATCAAGCAGTCCGCGTTATCATTGGCGATTACACCCCCAAAGAGTTTGGGTTTCCACCGATCAGACCTCCGCGTGATATCTCTAAGGAACTGGATGGCGATTTCAAGTTGATCTGCAAGCCCAACGAATTGTACAGACCCAACGATGAAATGGATTGCTGTTTCAAGCCCTTACAATTGAAATGTCCCAATCACGGCGATGGATTTTAATTTATGGGTAATTCTACTAGATCGAATAACATACGAACAAGATCCGAGCTGTTAGATATTCCAAGGTTCGATCCGTTCTGGCACCAGTCATAGAAATTCCGAGTTACGAGTTATTTCGATCTTTGACATTTTCATAACTCCATTTCATAAACACCAATTGAATTTGTGGGAAAAATATTACAAATTTGTTGATAATGTAGCATTATAATATTTCAGATTTCCAATTCTCTTATCCAGCAATATATTTGTTCAACCTTGCCTATTTTATCCCAGTGAACATGTTTCATTGCGGCAATATAGCATGGAAGTTACAAGTAATGTCACAATGTTATTTTCGTCATACACAACTGGTATATAACTTATTACCTTACAATATAACTGTTACGTACCCGTTACATATCACGTTATATAACATGTTATATTGCTGAATAGGAAACATTGAGGTAATATTACCGGTTAAAATCGGTAACATTGCCGTAACATTGCTGCAACATTACTGTGTTCACTGGGGTGTTTCGTTAGTTTCCTATTTGGTACTTGAAAATGTTATTACCGTTCATTTTACCTCATCGATTCCATAGAGTTGGGCAAACGCCGAAGCAGAATTGTAATTCTCCTGCTGGAAACCGATTCTATAATGCCCTAGAAACATGCATATAATATTGTTGAAAACTTGAAACACTTTCCGCAATC
Source organism: Arge pagana (assembly GCA_963969455.1). Taxonomy (NCBI): domain Eukaryota; kingdom Metazoa; phylum Arthropoda; class Insecta; order Hymenoptera; family Argidae; genus Arge; species Arge pagana. The sequence goes on along the minus strand of OZ018311.1, from coordinate 19,108,656 downwards.
CAAAATGCTTCCGAAACATCAGGGCTTGGTTCTTCAAGTTATTTTGTTGTTTCATCACGATGACATTAAATTTGCAACAGTTGACGATATGCATGCGGGACGAGTGGCCTGTCTGAAACTATGCTCGGTATACAGTAGGTACATGTCATCCACACCTCGGACTTCGAATATAGAACCGCTACTGTACAGGATTCGCACGACATTCTGGAAGAGCAGCAGCAAGCAACATACGATGATTTGTCTCCTGAGAATTTGCGACAGTCCAAATTTTACAATGCTGAGATGAGCGATCGATGAAACGAATAAAGACCAGTCGATGTATCGTTCACCAAAACAAATTTTGAGTATACTTTCTAAACTTTATTACAAATTAGTTACCGCGCGAGGAAAATAGGAAGAAATCACTTATCAAAATAGTGATCCATGAGTTTTTTTTTCACATGAAGTTGGACCACAGATCGTAGCTTCATTAGTTGCACGGTATCCAATCGTTTCGGATAACGTTTTCTTCCAATTGTTCGATGTGATATGATCGGATTTTCCTGCATTCCTATGCAAATCTATTCGTTTCTCCGCTTTTTCTTGTTGGTAAATTGATAAGAGTTGGATGTTCGTAGCAGTGGAGTCTTCGGATGCGATTGTACGATGTTTCATGCGATATAAGATGCGAGGCGTTGGAGCACACGCGATAGATACAGACTGTAGGCAACAGGGAGTTCAGTGACTGCGTTTAGTTGTGACTCTAGCAATTCAACTTCGTCTCTCAGCCGTGAACGCACACACACATTTTTATTATGATGTAATGGTTCATTACGAAGCAATTATTAAGCTTCGGTGTACAGACTTTGATGAATACAAATTTGACACGCTGTTCGTCCATCGGTACTAACAGTTGTCAAATGAAAGTTCAATTTCCACGCATTTATGTCCCTTTGACGATCGAGTGAATATAATTTCATGGTATATAAAGTCGAAATCATATTTTATTCAAACAATTTGACATCGAACAATGATAGGTGCTTAAGTAGTTACATGGGTTTTGAAGCCTAAAGAAAAACACGTTATCCCGGTTTTTGTTCACATTATGTATACATTATTCCATTCAAAATGTACAGTACATCGAAGAGTAACATTTCAACGGTGTGTTAAAAAAATGTCTTCCAAAATTTTTGGAAATTCGGTCGGTGGAACCTGGTTTCTGGAGACCCCTAAAAAAGCGTCCTCGCGGTGGACATGATAACTCTTGATAGTCTTATTTGAAATGAAAAAAAAACCCAAATATTTTCTGTCAGTAGATTGTCAGCAGATAGCTAGTGATTGAACAAAGGTTTTTTCAAAAAAATGGAAATTTGAATTCTTGGCAGAGTTGTATGCAAAAAAGTACATCTCATTAGAAACAAAATTCAGCCCACGTTTTCCTTAACTTATTCCCGTGGATCATCTCAGTTGATCTTCTTGGTTTCGAGTGGGAAATCAATTGACGGAGTCTTTTTTTACCTGGAGTGTCAGGCTCTGAGCACTTCAGGTAAACTTTTTTGTTTCAAATGAGACCCTGTTTTTTTGTAGATTCGTATTTTCGCGCAAAAACAAGCAATTTCTGTCCCAACCCTGAAACGCAACCCGCGACCTCGAGTCAGAAAATTGAACGACGCATGAATTTGGGTTCTGGCGCGTAGAGTCTTGATGTGCCTCTACTACACACTGTATTAATAAAAATACAATGTAATGATAATGTAAAAATATTGGTAAACACCAATGACCTCGCTTATCATTGTTCATCGCCTAATAAAAACACATTACAGATGTCGCGGGTCCTGCGAGGGGCAATTCACTATAATACTCGCTCTAGTACTCTACTAGAGCGGGTCCTAAAGAGTTCGCAAGAATATGCGCGAGTTCAGCCGAGTTCCGTGCGACATCTGTGCGAGTTCCATGCGAGTTGCGAGCGAGTTGCGCGCGAGTGCCGTGCGAGTTGCGCGCGAGTTCTGTACGAACTCTTTGGTACTCTTTCGAACTCGATTTGAACGAATTGCCCTCGGGGTCACGGTTCAGGGTTGCGTCGCGGCAAAACATGTTCGGGATAAAAGCTACCTGTTTTCACGCGAAAAATACGAACCTGTAAAGAAAAACAGGGGGTTCCATTTGAAAAAACAAAATTGACCCCAATATCCCCGCATCTGAGCACCCCTTGCAAAAAAAAAACTGCGCCAATCGATTTCCCCCTCGAAACCAAGAAGATCAACTCAGGTGGTAAAAATCGTTTAGATGCTCTCCACGGAAATAAAATGGATGTTCGGGTTTTAAAAAAGAAGCCCTTTTACTATGTGTTTCACAGTTTTTCCAAATACGAACGACCTTCGTATGATGCTTTTGATACTGCTAGCAGGAAAAATATGGGGAAGTTCGGTTGTTCGCAAATGGTTTTCCTCGACGCCTGATAACCGGCAATATTAGTATTATCATTTCTTTTGTTATGGAACGGGTTGCCTCGTTTGAAAAACCGGTATGTTTACAGTAGATTACCTTTGTATCGTTGTGCACGCGCACGTGCGCAGCGCGATGCAGTGGTGGCTCGCGTTGTTGCTTCGCGCTTGGCTCGTGTCTCGCACCTCTCCGTGCGGTGGCAGCGCGGAACGCCGGATTCTCGAACTGAAAACCAGTTTAGCCAACTCTCCCCCCCCCCCCCCCGTTTGTACCACAAACTGCGACCACAATATCTCATAGTACGCGAGATAACGGTTTAAAAACGCACGTTTCCGAGAGAAGATACAACGATCGAAGTTGGCTCATTACTCGTCGCGTGCGTAATGTTACGTCTGAATGACGATGAGTAATTTGCGGGCAATTTATTGTTGGCACGATTGTTTCTTTTGCTTCTGTTTGCCCCGACGATAAAATCGCAGCTGGACGGTAGAAAATACACGTTTGGAATGCTTCTTTTTTTTTTTTTTTTTTTTTTTTTATCAAAACGATCATATTCGACGTTGGAAATGCATAGGTACAAAAATTGAAATTTACAATTGGAAATTGAAAACTTGAAATTAAAAAGAAAATTAAAGATTATCAAATTAAATTATTAAATTAAATTATTGAACTAATAAATCAAAAAATTACGCAAATTAAGAATTAAATTAAGAATCAAGTTAAAAATTATTACATTATATTATTAAATTATTAAATTTAAAAAATATTGAAATTGAGAATTGAATAAAAAATTAATTTAGAGATTTTCAAATTAAATTACTAAATTAAATTATTGAAATTAGGAATTAAATTAAAAATCATTGAATTATATTATTGAATTGAAAACTTATTGATATTAAAAATTCCAAGGGTAACCTGAAGAAAATGAAAAAAAGGGTTTTTCTACAATTGGCACGCTGAGAAATTCCCTTAATTTACGTTTGAATGTCTGGACGTTGCAGCTGATAAGAAATAACAAGTTTTATTATCCACTCGTGATCAGTACAACCGAAGCTGCGAATATCTAAATTACCTTGCTAACCGGTCAAATTAGTCTAATGGACGGATAAAATGTTTTTGATGCGCGAGTAGAATTATTTTCGTTGGATAAGAGATTAATTCATGAAATAATAAGCACAACACTGCGATTCGCTTACGAAAGGAATGATGAAATTAACTATGAATGTTTAAACGCGCTTTGGATTTTGCAAAACTTCCGCGTTGTCGAAATCATAATCAGCAATTTCCATTGATTTGATGTGATTCGTGATACGAAACATTCTCGAGTCGATGAAATTTTAATAAACCATGAGCTCTTCTGGTCGGAGATGAAATTTTTTTTACTTAATAATTCGCAAAATTGTAATATTTTCGAGTCTCGAGGAATTATTCGTTGAAAAATGCGTTTCTCATTCAGAGGCAAATATTCATTCGATTCGATACCAAATTCTATCGATTTTCTTTATCGTTTTTATTTGTAATTTATTATTTAAAATTATTTTCATCGTTTGTAAATTACGACCAATGTAACGTTGACAAATTGCTATAATTTTTCCCGCAATACATTTATTATGCGACAAAAATGAACACTAATCAAAGGCTTGGTTGAAAATATGACTTGCTTGTTTTTTAGCTGGCTAGAATTCAATTTGTTTGCTTTGCAGAAACAAATGAACGAGAAATTGAAATTTATCAAAAATACGGTAAAAAAGCTGGTCGAATTTTATTGTGACTTGAAATTTTTTTTAAACAAATTCGAATCAATTTCAGTTACAAAAATCAGTATCAACATCGATCATGGACTCATCGCAGACGCATCGTTACACGCGTATTCGGGAATGACGCGAGTTCGGCGTGACGGAGAACAGATCCGAGGCCCGCGAGTCTGGTTACTGTCCGCGTACAAATATCATGGCTCTCGATCGAACGAAGAGCCATGGGAATGAAGCCATAAGAATTCCATCGCCGTCACCATCGAAAACTTTTTGCCAACGCCCACGAAGAAATATCATAAATCGTCAAAAACAGATATTTCAAACGGATTATTTTAGACATTTCAAAGTTAAACGCATCGTTCATTTTTTTCATCTCAACATGCAAATGCCCTTTTTTAGAAAAAAAAAATTCTCATCTTTTCCCCCACAAAGTTAGGTTTTTATTTTCATCAGTTACAACATCGAATGTACATTTTAACTCGCTTTTATCAGCTTGGTGTGTATGTTTGTTTGTTTGTACGTATCAAAATCTTCGAACGTGATTTTGACATACTTCAAAACGTCGAATCGAATTGAAACTTTGCCCATATATCAAGGATCGACGACACTACAATAATTTAAGTCAAAAAATTAAACAATTGTTTTTAATTCAAATTTAAAAATTTTGAAAAACTGAAAAATAAGCAAATAAATTGGAGTATAAAAAAAGTAAAAAACACGCCTTAAAGGTAAACCGAAATAAAAAGTAGGAAATAAACTCTAATATAAGAATAAACTGATTAACGAGAAAATTAAAGTAATTGTAAACAAGCGGTTTTAGGATGGCAGCCTTTGAACTTCCCGTTATTTGTGCTCCAATCAATATTATTCGTCGTTACAATTTATTCATTGCCCAAAATTCCCATGTGTACTATTTTTTTCCAAGCTTGACATTTTTAGATTTTTAGATTTTTAGATTTTTAGATTTTTTAATACCTTATAGGATTCGCTATTTTGAATTTTCCAAATGTGAGTACCATTAAATCGTGTTTTCTAGTTTTTTTAAACTATAATTTATTTATTTTTCTTCGTGATTGCTCGGGCGATTTTCGTGTCGTATGTCAAGAATTTACAGAATTATCGATCTGATTTCCAGAAAATGACAATGAACGCGGCTATTCGCGAGTATTATTCAGATTTCTGAGAACGATGTCTGCACGGGTATCGAATGACATTCAAAAAGTAAACTCGTGACGCGTATTGCTGATTAACGGCTGGATTAGCGCGCGGCATACATATGCAGTTCGTTATCAGTCTCACGTGCACGGTGCGATTCGACTCGCGAAGAAGGTTATCTCGCGTACACCTCGAATCTGCTTGGATTTTTGATACATTTCCAAGGTCACGCGACCGAGATACTGCGCAACAGTATTCCCGATTCACTTTTCGATGCAGCACATTTTCGCTACGTCGAACGATAGATACTTTTGCACGTTTTAACGATCTCGTCGAATTTCTCGATTCAGACTAGCCCGAGCTGCGATATCTTGTACACCGTTAATTAAACTGGTGATAAGCGTTCTCTCTTGTTCGTAGACAATGTTCCTCGAGCAACAAAATCCCCTGCGCTTGCGGATAAATATACGTATCGTGATTGTTCTCGGGGGTAAATATTTCACGAGTCAATATTTGCCACGGTTGACGCCCATCGACGATCCATTTTTTTTTTTTAATTTTTTTTTATAGAAACACTCGATAATACTGCGTTAGTGTGCTGCAACCTCTTCATCTACACACCTACATTTTCTATACTTTCGACGTAAAATATTCGAATATTTTCTCAAAAGTGTCATATTTTCAGAACTGCATGGAAAATGGATTCTATCGCGTACTAACGCGTACTAACTGACCCAACAGACGTTCGTCTGTCTTAACTACGAATATTGAATTCAAATTGGTATCTATCTATCTATCTATCTATTCATCTATCGACCTTCCTATCTATCTACCTCTCTAATCTATTGATCTATCTAGCAATTTATCTATCTTTCTATCTATCTATCTCACTATACATCTATCTATTTACTCATCTATTTATCTACCTGACCTGACAGACGTTGTCCTGTCTTAATTACGAATATTGAATTCAAATTGGTATCTATACATCTATATATCTATGTATTCATCTATCGATCTTCCCATCTATCTATCTAGATACCTATCTATTTATCTATCTCTCTTTCTATTGATCTATATATCTATCTATCTATCTACCCAACAATTTATCCATCTATCTATATAAATAAATCGTTTTTTTATTTATTTACTTTTTTTTAATCGCGCCAACTGTCAAACAACTGACAGTTATGTCAAACGCCTCAAGTTGACATTAAAAAAGTTAACATGGTAGTTAATTTTCCTTAAATTTTCTAATGTTTCGCGCAACTTTCTTGATTCTTTCTTTCACAAGAACCTTCTCCTGACAACGACAAACACAACAAAAAAACAATCAGCGAAATTGGTCCAGCTGTTCCCGCGTGATGCCGTGACCAAGGGAAATAGAGATTCATTCTTATATTCTTAATTATCTCGCACCGATCGGTTTTGTTATGCAACCGCATTTTGTTTTCTACGTAGAACGACTGCGTGCCAGTAAAAAAAAAAGGAAAAGAAAAAAAAACGGTCAACGATCCTCTAATATCTATTGAAACGGGTAAAAACATTTGTGCGTAAACATAAAACGGGAAGAAACGTAACAGATATAGAATATCCCTAGGAAGCGTACACAAATGTCTGCGAAACGTCGAAAAATGCGTCGTAGAGCGTGCAGAAATCTCTGTAAAACGTGACAATTATTTCAATTTTTTTTTCAAAAAATTCAAGGTGAAATTTTTGGAAAAACCAAATCGCTAGCTGTTTTACGGACGAGTATCGTTCCCGCAGATATCAGGGGTGCTTCGCTCGCGCTGAAACGGTTCGTCGCGCGCATAGGAGGTTGAGAACCCGTCTGACCCTGGTCATCCAATGGCATCGTTCTGACTACGCGCCATTTTGGCCAGTTTGGTTTCTAGTCCGTCGAGTCGCGTGGCGCCCATATGGGCTTCCCGTTTCAGTACCCAGACTCGTCCGACCGGCGAAGCATGGGCGCGCGCAACGTCGTTGGCACACGATTCCCGCATCAGTGACGTTTGATTCGAATTCCGGCGCAACAATCGTCCGGAAATAAAAAGTCGACATTTTCGAAAACACGATACCGCGACTGCAAATCGCAACAAGAGACTTGGAAAAGTGCAACGAGAACGAAACGAACAAATGTGGAATAACGCGTGACAGTGTTTTGGCAGTATGCCGAACAACCGTAACAAATAATGAGGATGCGAGATCGTTTTCGATTTTCGATCCGTACATTTTTGTTTTTCAATATTTTTTTCCTTTTCAACGGACGTAACACTCGTTGTTTGCTGAAGCAGGAGTTATAAGTGATTCGGCAACCAGGACGCGAGCGAACATCGCCTAGCCGTGTTTCGTGTGGGTATTCTCTTCGGCAACGGCCATTCGTCTACCGATTCCGGAAGACTGCGTCAAAATAATAAGGTAAAGGCAGCCATACCGGTGTCGAATAAGTTTTTTGAATTACAAATATTGAACAATTTATTATACTGTTAATTTCGAAGTCCAATATTATTTGAACGGATATGTTTATTAAACAATTGTAAGAGACCTTTTTTGTGGGGCCTTCAATGTATACACATATAACAATCTCGTGTCACGGTGTTTGTGGTCGCACTCGACCGATTTTGGTACGAGAATATATCGTAAAGTATATTTCATACCGCTCGGTGATTGGGGTATCCCTATCCGGAAAGTTTTTTAAAATATTTTTTGACAAATTTTGGGTGTACTTCCGAATAGCCCATATCTCCGAGTAATCTAAAGTTTCGTATACACGTATATTTCAACGCGCTGAGAACGAATATGATAGGCAAAATGTCCGCAAATTTAATTTTCAAGGTCAAATCTGGAAAAAATGATTTTTTAAAAGGTTTTTCACGTTTATTGTGATAAATATTGATTTTAGAGGAAAATAGTTGCAACAAAAGTTGTAGGTCATAAAAATATTGACATTTTTTGTTTCATACAATTTTTATGTAGAGCCAGTCGTTTGTGAGAAAAATGCGATAATGCTCCAAGATGTGTATATGTCGTCGGCAATAAGAATTTCGGGCATTTGTCGAAAATGCACGTGTGGGTTGGGTTGTTAAATTGTCCTCCCGCCAAAAACAGCTAAATTTAAAAACACAGAAATGTACAAAAATTTAAAAACACAGAAATTTTTTAAAAAAATTTAAAACCCAGAAAAATACCAAAAAAAACATGCACTTTTAATCTGTTTGCAAGTGAAGAAAAAAATTGACCAAAAATGACGCACCCTGATAATTCTGTATAAAAAATTGGCCCGATATAATTGTATACAATTTATTTATTTGATTTATTTATTTATTTACCTAAATAATGTTTGCAAGTTGTTAATATACAGCACGCAAACACAGGTGAATATATTACCTGCAGATGGTCGTGGTATAAATAGAATTGCAATATAAGTCTTTTAAACTAAAACCACAAATTAAGACGTGCAAACTACTTGCTTCATCTAATAGCAGCAACAAATTAAGTACGTTACGAAGAACAACGTTTGCTAATGATTCTTTTAAATACGTGATTAGTTAACTATCAAGTGTTAAATGTCAATTAACCAAATAATAAAAATCTGTCGTTTTGTTAATGCATTTTCAATAGCTGCTCATCTTACAATAGATCATTTGTTTAATATAATTATATGCAATCTATACATTTATGTGTATATATAATTATATCGAGCCCATTTTTTCATATATAATTATATATAATTATACATACATAATCTTATTTTTCTCGGGTTATCATTTGTTTTTCTTTTCAAATTATCGACATTCACGTGTTTCGGCGACCGCAAAAAATAGGACATTCGTCGTCTATGCTACTAAATACTCGAACACAACGCGAGGTGGTAACTTTTGAATAGGTACGAGCTATATTCCGTTTCACGCGCAACTTGCACATTTTTATTTCTCATTTCTTCAATTTCTTCAATTTTTTGCGTATTCTTCGGAAAAACCTGCCAGGTAAATTTTGAGATTTCTTAGTTCACGCGTTCGAAAGACATCCAATTTCGGTTTCTCGCCCATAACTTTTTGAATAATGTACCAAATTCGATGTTTTTATTTTCTTAATATTATTTTTAATATAATTATTTTTTTAATAACTTAATTTATTTTTCTTAAATTTATTTTTTTAATAAAAATTAAAAAAATCGTCTTGTATGTGATTTTTAAGCGTTAAACTTTGAATCTTTTTATCCAACGGGAGTGCATATTTTGAATATATTTAACCGCGCCAGCGAGATAGTACATTTGAAATACCTGCTGTACACAGTTTTGATGATACGTTATCGTGTTGCAAGACACGAGAAGCGATTACATATTTTAAACGTGTCGCAGATATATACACTTTCGTCGTGTACTATTTGCACACGAATTGCTGCGCACTACATCGGGAGACACGTTACTCTCGCAGGTGCGTTTCGTATTTATTGGAATTTTCTGTCTTCGTTTCGCCATAGTTATTAGCGAGACTACAAATATTATTATTGTATATATATTTATTTTTGAAAAATGCACCCAGGATGAAGCTCACTCTTTTTCGCTTTGGGAGTGCGAGTTTGAAAAAAAAATTATAATAATTTTCACTTGAATAGGCTCACAAATCGATTGCATCTCTCGCTGGACGGAACGGGTATTGAATGATAACATTGTTTTTTTCTTGCTTGACACGTTACGAACAAAGTTGACCGTGTTTTTTCGAAACTGCGACGAAATTCTACTCGACATTCCTCGTTCGTTTGTTTTGAAAGATAGCTTCGAAGTTTACCGTGCGAGTGTGTTACTCGACATTGACATCCATATCGCCTCGGAAATGTTTCGGCGCGCGACAATCGAACACTATTGAACATCGAGCCGATTGAATGACCAAACACGTCGATGTATGTGCAGCAATTAGTTGCATGCATTCGCTCTCAATGAAAATGAAAACCGAAAGCGCAAATGAAATACAATAATATCGATGCTAATAGCACTAAAACACTCGGCACGAAAAGTATCACCAAAAACGAGGTATACCACAAATAACAGGAACAAAACATTTTTCCCTCGATTAGAATCACCAAACTTCCATCACGAATCCCAACACCAAAAAAATAATGTATTTTGTTTTAGATTTATATATATATATATATATATATATATATATATATATATATATATATATATATATATAATATTGAATATTTTTTGTTAATATATATATATATATAGAATATTTATTTGAGGACTCTAAGACAATTTTCAATTAAAATACATCTCATAAACATATTTTCGTATTAACTTACAATAAAATAATTAATATAAAAGAAAATAAAAATAAGAAAAAATATTGAGTAAAAAATTTTTTTTTCAAACTGTTCAAATTTTATTTTACGAGTGTATTTATTGATACGAACAACTTATTTATTTATAATAATAATTCACCATAGCAAAGTAGATTTATTCCCTAATTAGTATTCCGCACAATGATTTTTCTTATTACATACTAGAAATATGAAGACAAAAGTTGTTTATCAATAAGAAACGTGTCTGGCGTTTTCACTCGTGGTATTTCTTTCATTGTGCCAATTTTCGTGGAGATTTTGGTCTAGCGCTTTTATTCGTGTCTAGTCAAATTCGGTGCTATTATTCATTGAGCTAGTAAATCACTCCAGAGGCCGAAAAATTGCTCAAAGATTGACAATTTTTTTCTCAAAAACAAACAAACATAATTAAATCTGGCAAAAAGCGCTTTATTAATTGAGTACTCAATAGTGTTTTTGCATTGTATAGTAACTGTACAAAATAAAATAGCGGCTTTATATCATTTTTTCGAAGATGTTTTTTTTTATGCCCTTACGGCCGGATGATTTTCTCTTGTAATTTTCAAGATCGAATAATGAACCACAAAGGTTCGATTAAGTATATTAAGAGCTTAAGAATAACGGTACGTAGGATTTTCTTTTTGATTGATTAGTGGCCGAATGGCGCCATATTAAAAAAAACGTCGAAAGACCGCAAAAAAATGACTCGAAAATTGTTAATAATAATTTAAGTATGCAAGATAAAAAAAATCCTACGTATCGTTGCGGAGAATGTAGTTCTGAATATACAGTTCAAATTTCAAACCGATCTGGCAAAAACTTTTCGAGATATCGGTCCCATTTGCAGCTCAAATCTTTTTTCGATTTTTTGAAAATTCTAGGGTTGTTCACCCCCTTTGAGACCGTCGCTTTCATTCGCTGATTCACGATCTGATTTGTCAAATGTCGGGCAAATTTATGCATCTAATCACCGCTATGCATTAATGCAGAACTTTGCGTTATATTTTTTGTAAAAGTCAAAAATATCTATACGATACGAACAAATTGCTACGTCGCGACCTAATCTAGTCGATAGGTAATTTTAATTTTGCAAAAATTCCGGTCAGCTTTTTTTTCACTGATAGTATAAATTCAAAATAGCGACCAAATCGTGCAGTTGCATATATTCGCTCTTTTGAAATTTCGGAAAAAAATGTTTTTTTCTTGAATACCTCGGCCATTTCGAATCTGACCAAAAAGTTGTGAGAACCAAATTTGTAGAAAATTTCATTTTCTACAACTTTTTTTACTGCAACTTTTCTCCTAAGATCGATATTACGCCAACGGCGAAGAAAAAGAGAACCGCCCAAACACTTTGTCGTGGAACATTCCATAACCGAATGTAACACGAAATTCCGATCATTTTTGTTAAAAAAATATCGATCCTAGAAGAAAAGTTGTAGAGAACAAAGTTGTAGAAAATGAAATTTTCTACAAATTCGGTTCTCGCAACTTTTCGTTGAAATTCGAAATGGCCGAGGTATTCGAGAAAAACCATATTGTTTTTCATAAAATTCGAACAGCGAATAAAAAACGAATAAAAAAATCTGACCGGAATTTTTGTCATTTCAGAGAAAATATTTGATCATGTTGACCGGGCTAACCAGCCTATGAATTTCGAGAAAATCATTTTCTCAAATCGATACCGATCGCTGCAGTCATTTGTCAAATGACATTGCATTATTATCGAACATCTTCGCTACCTAATGGTAAAAAATACGGTAAACGTGAAAAATTTGGAGATTAGTTGTAAGTTCAAATTAGTTGTTGTTCTCGTTCAGCCTTCCTCGAACCGAAGTTTTTGTTATCGTCGTACATTATGCATCCAGTAAACCGTGAACGCGAAGGTGATTAGCAAGATCAACTATTCTGCGGGCCATAAACCGGGTCATCGATCTACATTTTGTTCTTCCTTTTAAAATGTGAAGCGAGCGCATCGTAAATCGGGGAAAAATAAAAATAGCCTCTCGAAATTCACGCCACGATGAAGTAAATAATGACGCCGTCTAGCAAAGCAGCTTTTCATCAACATTTTCTTGATCAGCTTTTCAGCAATATTTTCTTGGTCAAATCATTTTTATCGTACCGTATTTGCCAAAAAATTATGAACTCGCAACCAAAACAATAATTTGGAAAAAAAAGAAATAATCTACTGTATAAACGACCGTATAATTTAATTCTGGAATCAAGTCATCAGTTAATAATATATTGGTCCAAATTCATAGTTATAATATTCAAATTTCGGTAAAACTTGCATCCAATAAAATACGGAAGTCGATACTGTATCTGTGAGTGTATAGTAAAGTCGGTCCGCTTTTTTCGACGTTGATTATCGCTATTAGCGAAAATATTAATCTCCGAGGGGAATAAAAACGGTGTGCACAGGGTGCAATTTTTCGGTTAGCATCTTAGGCTCTCCAATTGTAGTAAACAATTGAAAGTCGCGACATAATTATTTTCTTGTTTGACCCCTTACAAAAAGGTCCCGATCAATTATGACGTAAATATTGTATTTTTGAAGATAATCGCAATGGTCATTTTATTGAGGTAATATTTACTTATTTTATGGGTCAGATGATTTTTTTTCAAATAATTTATGTTAACAAATTTAATTTGCCACAAAAAAGGTCCTTATCAAAGTTTCTAACAAATAGAATTAGAAAAGAATTTTTTTTGGAGGATATTATTTCCCAAGAATGTAAATAATTATTTTGTGACTCCATTTTGTATTGCAATCGGCGAGCCAAGGATATTGACTGAAAAATCCACCCTGTTTTTATTTTCCGGAAAGATTAATATTCTTGCTATTAATTTTCCAAAAAAGCGGACATTTGACCCACTATAGTTATAATGAAGTTTGAAAAATCTATAATTTGTTTGTACCTGTAATAAAACCAGGAAAATGATGCAATTATTGACAATATAGTCGTCTCATCTCGTATTGGTTTTTGTCAGCACAACGAAGTTCGAGTCTAACATAATAAATCAGTAGCTTACGAATAACTGTATGAAATTTGGAGAAATCACGATGATCGATCGATGACGTGTCCTTGAAAAATTAGATTAGAAGAAACAAAAATTTTTGCCAAATCTGTCGAGGCGTATAAATTACTGTACAATCTATTCGAAGGTCTCGAAATATTTTTACCGTGCGTTGGAAAAAAAATAGTAAAAACAACAACAAACATCGTGCAGTTTTCACGTACAGGGGGGATGAGTTGGAGAAGCAATAGGAGTCGTCGAAGGTTGGATCAACCGTGCCAGATAATTCGACGATCTGGTACCACGGCCATGCTGTTTGCCGACACCGGTTTGCTGTATAACAGATTCTGCGAGTCGAGGCCGTTACCTGATACGTGGCCCCGATCGTACGGGGGAAACAGTAACGGATAGCGTAGTCAGCAAGGACGAGAACCCAAAAGTTAGCGGTGCGAAAAAACCGCTGAAATCAACTCTTTGGTTGATTCGGTTCGTCAACCGAACGCGAAAATTCGCTTCGGCTAAAATTTGGAGTCGATGACGCGTTCTGTTCTTAGTTCCTCGATGTATGCTTCGTTCATAGCTAGTAGCTCCGCTTTTCGAAGATATTTTCGTCTATTTACGAAACGTGGGTAAACAACTCGGCAGTTTCTTACGCTCGTGCCAACTCGTTTCGCTAAATTTTCCGCGCGGTCAAAACATTTCTAATCCCCGTTGCGATTTGTTTCCTCGCTCTGAACAGTCCGTTATCTTCGTTCCCTCGCCATTGCGCAAAATCTGACCGTAATTTGCGAGCATTCCTGACGCCGGATCGCCGCGCGCGTTCGAACGAGCGCGGGAAACCTGGACGTTCACAAAATGGCCGCGAGCAACGAGATGGCGGAACCTTCGTGCCGCGCGAACGCAGCATCCAGATATCGCCGAGCCCGGAGGCTCGGTTTGACCCGAGTGCCGAATCGCAGCCACGATAACCGTTTTTTTGTTCCTTCTTTCGATTCATTCTTTAAATCTTCCGGTTCTGCCGCTGCTCGTAGTATTCGATTCGCAGCTAGTCAATTATAGTACGCGCATGCGCGTATAAAGTTGGGCAAAAAATATCGCCTCGAGTCTTGAGAATGAAAAATAAACCAACCCGCCAAAAAATGATGCTCGTCGAAGATCATCGAAGATTACTGCCGAACAACGACGTAAATGTGAAAAATATATTAAAATATATAAAAATATATAAAATATTTACGTTCTTTTTTTTTACTTTTTTTTTTAAAAATCGGTTTCGAAAAAAATACACGAGAAAATAGTCGAGGAGCGCCGTTTTTTGCGAGGTTGCATAAACGAGGATTGGAAATTGCGGTGAAAATGGAGATATTATTCGGCGAGTAAAAAATTGCTCGGTCGGCGTCGCGACGCCGCGGCTTTTTGCCAGATGGCCGTCGAACGAGGCACGAAAATGAGAAAATGAAGAAAAGTAATTCCTCGCGAATGGACAGCCCCCCGGAATACGGCAGCCACGCCGTACACGTGAGTTGTACGCCGAGAATAGCCCGATCCCAACTTTGCTTCTTACCTCAGTCAGTCACTCTCCCACGTACCACCTCTACGTATCTCCGCGCGGCAACACGCGTGCGTACGTACTCGTACCCCATACAACGCTATCCAAGCGTACGTGACTTTATCGCGACGCAATGCTCCGTGTTCTTTGTACGTTATCTGTTGGCTGTGTACGAGCCAACGACGTATGATATACAGGATGTCGGCGAACCAACCAAATATTCGGCTTCGTTACCGGAAAACCGTCTTCTCTAGACTCCCACTGAATTTTTCATCTCGTCTGTCGTTCCTTTCGAATACAACATTCGTCATAGGTTTCTCGAAACGCGAAGACTTTATGAGATAAATATTGACTCGTCGATATTCTCTCGCACGGATCTGCCTAACATTTGGCATACACGTAAAATTATCCACATAATTATACATACCAAATTAAATTTTTTCAAAAAAAATGTACCATTTAAAATGGCGGATTCAAAATGACCGCACGAAATTTTTCCACTATGGTAATTTTTCCGGACATTTTGTATATGACAGATTTGGAGCTTGCAGATTTTGAAAAGTTTCTGAGGTTGCTGATTACAAATCCACGGTTAACATTGAAAAATCCGCGACCTCAAAAACCCGTACATACCAAATTTCAGAAAAGTTAACACATTTACAAAATTTTCGATCGTCCATATTGAATCCACCGTGTTGAATTTAAAAAAATTGACAGCGGTTTCCCGATCAGTTACCTCAAAAACACCTATGTATAAGTTTTCAGATTATTTCGTTTTGGCATGAATTTGTTCTGAAAATTCTGCTTTGGTTGTACTAATTTTTTATTGGCAATAATTATCTCAAATATTTGGACTATTATTATTATTGCATTAGTATTTTTTCCAACGCTTTTTGAATTCTTGGGAAGGCAGACGGAAAGGGTTAAAAAACTGCTGATTCTTCTTCGACTTCCGGCAAAAGTAAAATTCTCCTGCACGAGTTTCGATGAGCAGAAATTTTGGTATCATTTTCGGGGTCGATTGATTTTTGCACTAGAATTTTCGAAATTTGGATTAAGCAGAAATTTCACATCTTTTTGCAGAGAATTTTGGGCTAACAGCGACGTCGGAGCTTTTTTTGTACGCGAATTTCTCGGTAATATTCTTATCACCGTGGATTTTGAAAAGTTGCACTTTTTTCGCACACTCATTTGCGAATCGCGAGACGAGTGGTTTTTTTTTGCGGGCAGATAACAATTTGTAATTGAAATGTTCGGTCGTTACTTTTTGGACACCTGGTAGCTATGATTTACCTGCGAGAGCAAACGCAGCGTTGCTCGCGCGACCCGAGCTCGTTGTCATGCGTGAGCCGAAGAGACGCATGGTCCATCGTTACACGAAACACGTAGTACTACCGAGGACGTGTGCGATTGTCGCGACTGGCTCCGATAGCGATACAGGCGAAGTAAAAAGCCTCGGCTTCGTGTTTCCCTCGTAGTTCTCACGAAGTGTAAACAAATACCCAAACGCACTTTCAAATTTCCCGCCGAGGCCGTCTTCTGACGGTTGACTCGATGATGCCAACCTTAACGGTGTACACGATATCTTCCACAATTTTCACCAGAATCCAAACAACAAAATATCAATATAGAGTACAAGCACGAAGGAAGGTCGTGACGTAGCCGATTTTGTATACACAGATTATTCATGGAATAACGAGCATTTGAATGTCAGAGTTGAGTTTTTGACGCGATAAATCGTGATAATTTTTTCGGTACAAAAACTCTAATGGATTTTTTTTTCACGCGATTGAAAACAGACGATATTTTTGGCTCGGTTTCACGTTAAATTCGGGGAGATATCGTGAACCCTCGCTGGGAGTCAGCCTGTTGTAAGAGAGATCTTCGGAAGGATGTAGCGTTAAAGGTCGCTGGATGAAATTTACACGGAACATACATTATCGTATCTTCTCCGAAGCGTGATCCAAGATTTATAGGTAGAAATTCTCTTTCGAGGAATAAAATTGTCACGATATTCCTAATCTTGCTCTTCCTATTGCCGGGTGCTGCTGCCTTCGGAGAGAAAGTGTCTTCTTCTTTGGCCGAAGGTCGCTCATTTTTTTGTGTTTTTTTCTTTCGTAGATGACGATAACGTAGTAGTCGAGACGATGGCGTCTACGATGTGGTTGCAGCAGCAATCCACATCCCAAACGGAGTCGTTGGGTTACAATGGCTTCAGAGCGTTGAATCAGGCTCAACACAATCCCTCGAAGCAAACCGCGGAGAGGCAGCAGCTTCAGGGAGGCCAGAAGACAACGACCGGGGATCCCAACGCGAGCTTCACCAGCACTAAAGGATTGTTGAATGGTCCTGGACAAAACAACTGCTTTCTGAACAGTGCTGTGCAGGTAGGTTCGCTCATTTCCAGGACAGGTTTCGGCCATAATTATGCAAGTAATAAATGTTTTGGTCGAAACGCTTGATGAATACGAACGATTGTAGATTTTTACGATTGTCTATCTACACCCGGATGGGTCAAGAGTATATTTGACCAACGACGTTCGATTTTCAAACATTTTTAAACGTTCACAAAATTTACAACTCCACGGCCTTCAAAAAGTCACGTTTAAGCTGTGGCATTGCCACGCTCGCGAAATAAACCTGAAGCCAGATCGTCTCAACGTCCTTGAGGCTGTTGTTCAAAAACGGTGTACAACGTATCTATGCAACTAATGAACCGATTTGTTCAAAACTCTGCCCAAATGATCTTCGTACAACTGTCTATGATGTATCGTAGGGTTTTTTGAATACGCTTCATGGTTATTTTTTTTATAGGTTAAAGACTAAATATTTATTAAAAACTGCACGTGCTGTTCAAAATGGCTGTCATAGTACCATGAATCAGTATTATGAAAATTGGATAAGGTTTTCGATTTGTCGTTAGTTTTTCCAATCGTAAGAATGTTCGAGAGCATTAGAACGTCTTTCGAGGTCCGATCGCTTAATCTGAATTTATGGATACCGGTAATTTCTTTACTTCAAGGGTTTTGTAGGAACTTGTCCAAGAGCTATCTACCGAATGAAGGATTTGCATTTCTGTGGGCGATGAAAGTGTCGAGGACCTCGGTTCTTTCGTTGGGAAATCGAATGTTTGTTATTAAAATGCATTGGATAGGGAAAACAAGAGAGAAGGTAGGGCTATGTTTCGTCATTGACGATCACTCGTCGTCCATGAGCCGCCGACCGGCCTAAGCAGCGTCATGGAATGCATTAGCTCCGACGTTGGATGAAGGCTGTCAGGAGTGGTCGTATTAGAATCCACTTGAGAATTCTGTAAAATTCGTTTTTTCGATCCCAAATAACTGCTCTTTTCATTTTCTACAATTCAGCCGCAAATTCGAAAATCTTGTCCAACATTTAATTTCACCAGATTGGTATTTTTGATCTTACATGAAGATTAATCTTGCTTTCATAAAATCTAGCAATGAAATTTTACAAATGTATTTAATTAATTATAATTACAATTATTAATACATTTTCGGGCATCGAATCGGGGTAAATGGGCTTCGAAGATTGGAAACAAGTAAAAGTCACGGTTTTGATGTAGGAAAACAGGAAAAGTACCGTTGGATGAATATTTTCAAGATTTTTTACTCCATCCAGATCATCCATAATCACGTGGTGTCCCGTTTTAATATAACTAACGACCCGTTCGCGTCTTTGTACGCGATAGAAATATGCGCAGAATCTGTACTACGTGTCCCGCAAGTTGTATCCCCCCCCCCGGCGTAAACTCACGCTGTACATTTAGCCACAGGGTCTCGTTCAGAAATCTAGCTGGACGGTGGACCACGGCAATTTGATTGTAAATCGACAAAACTATCGCACGACGAGTTTCAGGTTACCTGATCGCGGCGGTAGTTCTGGCTCGCGCGATCTGGGATCCGTGACACGAAATAGAAATAAAATTCAAATGACTCTATCGAGTACGCACACACGTCGCGTAGATGGGCGAGGCTCGGTTGGACGCGATAAGAATACCAGAAATTAATTGCTCCACAATCCATTCTTTGCACAGGGTGACCCTCGATAGAGCCTACGATTCAAAGGTGTGGCTCTAGCTTCAGCTGTAGGTTAAAACTGTCTTAGAGTTGAAATTAACGGAAACAATGCCATCATTGACTGTTTTTTCACACTCGAAGCCAGGTTCGGCTCAGGTACATGCAACTAGGCTGCCAAAGCTTACGCAACTCTGTACTCTACAACTGCTCGTACTCCTGTGCACAGCTACTGCTGTACCAAATATCGATACCGTATTCTTGTCTTGCGTTCGTCATAGATCCAACTAAAAAGTAACACAAGTCTAGTAAAGAAGTTTATCGAATACTCTGGCATGAAACATACAGATTTTGACTTGCTCGTTCCAATTATAAATTCCATTTTAACGTATCAAGTCACAATTTTTTTTCACTGTTACAAGTGCTCACTGTTTCTAAAATGTTTAACCGATTAGAACCCAAAAAAAAACTGGACTAGATAGCATCAAACCAACTATGTCATTCACAGGCAAAAAATACTCGTGTTTTTTTATTTGTGGTTTGCAATTGTTTATAAAAAATTATTAGTTGGTGTAAAACAGTTATAAACAATTGACACATCCGTCAGTTATGAGATATTTGGCTGCCACGATCATGTTTGCACGTACGCACATGTTCTCCGAGATCAGGCAGACTCACGAGTAGAAATGTTCAATGAACTTGGACAGAACGTGCTCAGTTCTTGAGGGACGCCTTGGGTCGTTATTGCAGTAAGAAAACCGAAGTGGACGTCGTGCGTCGAATGCTTTGGGGCGAATAATTCCGAAGCACAAGTTCTCAGCCTAGAGTGTTTTTCTCCCAAAATAAAGGATATGTCGTTGGGACTGTTGATGAGGTTTCTCAGCTCCTCACGAGTACTGCGACCTCATGGCGCGAGGGGATTCGTGGAGGTAGCGAAAAAAAAGGGCGCAAATTCAAATAACACGAATTCTCTATCGAAGACACTCGAATCTAGTTTATCGAGAGGCGTGATCAAGAAGCGATTAGTCCACGTCTCTCGACTACTCTCGACCATGGAGTCCGTGTCTCGAGCGGGGATAGAATGTAAGATGAAAAATGACGTGTAATTACAGCGAAGCGTAATTGAGAGCCAGAGGGTCGATGATAGTACAAGTGGCGGTCACTCTGCTCCGTTCGGCTCTCATCCAGTGAGACCTCACATTCCAGAGCAAGTTTTTACCGATGAACAACTACCTTTTTCCTGAGAACGGTGGCAAAGTCAATGTAGATGCTGTTTGTCGGAGCGAATCTCGCTCACTTCCAACCGAATACTAGGTCGTGGAGGCTCTCGTGCTCATCGGGATAGCAAGTTATCGAGTCAGGTGTGCAGAATCGAACGCGTATCGTAGCTGTGTGTGGGCGTGGCTATTTCGAACAGGTGCATAACACCGTGTAGCAATAGCTACGCACAGCCACGTGTAATGACTCTCCCCACTTCATCGGCTGCTGCTCCTGCTTGGTCAACGTGATACGAAAAGCGAGGACGTTGGGATGCATGCTTTTAGTATACAAACAAACCACAGCGGCGAAAGCCTAGCGGAGGATCAAGTTCGAGGTTACGTGCGAAGGGTGCAACTCTTTCGCGATGCCAGCCTCTCTAGTCCATAGTGTTAGGCTACTGCTTACTTTTGTAGAACTGCCTGTCAGTTTATAGCGTAATTTGTTCGTTTATAGCAATTCTTGATCACTGTGGCATGTTTCCTGCAGGTAGTTATAATTCCTCGAGAAATTGCCTCTTCATGCTCCCAAAGCCTACCAGCTATTTCTGCGTGACTATTGGCCTGTAGAAATTCGAAAACCACACCTGGCACGGTGTAGAGTACGATCGTTTTCTTCAGCTTGCCACGATCGTGGTGGTATCTGGAGCTCGGTCGGTGGAGCCACCAAGTAACCCTACCCTCCCAACTGTCGCTCGCCAATTGGAACCAAATTTTGCACATCGATAGAAGGTGTCGATGAGTTGGTTCGACTATTTAGGAAGAAGGTATCTAATTATTGCTTCGACGCGACACTCTCTACTCCACGGACGATAATAGCCCGACGAGTATGAAATGATCAGCATACGTCGATGAGATCCTTCATAGCCGAGTCATGAGATCACAAAACGTTTGTGTAGCAATAATGGCTCGTAGTATAATGGACTCGGTTCTTCGAACTTATCGTCCAATACGAGAATTTCGGGGTATTAAGGTAGTAATTCGGCCCGTAGGGCTACAATAGGGCTAGCAGGTGTGCGGAGGGATCGCTCTTCGCGCGAGTTCGTGGTAGCCCCTTGTGATCAACGAAGCGCATCCACCACGAGATCACCTGCTGCAGGATTTTATAACCATAGACAGACTGTCAGAGATCTTCTCGTGACTGTAATACCACGTGTGTACATAGCTGCCTGCATGTTCCACATCATTAGTCTCGAAGGTGAAGTTGGCGTCTAAGATTTTCTCACCTCCAACGAGCTACGATTTCACAGGCAATCCATTACAGATGAAACAACGTTTCTAAAAACTCATGCCCGATCGGTGGACTCGTCAGGAGGACCGAGGCATTCGCAGACAAGTGGCAAATGATTAATGCGGAATACATGAAAGGTCCAGGGCCTCTCATATTTCTGGGGTAACAACGCTGCTCGATGTTGACGGATGGGTAGGAGATCAGAGGCTCTTCAAATCAAAGCATTAAGCGCAAGGCTACTGTTACGCAAATCCAATGAACAGGTCAAAGAACGCCATCCAAAGTTATAAACAAACTTGAATGAGAAATAGAATTTCGCAACGAGGCACATCTTAATATCAATACTAAGAGCTCGAATTTTAACAGACTTTTGTGTTACCTTCCTCAAAGTGTACAATCTGTTTGCGAGTCAAAAAAAAGTCCTAGTCTTTATATTTCGGAGTTTGAAATACGTGGTCCAGTTCATTCGTCGTTGCGGATTCATCTCGCAAAGACGAGCCAGCTCCTCAAAGTACAATGCTAAATGTTTCACGATGATAGTTACCGCGGATTCTTTGCATTGTAGCGCACAATACAACAATGCGGTCGTGTCGTAGCATGTAGACCGCAATGACGCGGTGCTGCTTTTGTTATTGAAAAATTCCTGCAACGTTTATTACACCATTGTTAGTCGTAGACGACAGGATGACGGAGCTGTGGTGCCATTTATGAGAAATGTGCTACGTTCGTAAAATGAGGACAAAAGTATCGTTATACCTTGCGATATATGGCAATCGAATTGGTCGAGTTTCAAAGGTTAGGAGCACGTTGCGCTCATTTGTAAATTCTGGAGTACGCTCCGTTCCCTCGACGTTGGGAATCCTCCTATTTATCTTCGAAATGCTTATGCAGCTGTGAAATGCCCGATGAATTTCTCACCTTTCGTTTATAGAATCTCAGCGAACTTACAAAAATTCACGTATTAACCCATCAAAGCCCAGGAAAAACACGGGCTAGATAGCAGCAAACTAACTATGCCAACATATGCAAATGGAAAAAAAACGTATTTTTTCTTACGTCATTGGCAATTGTTTATAAAAATTATCTAAACAAATTACGATGAAAATTGTTATTTTGAAAAACTGATTGCACCAATGGATTCTATCGAGAACTGACGACGCAAAACAATTGGAAACCGAAAAAGAAGAAATAGGAGTACTATTTCCGTTTACATAGGATTCGCATAGTCAGTTCAGTTTTTTGCCTAAACCTCAATGGAATACGGAAGGGACGTGGTATCTCGTGTGGCTTGTACGTCAGAGGTGTCAAAAGCCCCGATGGTCGAGGCATCCTGAAACAAGAATGGAGACAGGCGAAGAGCTTCAAAAACAGTGAACCCAAAAACTACGTAGCAGGTTTGTTTGGCAATGCGTGAGAGACACGGTGGCTCGATGCACGCCGGCTCGTAGTCTCTTCATTCTGGTTGCGGATTCACGGGCCGGTGAGCGGTGACATCACTCACCTTGGGTCGTTCGTTGGTTTGTCACGGTAATTCGGGCGCGATTTCTCACAGGTTCATAGCCTGGCGTGTAAAAATGAAGAGTAGAATTGGAAGACCGGTGGCCATCGATGAGATTCGAGCTGCTGGCTGCGCGATGTTGGGACGTGAAAACTCTCCGTTAGACGTGAGGCGGGATTCTCATGAAAATGAACGACGATATTGTAAGTGATTTTCATAGGAGCGGAAGTTGTTTAGGTACAATAGTAGTGGGTAGAGACCGGAAGCGAGCGGTGAATAGCCGTGAAAGTGACCCTCCGTTCGTCCTCGATTCGGTACTCGCGTGGTTTAGCCATCGCAGCTTTGTCGACCAGGTACATTCGATCATTCGGATGCAGACTCCAGATGTTCAGAGCCCGTGCCATCGAGTGAAAATAGAGGGGAAAAAAGAAACGAACGAAGGCAAAAAACAGCGAGCAAAGGAAAAAAGTGGACAAAGGAAAAGAAACAGGGAAACAAGAAAAAAAAGAGTGGATGGAGGAAAAATCTAGAGCAAGAGAGCAAAAATCTTGGGGACGATTCTGCTGACGGAGAACGCGACTGCCGTGGCAGATGGTCGCAAGGAAGCAGCAGCACGTGCCCGGAACCAGCCCGAGTCGAAACTCGGAGGGCTACGTAGAGTTTTGTGCATCTACGATTTACGAGTAAGGAAACCTGGCGGCAGGTTTGAGGCATCAGGTGTACGGCAACAGGTGAAGTGACTCATCGTCTAACTCGAAACAATAAGGGGCCGTTTCCGTTTCGAACCTCGTGTAGGTACACCATGTCTTCGGAGACCCGTTGGACTACGAACTCGTTGGAATCAACTCGATCCACTTGACCCCTCAATTTTCCGTAGAACATTAAAACTTTGCACGGTGACAAATGAAAAAATTGAAAAAAAACTAATCGAATTGCAGCTCGAAAGTATTTTGCAATGGGACGAAGCTTAAGAGATTATAAATTCCAGTTTTGTCGTTAGAAAAGGAATTTGAAGGACAAACTTCGCAGTTCTAACGGTAAAAAAATGAGAAGCGTCGCGACAGTTTTTGTCAATGAAAAAATTGCTTGTTCCAGCACATAGTTTTGTGCGGTATTCCAGAAAAAAGCTCGTTGACTAATATTTTATGCTGCATCTCGTAGGAGCTACGTTGCTGTGTCACCGCTTACGGTTATCGCGATACCTCTCGGAGTTTTTATCTGAAAACAAACATCTGAATATTGTCTCAAGGTGCATGGAGTGGCGGATCGCATGACGTAGCCGATTTAAAAAAAACGGTTTTTCACGAAATAACCATCATTTCTACGTAGGAGTATCACTTTAATCGACGAATAAGAAAGATCCTCTAAAATACTTACCAAAACCAAACCAAATCGATACCCAAGTACCATCCTTGAATTGTCGTTTTAATGCAGGAAAAAGAAAAAGAATTCAAGAAAAAAAGCAGTCTTCTTTTTTTTCGTAATAGTGCAGAACAGGAACAGCACAGCAATTTCAATGCCAAAATTTTGTTTCTATCATGAACGTCTTCGGTATGTTACCATTAGTGAACTTGGGCCTCCGGAGATTGGCATTATTTATTATTTCCATAAGTTATGGGGTTTTCCAAGAAGGGCAATTTTTTCATTTTCAAATTTATTCATTGGCTGCTGTCATTTTGAAGAAACTGGCAAAAACTCATAAAAACACCATAAACCCCATTGTTTATGGGGTTTTATGGGGTTGGGTTGGGTGCTGTAACACGTATAGACGCGCGCGCCCGTACTTAGTCACACCCGCCTACGCGTGCATTTTCGACGAATGCTACCGAAAACACCATTTTATTCTATTTTCGTTTTTTCATGGCGTACCACCATAATATTGCATGTTACACTAATGCTGAGTGATAAGAAATATTAGAAAAAAATTTGGAGCTGTTGCGGGGTGGAAAATACTTCGTTTCATTCAAAATACACCTACCTTCAAAACCCCATAACTTATGGGGTATTATGGGGTTGGGTCCGGGTGCTGTAACACATACAAACGCGCACGCCCGTTCTTAGGCACACCCAGCCACACGTGCATTTTCGACAAATGCTACCGAAAACACCATTTTATTGTTCTTCATTTTTTCATGGTGCACCACCATAATATTGCATGTTACACCAATGCTGAGTGATAAGAAACATGAAAAAAATATGGTGTTGTTGCCAGGTGGAAAATGCCTCATTTCAGTCAAAATAGCCTTGCCTTTAAAACCCCATAACCTATGGAAATAATGAAAAATGTCAGCCTCCGGAGTTTTAAATTCACTAGTAGTAGCATACTGAACACGTTCATAAGAAAAACAAAGTTTTGGCATCGAAATTGGTGTGATGTCCCTGTTCTGCACTATTACCTTTTTTTGTTGAGGTGTTCAGAGTTGAGGTCGAAGAAGGCAAATGAAAAATGAGAGAGGGCGACGAAGAAATGGTGTGGGAATGTGCAGTCATGCGTTATGTTTTCATACAACGATCCTATCTGTATGTAAACCCTTGGCAGTTGTCATCGAGACGAAAGGTTAGCAGTGCGTCATGAGCTGGAAAAATTACAGTCATTTTACTGTAATTGTCTAGAAAGGGCTATTTTTTCTCACAACTTTGCTCGGGCCATTGTCGAACCATTTCTCAGTCTCGGCTCTAGCCACGCATCCCACTAACTCAAAGACCTTGTTTCATTCTTCGACGCTTCGCTGTCGTCGTTTGGTATTTATCGAGCCCCGAGGCTTCTTCTCGCAGGATCGCATATTTATATTCCGGTTCTCTTCATAACTTAGCATAATTTTCTGACAAGCCAACCCAAATTCACACATCGACCGAGTTTTTCGACGTCTCTTCAGTCTCTACATGGCAGACTACATCGAGGCTGTTGAAACTATTTCCCGCCATTCAAAAAATTCCTCAAAATCAAACCCAACCAGAATACTCCCCGTTTTTTCTCTTCGTCTGTTCGGTTCGGTATTTCATCTCGTTAAAGATATCTGTGCTCTCTGTAGAAACGTGGCTACTACCGGGTCAGATGAAGACTAGTGAAATCTAACTCTTTGCGCATCAATGATTTTCGCAGTCATTCATGAGGGATTTCTCTCTACGTTCGCTCATTC
The DNA here is from genome assembly GCA_963969455.1 of Arge pagana. Taxonomy (NCBI): domain Eukaryota; kingdom Metazoa; phylum Arthropoda; class Insecta; order Hymenoptera; family Argidae; genus Arge; species Arge pagana. The sequence goes on along the minus strand of OZ018311.1, from coordinate 19,082,268 downwards.
GTACCGGACCATAACCATCTCTTCGTGTCTCCCACTGATCTCACGTTATATCAAGATGCAAATACCAGTTCAGCCACCACAGCTGCGAAAGTAGGGTACCGAGTTACATTTTTACCCCGCAAGTTTCATCTCCTCGAGAAAGATCTGCGAATGTTTCCCTTCTTCCAACGTAGATGAAGAAGGTAAAATTCGATTGGGGATCGTCTACAATACCACGGAATGACTTTGTTTTCACTTTTCAAATGGCGCTCTAACATTACGTAAAAAAAAAGTCTTTAAAAAAATCGCAAGACAATGGATTACTAGATTGAAATCTGGATAGTACAGAAAAATAAGAGGGACTAGAAACTCGCTATTTTCCATGCGTCAGAAATCATAGTAGGAACAAGTAAAACTGTGAGGTTCTTTGTTCTCGTGAGTAGTCAAGTCGGTGGGTCTGTTCAATACAAACAGAATAAAGGTCAGGGAAAATCGTGAGTGTCGGATCGGTATTTTCAAACATTGAATATTTGTAGCTTACCTTGTTATACGGTTACTCGGCGATTCCTCTTCCATGTTGGGGTCCTTCCTCGGCAAGTTGCTGGTCTTCTGGGAGATAATCTTGATCTTCTCCGAGCTGTTCTGTCCTCTTTTGACGTTTCTTTCTCGCGTTTTTCAGCAAGCGATATACGGTATTCGTCTTCGAAAAAAACCCACCAGAAATCGATTTTTTAAAAATCTCAGCGTGGTGTAACCCCTTGAGTGATCGTCGGGTTGACGAGAGTAGTCTGATGTATAGCACACCCAAATAACATTGATGTTTCGGTTCGGATTTTGAGGACGTTCGAGCAGGGCTGAAGACTCTTTCATAGAGTTGTTACTAGCTATCGTTGTGTTAGTCTGTTCTGCTGCGGTAGGCAATCCGAGGAGTTACCTATACAGCCTGCCTAGACAACCCTGAAGAGCGTCCTGACTAACCGACGGTCGATCGGACGCGACACAATCATAGATTTATATGTATCTACTCTGTCGAAGATTTCGTTTCCAAGCCTTTTCAAAATCAACATTTGCCCATCAAATCTTGCTCTTCCCTTCTGGTGTTGGACTTACTCGGATACGCTTCAATTTTGCAAGGTAGTTATTCCTTTTCATTGTTTATCTCGTCAAACCTCTTTTCTTTCCCTCACCACGCCGCTCATTTCTCTCTTATTGTTAGTGGTAGTCAGAGGCTTGAAAAAATGCCTCGTTCAAATAATTTTCTTTGCCAGTAGTTTAATTTTTTTATCAAATAAATGATACAAAGTTATTATATTACGTTGTAACTTTATTTCACCGAAATTCCAAAAAACACATTCATTGTTGATTAGATTATCGCCATATTTGTTGAACCCCGTCAGTGATTATTCGCAGTGATTATCATCACATTTTACTAGATCAATGAAACAAATAAAAAAATCACCAGCTTAAAAGGTAATTTAGGGTTCGATCGAAGCTGCACAAATATGTATACATTTTTTAAATTATGGCCAAATACAGCTAAGCCATAATATAATGGCTTTGTATTATTTGTTTCATACAATAAATTAACTCTTCGAGTACACATCTTTTTTCGAACATCTCTCACAGTCTGGGTCGATTTGACCCTGTCCACTTTTTGGACGTCTATAACGTTCGATACTACCCAACCTCTTCACTTAAAAAAAATTAGAAGTATAGTTTGTATAATGTTAAAGTACTTGTTAAGTATTAGCAGTGTCTTGGAGGTCTTGAACACGCCGGAAACATTCCCGCCAAATTTTTTTTCTCTTCAAGAAAATCAAGTGTCAGCATACAAATCGTATACCTGGAAGGCTATTTTCAAAGGCCTTTCAAAGGCAGGGTCAAAATGACCCATGGTGTACTCGAAGGGTTAAATTACTGCCGAAAAATAATTATTCCAAATAGTCATTTTTTTCCAATTCTCCGACTACCCTTAACCCGTTAACACTACAATCGACGGCTATACATAGCTCTACCAGTTCTGCGCTCTCATCGGTGTACAAAGACTGCGCGCGACCGTCAGATCTACACATGCGAATTTTCGGGTATTCGAAGCTGGCGTGGCTCTACAAGGTCTGCGTATCTTCCTTTGACTCTCTTCGGTCTACATGCGAGCACGAGATTCGGTGAAATTTGGCGAGGTGTCTGCAATTCGATCAACGAGGTCTCTGATCTCACCCGTGTTAACAAGTATTCAGCCGCTAAAGTCGAATGGACGGCCGGTCATCTTGGATTAGCCGGCTAAATAGGCAAATTAGCCGACTAATCCAATTCCATCCGACGCTCAGCCGATTCGGCCGCCTAAATAAATTCTGTTTATCGCAACCCCGAGAGTCGACCGTGGGTTTCGTTGGTACACCCGTCTCACGAACATATTCGAACGTATAAAGATCTAACAATCCTGATAAATTACTTGGTGATTAAGACGTAATCAAGTCTCGGGCAACAATGACCTCTTGCTACTCACGGACACGCTTGCTGCGTGACGTGGGAGCTAGTCTTGTTGCAGGGTAGTCGCCTTTACCTTACGCTATCCCATACAAGTCAGTCCTCCTGATTCACGCCTACTGTTTCTGATGCCATGTGAAAAAACATGCGGGCGGATCACGTGTTTCGTCGGATGAAACACTGAAAAACCTAGGAAATTGATGCGCTGTCTGAATCAGCGACATCCAAAACTCCTATAAACCAAATTTCGTTGAAGAATCGATAGTACCTAGGCGGAATACTGGTGTCCCACTGGGAGTGGAAGAGTCGAGTAAGTAGGGGTTGAACGAGCACCGAAGTAGCACTCTGCTGCGGTGACGAAAATGTTCGGGAAAGGAGACGAATCTGTTGGAACCTTCGAAGGAGGGTAGCCGCGGTGAGTTGTCACTCCTTGCCCAGCGATATTTTTGTGACCGTGTGCCCGACAGCCTGGCACATCGTGTTACCGAATCGTTCTCACGTGGTGTACGCAGCGTGACCATCGTGTACCTGTCTGGACTACACGGTGTAGAGGTAGTACTAACTAACTTATGCGAGGAGCTCTAGCAACGAGGAAGGAACGAGAAGGGATGGTAATCGGCAACCGTAATCGGAATCGCGTCTCATTGGCGAGGACGGTGGGTTCAACTTGCCTCTATCGCCCTTCATGGATGGGCCGGCTCGTAATTGGTACGGCATTGTGAGTAGCAGGTGTACGAGACTCGATGCCAGACCACGTGTAGTAATCGTGACGTATGGACGAGCTACGACTCTTGAGAAGCGCCGATCTATTCGGCATTCATCGACCAATAATAACAACAATAGTAATACTACTGCTACTACTACTACCACTACTACTACTACTACTACTACCACTACTACTACTACTACTACTACTACTACTACTACTACTACTACTACTACTACTACTTCCACTACTATACTATTATTACGACTACTACTACTACTAGTTTAGTTTAGAAAATTTCCCTGGAAAATTGAAGGTTCTTAGGAAGCTCAATTAAATATACATCGAAATTTACAACACGTCAATTTGATATGAAAATGGCACATTTTTTGTTATACCAAATAAAAATAAAATGACATCAATACGAATTTGACTATGTTGGACATCTAAATTCTCTTATTTTCCTGTATCATTTGTATTGATATTTTTGAAAAATAATGAGATTTAATTAATCTTTGAATTTCATTTTTTTCCCTCGATGTTAGACAAAACATCCGAAAGTTAATCTACCCGCCCAAAATTATATGGTAATATCCAACAAACAATTTGTAAAACAAAAAATCCCCCAATATTGAACTTATTTTCATTATAATTAATATCGTTAGATTGTTTTAATTTTCAATCATTCCATACAAAACATTTCTGAATGACTATATTCCAACCTTTTGGAGCTATTTTGGACTATTCCACTTAACCTCCTCGATACAAAAATACTCAGACGCCAGTCTTCGCGGCGTCGAATAAAATTCTGTCTTCGAGTCCTCAAATATTTATTAGCTAAAACAAAATACTACATTTGTTGGTGTTAGTATTTGTGATGGAATCGGGTTTGGTGCTTTTATTCGAGGAAAATATGTTTTGTGACTACCTCGTTTTCGATTACACATTTCGTGCCCAGTTTTTTGGTGCTGTTATTCGATAGGCATGTATTAGACATTCGTATGCTCCGTTGGTAGAAATCCACGCGATATGCATACATCGAAGTTTGGAAGTTGGGTCATGAGAACGAGACTCTCGTCTGACAGGACTATTTCCGATGTTGCGGAAGATACGAAAAATGATGAGAACATAGTGAGAATGCAAATCATTTACGATCGAAGCTCTGCTTCCGTCGATTCCGATGGGGCTCCACGTTTCGCTTGCGGAGCGTGACTCTTTGGCCGTGAGAAAATTGAGTTGGCCGAAGGAATAGACGAAATATTAGCGTTCAATAGTCTGTGAAATACAGCCGGTTGAGCGAGCGGAGTTTGTCAATCGTGAAAAATCTAACGCGTGTCTGCACGCATCGCGAGTATAATCCAAAAGCCGGACACCGATAGTAGCCCCTTTCTCTTGATCGGAGGAAATCTGGTTTTAACGGCACTCACAGCCAAAGAATTCTGATCCAGAAGTCGAGAATCTACTCCGGTTTCGAACATCTCGCGGGAAATGATACACGCATCTTTCCGAAGCTAGAAATCCTCCGAGGAATGCTCGTCTTGACCCTGTTTTGGTCCACGTACAACAGCGAATCGGCGCTGCGGCGTGTTGTGATTAGACGACAAATTGCAAAGATCTCTTCTGAATACAAACTAGCCAGTCATAGCTACCCGTTCGAGTACACACCTATTTTTTCGAGCATCTCTTACACACTGGGTCAATTTGAGCCTGTCTGCTACAACTTCGGAACTACTACAACTTTTCGCTGGAACCAAATCAAAGTTACAGTCCGAATGATGCGAAAGTGCTTTTTAAGCATTAGAAGTGTTTTGAAATTCTCGCCAACACAGGTAACAAATTTTCGGTCAAAGTCGATGACGGGGTCAAGATGACCCATTGGGTACTCGAAGGCTTAAAAGAGCTCGAGACTATTTATGTTGCTGGGGAAGGAAGTATATTTATTCCCGTCTCAACTATATTGGGCACTTTTTTCCCTGGGGAGTAAAGTGCCACTTTACTCTCTAGGGAAAAGTGCTAAAGTGCTACTTTACTCCCTGGGGAAAAATATTCTACTTTCGTCCCGGTTTTCAGGTCCATAAAGTGCGCATTACAGTTGATTCGGAAATAACATAGAACATGCAACACGGGAGTAAACTTCGCTTCGCTCGGGCAGTAAGCCCACCCTCGGGAATAACCTTCGACTTTACTCCCTTGTTGCATAATGTATTATTTGTTTCTTTATTATTTTTCCTCGAGGTTACATTTTTCAGTATGGTTGACGTTGCATCTTTGCGCCTATCAGACCGATGGACTTGCAGCTTGAACAGAGCACTCTCAGATGCATCGTCTGTGCCGTAACGTAGGGTTTTCGCGATAAGTCAATTGCTTTGTTGATTGGAAAATATTTAGCGTCAAATTGTTTTTTTTTTTCATAACTATTTTCTTTGAAAGATCGACATTTTGTCAATTAACTAAAACTGTTGTCAATCACAGAAACAATTCTCGGCAGATGTCGTCTGCGACATTTCAAAGTTATATTAACGAAGCGCAGTAATTGATAACCTGAATCGATCCACCTGAAATTTAATTTGGAAAATTGGAATCAGTTCAGATCAGTTTAAAAAGGCTTTCAAATAAAATTTACTTTACGCGAAACGGCAAAATGGCGATCGATCAGAATTATTCTTTCCGGATTCCCCCGTGTAGTCGAACGATCCGCTTTTGTGGGTTTATAGTACATGGGAAAACAAGGCTAATGTAATTTTTTCGAGCGCGGCAGTGTCTATCCGAGTCGTGCAATTAATTTACATTTAACGAGTTCCAAACGATTTTCTCGTGCATCCATTATAATTATAAAATACCCCCAGTACAATTTTTATTCCGTTCTCAGCACAAATATCAACCAACGACGAGACCGTTTCAAAATTCGAGTTCAATACTATTTAAAAAAAAAAAAAATTAAATATTTTTTTATTAATTTCTTTTAAATTTACCCGTTGAATTAACCACTCGGAACATTGATTCTATCGGGAAACTATTCATCCAATCCAATAATAAACATCACTTTGAAGTGCATCGAAAAAATAAGTTCCTCCATATCGAAGTGCTCGCATTTCCTGAAAAACAAACATTTCCAAAATCCCCCACCTCAAACGCTTCCGTGCCTCGCGCACTTCGAGACGATTTCTTTCACCACTAGCTCAACATTTTTCACCGGAAAATTCGTTTTACGGGTACCAAAAATTCTTTGAAGCAAACGTCATTCGGAGTTTTTACATTTCCTATAAATTCCTGAAGTTCAAGTGCGTCAAGGATGATCTTGTCGACTTTTAAAATACACGGCCTTCCGCTCTTCATTCAACTGCATCGTGAAATGCGCTCACCGATAAGTTTTCCATTCCCCTAGAACAATGCTGCGTTGAGTGGTTTGCGGACAACGCCACAAAGTCTTGTTCTTCCTCCGCGCAACGTTGTTGTAACTCTCGACACGCCAGCCAAATGACTACGCGAAATTGCCTGTATCTACCACCAGTCGCTGTATTTGTTTAGCATTGTAATTCTCATGGTGGTGCAACGAAGTAGTCATCGCATGCTGGTTCCTCCTCTATTTATCCATTTATTTATTCATTCATTTATTTAATTATTCATTTATTTATTTATCTATTTATTTATCTATTTATTTATCTATTTATTTACTTATTTATTTAGCTATTTATTTATTTATTTATTTTTCTATTTATTAATCTTATGCAGTCAATCGAGTCGTACGGCATTGCTATTTGTGGGTAGTCCGCGTGTCTCTCTACATGCTCGCTAAATTTCTCCGTCGATCTGACAATGCCGATCGCGATAAAATTTTACTCCAGTTCGGACCAAGAAACCGGTTCGAGCGTAAGTCTCGTAACAGACCGCTGCCTCCCACCATCCCTCGTGTGGCTGAGCGCGGCTAACCGGTTCTTTTCCATCCTCTTTCATTCGCCCACTTTTCTTCTTCGCCGACGGCTGCTACAGCCGATCCTGTAGCCGCAGAAGAAAATAATATCCACGCTGATCTCTCCGTTTCTTCGGAGCAGATATCCCGTCGCACGGGCCAGAGAGATGCCAAGGTGCCGAAATTGATTCCAACGAATATCCCCGATGGTCAATCAACCGAGTGCTATTCATCACCGAGATACGAAGGGACTCCCGACACAAAAGGGAAAGTCGCGCTCGTTCCTATCTCAGACAATCGACTCGGCTGATAAATACCAGAGGTGATGATGAAACGCTAACCGAGGAATGTTTGAGGACACCTTCGATAGTCGCAGCCTTCGAGCCTCCTCCGATCGACGTACGCGTCTTTAGCATTGTATAAACTCTGAAAAACTACGTGCGAAGGACTCGGAACATCTCACCAAACGTGGACTCCTAATTTCGTCGACTCCTTTTTCGTGGCTGGGCCACTCCTAGTGTCAAAACAAGGATGCATCACCGCTCCTCTCCATTTGGTTACTACTCTGTATTTCTCCATACGCCTCCCGTTCCTCTCACATCGTTTGACTCGTTTCCATTGTCTTTGTGATCTAATTGACAGCCATTCCAACGTTGATATACGATCAATGTTGGCCTCGTGGTAGTAGAACCAGCCCCCCTCCCGATCTGGTAGTAGAAGCAGGCCCCCTTGGTAGCGCGTGGAAGGCCCACCAACGGAAAGTCCAGAACCAGTTTGAGTCGCTGTTGTTGTTTTTGGCCGAGCGCACGTGCACGGAGCACTTAGCCAGGCCGAGATTCATGCCCACTTACGTGTCATGAACAGAACGAGACTCGAAGACACCTTTGTTGCCTCACTTCAATTATTGTCATCCCCATTTTGACTCGCACACACAAACGGACCAGCGACATCTCATCCCAAGCTACTCGCATCTGCTCGCATCGCTTTCACAACTGATACCCAAAATCTGCTAGGTTCGGAGCATCCACACGACAGCCGAGTCTGGAGATTTCGAACCCTTTCACGTTCCTGTACAGTAAACTTTCGATCTACTTGAAACGATACAGATTCCTGTTTGCTGAAGGCTCCACGAAGTCTATTTTCCCACCTGGACCGTTCCGTACGTGAAACAGACTCTTCTCAATTGTAGATTTATACGTGTGTTTAAAAAAAGACCAATTATCCATTTTCCCCACCTAAGGCAGCAAAAATGCATACCTGGGTAGGGCAAGATGGATGATGGAAACTAATCGTCACAAAAATATGATCCTCGGCCTGGATACACCGAACAAGCTTCACGAATCCATTCTCTACAAACTTCACGTTGCATCCAGTCTCCAATAAGCGAACTCTGTCCACAGTGAAAAGTACAATTTCTGTTGCTTTTTGTTAGTTCTTAGATTTTGCTTTGGCACCTTCTTGACTGAACCAGAAGCAGGATCGAACGACCTATACTTTTCAGTTGCCGAAGCTGCTACTGATCAATACAATTTTGCACACGTATGCATAATAAGGGAAAAACGAATACCGTCGTTTGTTTAACAAACCTAAACGCAAACGAAAATGGTTGAGCAAAAAATTGAGACAAATGCGTTTTGCAGACAACAATTTACAAGAAATTTTAGTCAAAATGTCAAAATGTCGTTAGGCCTGACGTATCGGAGGAGAACGGATGTTCTTTTGGCGATCAGCGACCAGCGAGGGTGGTCGGTACCCAGCGTAATTATGCGGATACGCGCTCGAGAAGTTATACGACAGTGGAGCTTACCTTACCTGAAATGTAGAAAGGGCTCGTAAAGATCCATCAGCCTGGGAAGGGCTAATCTCATAATCCTTAGGTCATATGCGGAGCCAGGCCAACCTGTCGTTGGGGTAGCCTTAAATTTCAAACAGGTATTTCCTTTTATGAGTTAAGTGTATGGTGCATTTGGGTGAGGAAAAGCTGTTGCTTCCCTCCTCTGTTGGGGGACCAACGACGAGCTCCCTTACGGGAGACAAGTGCGTTGCTTTTCACGCGCCAACCTCCCGAATTCGGTGGACGAGTCCGGTGTGCGGTGAGCGGTGATCGAGAGGAACAAAAAACACGATTTTTTCGACCTCACCTACGCGCCTGCCGCCACCTATCGTTGCCGATCCCAAACGACGCGACTTTGGAAGCTGCTCTTTTTCGGCATCGTGCGAAGAACGGGCGTATCGCCTCGATTTGGCAGTACATAATCTCGAAATTACGTAACTACTCGAAGCCTTTGATCGAATAGTCGGTTGCAGTTGGGCTCTCAATTCAGAAGAGTGGGTTCCGAAATTTGAACAAATCAATTTTCGATTTTTTTTGTATCTAATAGCACGATATGTCTAGAATATTCTCCCAAATTTTTGAGTCAATCGATTTAAAATTTTAGGATAGAGAGCCTTTTAGGATAGAGAGTTTAGTTATTCAGCTGTTATACCGTGTGGCCAAGTTGGTTTTTTGATTTTAAATAAAGCTGTCACGAGTTATCGTAACCACAGCGAAGACACTTTTTTAGGGGTCTTCGGAAACCAAATTTCCTACAGTCTTGGATGAAATTGTTTTCAACATACCGTTGAAACGTTACGCTTTGATGTACCGAACATTTTGAATGAAATGATGTCTATATAATGCGAAGAAAAAAAATCGAGAAAACGTGTTTGTTCTTAGCTTCGAAAGCCACGTAACCACTTGAGCCTGTTCGAAAACGAAATTTAATCAAACTTCGGCTGCGCAAAGTTTGAAACTCATCGCCACATTAGTTCTGCTCTTTCGAGCGCCACATTTTTTGTCCCGGTAATTTTTTTTCTGTGGTACGTACTTCGCGAGATGTTTCCATGCCTCGGGGTGCCAAACTCGGCCGTATATAGCTTCCAAAGATCAATTGAGCCCTGGAGATGAAAATTTAATGGAGAATGTTGGTAAACCTTCAGATTTAGCGCCTCGGAAGATTGATTCGAGGCTTGTGAATCGGACTCGCGATCAGTCAGCCGTTTTATCTTGCGACGAGAGCAGGGATATTAGGATCCATTAAGTGCGCAGTCCCGTGCGCCTTTAATGTGGCGCCTGTCGCGCGGCGAGTTGAAGTATTCCCAGAATTTGAAAAGCTAGGATCGAGTGGGTAGGTACGAGTTTCCAACATTTTCCAGACACTCGAGAAGCCCGCGGAGAGTACGAAGACCGTCGAGGAAAGTAACACTGAGCAGGCTGTGCTGATTCCACGAAAAGATGTAACATTTGGAACGTCGCCTCACCGATTACCATACCCAATTTGCGTGTGGGTGTCTTTTTCCTTGGAAATTTCTCAAAAATCTCCTCAAAAATGTACCCGCGTTCGAAAAGGCGAGCGCGTACCCACGTTTTTTTGGAGCCACAGGCTTCTAGTCGTAGTTGACGACGCGCGACCTGTAGCTTTGGCCTTTATGTAAGAGAGGTTAGTAATCGTGACCGGGAAGCGAAAGGCATCGAGATTTTGCTGAGCTTCGCCAAAGTCGTGCGCATCTTCGCTGTGAAATGTAGTAGGACGAAGCCGCGATACGTAACAGCGACTCGGAGCTCGTGCGGCGTCTTTGCCGAAACTCCGAGTCCCTCTGGTTCCCATTCCTTGATCCAGAACGAAAGGGAAGCAGTTTATCTGATCTAGTTTACGCGTACGCCGGACAATGGGCTATTAAAACCATTTTTGATAACGCGTGGAAGTCGAAAGTGCGAATCGATGCGAGCCCTTATTCGACGTAGCCTCCACGCATCTCGCAGAAACTCTATTGAGCGTCGTTAGCCGTTTCAGTCACGAATCTTTTCGGCCATCATTTTTTTTTTAAATGAAATTTGTTGTATACTGCTTTTTGAGATTGCGAAAACAGCGACCTCGAAAACCCCTACATACCAAATTTCCGAAAAACTTACCATATTTCAAAATGTTGATCGGCCATATTGAATCCACCATTTTAAATCTCGATAATTTGACACCGGATTCGTAATCAGTGTACTCAACAACCTTTACATACCAATTATCAGAAAAATTGACCATATTTCAACATTTCGATCGGTCATATTGGATCCGCCATTTTGAATTTCGCAAAAATTGACACCGGATTCGTAATCAGTGTACTCAACGACCTTTACATACCAAATATCAGAAAAACTTACCATATTTCAACATTTCGATCGGCCATATTGAATCCGCCATTTTGGATTTCGCGAAATTGACACCGGATTCGTAATCAGTGTACTCAACAACCTTGACATACCAAATATCAGACAAATTGACCATATTTCAACATTTCGATCGGCCATATTGGATCCGCCATTTTGGATTTCGCAAAATTGACACCGGATTCGTAATCAGTGCACTCGACAAGCTTTACACACCAAATATCAGAAAAACTGACCATATTTCAACATTTTGACCGGCCATATTGGATCCGCCATTTTGAATTTCGCAAAATTGACACCGGATTCGTAATCAGTTTTCTTAGGGACCTCCGTAAACAAGTTTTCAGGTAGTACTAGCTATTATTTCGTCTTGGTGTGAATTTATTCTGACAATTTTCTTCTTTTTAATGCTAATTTATTATTAGCGATGATTGTATTAAATCGTTATGCGAAATTTTGTTGTTTGACACTCGGTGGTTCAAATATATATTGAAATATTAATGAACGATACTTTCGGCCAAGGAGACTCGCTTAATTGCTTTCACAGTCAAACGCATTCGAATTACCCGATGAATACGGTTGAACGGATGGGCACTCAGGTAGAGTAACGTAGCGTGACCCCCTTCTATACTACTCTTCGTGAACCTCGCGTCACTTTTCCGTCTCGACGTGCATCCAGTGAAATTAATGTCCCATCAGTCGGAGGTAGGTACGCGCTTTTGTAGCAGGATGATCGTTTAACGAAGACGAGTCGGTAGAGCCTTCCTTAATTCGCGAGGGTAATCGTAAGATGCGAAGGGACCGAGGCAGCTCGTACGTATCGAATATGAAGATTCATCTCTAGTCGCGGAAAGCGAAGGACGATCGCTCGATTTATACGCAGCTTTCGTAAACCTCCGAACCCCGATGGAAATCAAATTTCATCGCTTGGTTCTCGTTCGTTTTGCTTCGTCGGCTTTCTTCTTTGACGGGAAACTCGACGCGAACGACCACGAGGGACCGAGAGTGAGAAAAAACAGACAGGTTTTTCAGCTCGCTCTCGACAAATAATTATAACGCTTCCGACAACACGTAGCACCGGTCTTCGCGATAACTTTCTTCCACGTTTTCCCACATTTTCTCACATTTTCCGTCGAAAACCATTCACATTCGTGGAATTACTTCTGCTTTTACGCGACACCTCGAGAAAATCCGACACAAAATGACCAAATCTGCAAATATCTCGGAAACGGTGAACTTTTCGACGAACATGCTTCGTATTAAATTTGAAGCTAAGCAAATTTGCTATAGAAAAGACAAATACGTTTTTTCCCCAGGAATTACCGGTCGCGAGATATAACATCCGAAAGAACGCAGCAGATGCTAGTAACGAATTCACTCGCGGCGCTTAAAGCGCTGTATCTGGCGAACGGTCGCTCCTATGAAAAAAATATATTGAATCATTTTTGTAGCAAATTGTCTCGGCATCAAATTTAGTAACACAACTTTTGGTCGAAAAGCTGTTCGTTTTTGAGATATTTGAGATAATCAGTCGGTTTCAACGGGAAGAACCTCTGAATTTTCAAGTACGAAATTTTCCACGCATCTCTCTCCTTCCCAACCATGCAGAAATATATTGGAATGAAGTTTCTGTAAAAAGGAAATAAACTTGTAACAGAAAGGTACTTTTTGCAAAATTGGTCGTTCCACTCGAACAGGCCGCAGCCAAGAACAGACGCGATTAAGGTTTACGTGGATCCAGTCGGCATTTTCCGTTGAATATAGCCTACCACAGTCGCGCACCATCACCTTCGCTCACAGTCCCCATCCGCTGCTCACGCAAGAGTTCCTATAGTAATAATGGCCGCCGCTCGTATCCGCTGTAGTAGGTAATAGTATTGTCATAGTAGTATCGGCGTAGTAGGAGTAGCGTGGTGTACTGCCAGAGCGCACACTCGATCGGGCCAGTCGTCGGGTGCCGGGGGGGCCGAGGAGTGGGGGGGGGGGGGGGGGGCATCTACTCGTGGGCCTACGGTCTACGCTCAACGGCGTCTGGTCGCCGTATAGTAGTACGTGACTGCGGAGTGCCAGTGCCCCTCTTTGGTACCCCGCTTTCCAGGCTATAGCCTGCGGCCCACGGAGTTGGTCATTGCATTCTATAGATACTATTATAATTATCGACTAATGATGGAAAAAGTTCCCATCGGCAAACACTTCTGAACGGTCAGAGACCGTACAAACACGTGTCTGTCGTTGCATGCGTGCTATTCCAAAACTCCCGTTGTTGCGCGTATAGTTTACGAGGTAGAAGTTTATATGATAAAAAATCCATTAACTCTTAAAAACCCGAAGAATTCAGCTTCTAGTTTGCCCGAGAAACGAGCAGTGCCAAATATTTTGCCGAAACAAAATCACAAATATCATGCCTGGGTGGAATTTAGTTTGTAATAGTAAAAGTATCACTGCAAAATCGATCTACAAAATAATATTACTCTCGCAGCGTGTTTTATTCTGTTTCTAAAAAAAACACCACCGTAAAATCTAAGATACTCGTCGAAACAATATTGCGTGAAGGGCAATTTTTATCTACATAAAATTTCCTCAACGAAGATGAAATGTATTTTGATACGAGAATTTAATATTACTCTCCTAAATTACCCTCGACGGATTAAAATTAATTTTAAATATATGTTTTTTTGTCGACTTTAGCAAAATTTGTCAACACGAAAAGTCCTTGTTTTTGAAGGGATAATTTTACAGGGAAAAAATATATAGCCTTTGTCTATTACAGAAGCCCATGCTGAATATTGGTCAACGAATTTTTAAAATCCGATTAGTAGTTTCGTAGTACCTCTTTATAATAGGGACGGGGGGCTAAATAGGCCCCCTAAAAATGCTGGTACCTTCGGATATTTGGAGGCAAAATGGGCCCGCTGAAATTTTTGGGGGGCCCATTTGCACCACATTTCAAGATCCTCATTTTTCAATGGACGCAGCATGCTAGTACCAAATGCGTAGCGAGGGACTAAAAAAAATAAAACGAGTCGGAAAAAATGAACGAGCACTCTTTTTTTAATGGGCCCATTTTGCCCCCCCCCCCCCCCCCCTTCGCCTCTATTATTATAGACAGCAGACAAAACGAAGAAGCGAAACGCGAAGTTACTTCTCGTGCCGTAGATTCTTGTCTCACCTTCCGAACTCACGCTCGTTGTTTCTCTGACAAGATCTCCGGGTGAGATTTTTGAGAAGACTGTAACAAAGAATGGCGCCGAACCTTCACGAAGACATCCGCGACGCTCCGAAGCGTCACGTAGACCGTCGTGAGTCGGGTCAGCCGTTAGGGTACGGTACGCTAGTTCGGTAGTTCCTCACCGGTCCGTCGGGCCCCGGCGCTGCGGTCGAGGTGAGATCGGCGAGACCCAATCCCGGTATTGTTGGAGTGACGCCCGCGTCAGAAAGTGCCGAGCGTGCAAGAGCAAGAGCTTAGTTGTTGTTATTGTCGACGTCGTCGGCGTTTCGGCATCATGGCTACCGTGTCTTGAAGTGGAAGTGGCAAAAACGCGAGAACCAAAAATAGTAGTTGCGCGATCGCTGTGGATTTTCCACGATGAAAGAGGATATTTCGAGGCAACAAGCGATCTTCCAGATCGCGAAGGTTCGTACCAGACTGGTTCTCCATTTCTCGCGAATATCGCGATACTAACATTTGACCTTGAACTAACATTGCGATAACGCGAAAATCCTGCGATCCGCTTTTCACGCGGTTTTTCCGATTCTTACGGGACTTTCCCGGCTTGCGCTTTTCTTCGCCAACGAATCAACTGGTTCCACGAACGCGGAGAAAGTATTTTCTTGACGGCGGAAGGAAATTCCGCCTTGAAAATCGAACCGGTGTCTTCGCAACGGTCCACGATCGATGCTGGATCCAAATGCAACGAGCAACGATTTTGCGTGACGTTTTACTCTCCGGTGCTGAACTGAAACCGACGAACCGCAAATAGCTACGAAATGTAATACCGCTCACTGTGCACCTCGGAAAACGGGCACTGGGATAATAATTATTGATAGTTAATGATCAATAATAATAACAACAATAAACAATTGTTTTTATTAACAATAATTATTAATAACCAGATTTAAACGCGTGAAACGGTTTTCGAAAACGGTCAACTTTTCGACGAAAACAGACTGTACCTAATTTGTTGCCGGAAAAATTTGCTGCAGAAACGATTCGATGAGTTTTTCTCGCAGGAGAGACCGTTCGCGAGATACAGCGTTTCGTAGAATCACGAGAGTGAATTCACACACTCTATTCTAGGCTACAATGGTCGAGTACCTGGGGCGTCTACGTCGTTTCCGATTTTATGTATCTCGAATGGTCATTCCCACTAGAAAAAATGATCGAAATCATGTTTGCAGCAAATTGTGTGGCCTACAAATTTCGTGCTCAGTATGTATTGTATTGAAACGTTGTTTTTTTTTTTGCAAACAAATATTTTGTAGAAAAATATCGTCCGTGAAAACTTTTCTGCTATCGCGTTTGGGTTGGGAGAGGTACGAATGAAAGAGTGAACATTTCGTGGATTTATCGAAGGCGAACTGCGCCCTCGAGGGTGCCGCAAGGGTTAGGAGTTAGGAGTGAGCACAGGCTTGAAGAATTACTATTTTAAATAATTTTTGTTTTTGGCAGTAGTTCAATTTCATTTCATCGAACGAATGATATAAATTTATTGCATTACCTTTCAACTTTATTTCACCAACATTTCAACAATAACAGAATATGTCGATAATCAAATTATCCACATATTAGTCGGACCCCGTGCTGATCGTCGGTGACCATCGTAACAATTTACTGGATCACCTAAAATCAACGAAATTTCAAAAAATCGCTACTCTAATAGTTTGCTTTGTAATTTATTTTTCTTAAATACTTTTTTCAAATCCGTTTACTCGCGCATTTTCAAGGAAAAGCGCCCTAGTTAATTGCTCATAAAATATATACATTTTAATTTTTAAAAAAAATCCTTTGATCAGACACTAGGTTAACTATTAAAGTAATGATCTTTTTCTGTTTCATTGATATTAACTGAACCGGTAAAACGTTATAATGGGCACCGCAAAGCATGACGAAGTCCAATAAATATGGGATAATTTGATCTACAACAAATATATATATATAGTTATATATATATATATATATATTAAAGACTGGTGAAATGAAGATAAGACGAGATATAATAACTTTGTATCGATTGTTTTAAAAAATAAACTCAACTACTGCCAACAAAAATTAATCAAATTTAGTTGTTTTGTTTTAACTCTCGGACTACTCCCAACCCCTTAAAGAGAAGGATAGAGTGGGTAGAAATCATGAGGGAAATTGCGTAAACTAGAAACGCGTTTCCTCGGAAACGACCTGACCAATTTTTCTGAAATTCCCGCTCTTTGATAATTTCCGCCTTTTAGCTGGTTTCATTTGAATGTTACATATCAATATCTATTTACGTACATACACAATGCCCTAACCTTTGCACCCTGAGAGTCAGTTTTATTTGAAAATTGTTAATAAAGAATTGAATTGATGTTGATTGCTCTAAATTGTTGGGACTTAGGATCCCAATGATGTAAAATAGACATGGTTTGGGTGCATAAATCGGAATAGGTGAGCTAGGAACTCCGAGTTATCGATGAGCAGTTCTAGTTCTAGAGAGTACGTGTTTACATACATGTAAATGTGGATAATTCGAAAAAGGGATCTGCTAGGATTTCGAATGTCTATATGATACGGAAAATTTCTGCATTAGCCGTTTTTGCAGACATTTTCATCGCACTTTTTCTCCATTCCCGATCACTCTGAATTATATCGAGCAAATTTTTTTAATTTTTTTTTGAGACTTTTTTTATTTTTGAGATTTTTTATTATTTTCCGTCCCAACTGAAAATCTTGGTGGAAATGTGCAAAAAGAAACTCCCTGAGAATTTGAGCTTTAATATTAACATTACGTACTTTTCCAAAGCGTGAAAAGATTTCCCATCTAAAATACACGTAAACTTCGATTTTTTTTTCAACTGACCATAACTCAGCGGCTTTTCATGCTATCATATTGTACCAGTGCGCGATTTACTCGGGATTAAATGCTCTACAAAACTGCCCATCGCGGTAAAGCTGTAATACGCACTCGTCAGATTGTACGAGTCACTAAATCTGATTTTTGCATGAAATTCTTGTTTTTTTGACGTTATTCCATAAATGACTGGACTTACATGAAAAATGTGAACAACAAATTTGTAGGAAATTTAATTCACTACAGAAAAGATCGAGTAAATTGAATCGCTGCAATTGATATTTCTCGAGATATAGAGCATTGACTTTTTCATAATATGAATTTTCATCGACTCGATATTTTCAAACACCTCATATTACGAACAAGTCAACGCTCTATATCTCGAGAAATATCAATCTTGGCGATTCAGATGAAAGGACCTTTTTTGTAGTAAATTGAATTTCTCATAAGTTTGTCATTTACATTTTTCATGTTAGTACAGTAATTTAGGAAATAAAATTAAAAAAACAAAAATTGTAAACAAAATTCAGATTTAGCGAAGCGTACAATCTTACGAGTGCAAATTACAGCTACGCCGCAATGGGCACCTTTGCAGACCATTTAATCTTGAGTAAATCGCGTTTTAGTACAGTGCGATAGCATGAAATGCCGCTGAGTTATAGTCATTTGGCGAAAAAAAATCAAAGCTTACGTGAATTTTGAATAGGAAATTTTTGCACGCTCCGCGAAAGTACTTAACGTTGATATTGAGAGCTCAAATTTTCAGAGAGTTTCTTTTCGGACATCTCCACCGAAATTTTCAGATGGGACCGAAAATAAAAACAATAGTCCTGAAACTAAAAGCACCTCGTTATACATAGCACTACCAGTGTCGCGAAAGTGAAAAAAGCTCGACGAGAGTTTGCTGGGGATTCGGCAACGCCACGTGTGTCTACGTTTACCTCTCCGAATTCGTGGCCATAGTAGAGGTCTAACTATGAAACTATCTAACGGTGATTCTAGTATCTGTCCACGCGACTTTCGAGTTTGTGAGACGCGGAGTACTACGAGTAGCGCGCGGCGTGGCGGGGAGTTTGACCGAAGCTCGATCGCGCACTCTCGACTGGTTCGGTGATCAACGCGCCGCTGTTCGTCAAGAAATCGTTGATTTTCCTTTCTCCGTCGATTTGTTTCCACGATTCAGCGTTTCTTCTCCTCTGCTTCCAGGTCTTGTGGCATCTGGACATTTTTCGACGGAGCTTCCGAGAATTGTCGGGACACGCCTGCATGCGAGAGTCCTGCATCTTCTGCGCTCTTAAGGTGAGACTTTCTTTCCTATGTTTTCCGTTTAATTTTTATTCCACCTCCATTTTTTTTGTACACATCGCAATTATTTATTGCTTGATTATTTTATCGATATGATTTTTCTCCTTCAGTTTATCATTCGATTCGATTACGAATTTTTTTTTTTCAATTTACTTTCCATCCTCTATTTTTTTAATCGATGTTCATCTATTCACAACAAGGGGTAATTTTGTGAAACCGTTTTTTTTCAAGCCAGGTTTTTCTCGATCAATTATTTCCTAACTTGATCGATTTTATTTTCAATTTGATTTTTAGTCGAATCTCTCTGGACCAAAATTTTCGGGTCGGTGATTTTCAGCTACGATTTTCAATTCAATTTCCAGTTTAACCCTTTCAAACACGGTGTGATTCTGGAATCCCACCCTTCCAGACCCATTTTCCGATTGTTTGGCGTGGTTTTCATTCGATTTTCAAACTTTTTGTGTGTTTAGATATGAATTATATATTTAAGAATAAAAAACGACGTGAAATTATTTGCAACAATTGGTGATTTTGTTGAAACAACTAAACAAAATAGCTTTACTGACAAACAATCATTATCCGCGAAACTTCTTGGAGTTTCCCTGCCTGTGTTTGTATTTGGGTATTTTTTGGGTCGCTGACAACGAATCTGCACTGGTAATTAGCAAATTCAAGATGGCGGATCCAATATGGCGGACCAAAAATGCAAAAAGTCGTGGGACTGGAGTGAAAGGTGGTATTCGGGGCTGCTGATAACGAATATGCACTCAAAATACTAAAAATCAAAATTAGATCCGCTATTTTGAATCCATTTTTGATCCGCCATATTGGACCCGCCATCTTGAATTGGCTCATTTTTAGCGCGGGTACGTTATCAGCGACCCTATGAGCCCCTGAGTACAAAGTTTCAAGTCGATTGCACGTAAAGAAAAATGTGTGAAAAATTGTTCTGCGAGAACAACGATAATTTTGAAAGGTCATTCCAATTTTTTGGTTAGAAAAAAAAAACAAAAAGACAGACGACGCGTCATTTCCGAGGGTTCGCGTCTCGCTGTGAGCTGGAACTCCAGGTATTTCCGAGGTATAGCCTAACCATCCTCGGACCTTCTTTCGCACGATCCACCGATGAGTCACGTGACCGGGATGCCTTGTAGTAAAAAAAAACAACAAAGCAACATAGTAAAAATCGTTTTACTTTTACGAAGTCCATCGTCCAAAGGGTATCCTCCGAGTCCCGAGGCCTCGAATGAGCTGCGGCGCGTGTGGCTTACCTGTGCGTACACCGGGACAGAACTCCCGAGGTAGGATCGTCCGCGTTGCGTAGTCACGTCGTACAGTACATTTACGTTCACCAGCATACTATAAACTACAGGAGATTATTACGTCGATACGAAGTTGTAACGGGGACTTCGAGTCAGTCGACTCTCCTTTCTCTCCCAAGATTCCCGAAGCCTGGCTCGGCACGCGATTGGTCGGCGTAGGCTTGCTCGAAGGTTTTCATCGGTCGCCGGACAAGGAGTCGAGCCGAGCTCCGTGGACCAGCCTCGGAGGCTGCGGCGCTACGCAGCGACGAGATTTCCGTTCCGGTAACATGGACTATCTGCCACGGCGTCGGAGAACCCATTCTTTGGCCATTTCTATCCCCCGACTCCGCAAACGCGGTCGAAGCTGTCGTTTCGTACCGCGTTTCCCGTCTTCTCGTCATCGTTTCGAGACGGGAGCGAGCGCTCCACAAAAAGACCCAAAATCCTAGAAGCACGATTCTTTAGAACCATACCATTCCGAAGGAGCTGAAAATCGCTTAGAAGAGAGTCCACCAATAGCCTGAAACCGATGAGAGGAGCTGGAATAATCGGGCGTAGTTTGAATAATTGCAAAAGTGGGCCTAAGAAGGCTGGACGCAAGATCGTCAGAACAGAAGTCGAGAGAGTAGAGAGCCCGACGGAGAAGACTTTTTTCGCAAGTGGTTAAAAACTTGACGAGCAAGTCCAAAGTGACCCGTAAGACTAAGCTGTCCTGACAGATGAAATCGAGTCCAGTGGAATTGCCAGTCCTGAAATAAGTTTGGAACTGACAGAATAAAAGAATCCAGTACAGCAGAACAGTCCTCGGAATAGGTCCGAAAAATGACTGTCTTGGCTGGCTGAGAAAAGCTAAAAGAGGTGCGAAAGATACGTGCTCGAGGCACAAGGAATCAGGATCAAGAGCAGCTTTAAAGAGTAGTGGAATGAGAATAGGTCGTCGATAAAAAGAAGAGGACGGTGAATGGATTTCCAGAGATGAGAGGAGCCTGCCTAAGCTGATGACTGATTCGAAAATTTTGCTAACAGTAGTTTAGAGCTTGGAGTAGCCTTAAAAAGGTGACAGTAGCTGAGAGTCAATCGTGGTGAGCTAAAATAGGCGAGAGCATCTTGCAGGCGCGGAGATCTCCTCAGTTCCGAAACGCGAGTAAGCGTCGTAGGTGTATTATTGGAGAATTTATGAGAAACGCGGAGTTTCGGTTAGAACAGTCCTTCAAAGGCTAGGAGTCCAACGAAGGTAGTAGAAGCTGTTTGGGTAGCTAGGGGGCACCTGTTTCGTGCTGCGCCGTCCTCAGGTAAGAATAGCCCTCGGAAACCTACCTACCTGCGACGAGGGGAGGCTCTCCGAACGAGCGAAAGCGTCAACAAAGGAAAATCGAGCGAGGTATCCAGGCGAAGTAGCCCGATCCTTCTGTAAAGACCAACGAAGGCCACGCGTTACGCTCGCAGTACTTCCCTCGACCTGGCAGCCTTCGATTACCAACTCATCGCTCATATCCGTTGCCTTGTCACTGCTGCTAAGCGTAATGGGTATTTTATCTCGCAATCAGAGTCGTTTGGGCTATCGTCTCGTAGGTTAACGAGCTCACCTTCCATTCCGTTACGAGGAGACCTGCCACTTTTGACTTCTTCATTGCTAAGAAGGGGGGGGGGGGGGAAGTGACTCGGATCGTCGAAGTAAAATGCGGACATCATCGCCAGGTCACATTTCCGAGGAAAGTGAAGTGAAAAACGCTCGTGGAAGTTCCACCACCGAACGGCCACTAGCGTACGTGTCACGCTGATCTGCCCCTCCATCTCATAGCCGTACGTGAACCTCGGGCGGTCCGACTAGGCGTATAATCTTTGTGGGACTGTAAGACCGAGCGAACCTAACCGTTGCGAAGAGTGGGAGCGTTTGTAGGTGTGACGTCATCCCGCGTCTTAAGATCTATCGAGGCGGGTGGAAAGGGGACAAGCTCCGAGTAGATCCTGAGCCGGTGAAGCCAGAAAAGTAGGGAGGGGGCATTTGCTCGGCACTCCGCGAGCTGCTACCTCCAGGTACGCGCGCCCAAGTGCTGGACTGTGCTGGGCTGGTGCAGTGTGCTGGTTCGAAAGTGTTGTGCATCGACGTGCAAGAGAGGCTGGGGTGCTAGAGGTCTTACCTGTCAACCCAGTCCGGATACGTTTTACCAAAGATCCAGAAACTGGGATCGTGCGAGAATTCTGTGGGAAACCTTTTTTTTATCCACGTCTCTCGATACCTTCAGGCGTTGACCACGTGTGCCGCGACGAGGTGAGTTGACGAGATTCGGAAAGAAAATTTGGGTGCCGGACGACCTTTGCTCTTGGCACATCGATTCTGCTCCCAGCGGAGTGTATCATCGAAGCTTCACACGGATGAGACGAGACTAGTGCTCGCTGCTCTCGAAGGCGAACGGATATCTGCTGAAGCGTGGAAGCGTCGAATGCCAGTGCACAATAGATTCCGGACAATGGATACTCTGGATGCAAAAGATTCTTATACTAAATAGACGCGAATAACGGTTCCGCGAGGGATCACGGAATACGCTGTTGTTTGCTCTCCTCGACTCGCGAGAAGGATCGTTCCCGACGTTCTGTGCGTAGATAAACCATCTACTGTCGCGCTTGCCTGGTACCAAAACCGACGCCCTCGCAGGTTTTTACGGTCGTGCTGGGTTGTTGTTCCTCGGAAAGGAGATATTCCTCGTTGGGAAGACAACGAGACGATCTACGCACTGGCGAGATAAAGCAATCCAGCCTTTTTTAGTAGCACGAGCGTCTCGTACTACTCGAGGGCTACTCGAAGAGGCGTACCCGAGGGACTCGAGCATGCGGACCCAAGTCTTGCCAAGTCAACAAAAAGTCTTATCATCGACGAGTCCCAACTCGAGACGGTTGAGTACATGGAAATCGTACGTCTTAGCTGCTCGACCAACGCCTGAGGATCCACGCTTCTTTCTTCTTCTCGATGAAGGTCTCGGGGTACCAAGGCGAAGATATCGAAAGACCGTTGTACCCGATTATGCCGTATGAATCTGGCATGAGCGGAGTGAAGAGTGCGGAGTTGTTAGGGACAGAACGTGCGACTTGATCCATCGTGAGTTGTTTCGCGACGCGTGTCTTGGATACGAAGTGAAAACTGGGAAAAGTATGTTGAAGTGGATCAAAGTGCGTCAAGAGCCAACGTCACGGGCGACGCCAACGTCGTTGGAGTCGTCGAAAGATGGCGATAGCGTTGGCGCCGATGATGCTAGTGAGCCAACGACGAAGGCGGACGAGGAAGTGGATAGTGGAATGGAGAGAGATGACTGTTCTACCGCTGACTTGAGGGAATTGAAGAAAGTAAGTAGTGTTACCGAATCGCACCAAGAGCAAAGTGACTCGAGCTATGTAACAGCACAGCGATGAGACAAAGACGCACGGATGGAGCTGGGGATCCTCTTCGGATCCATTTGTGGACCTTTTTGGATCCTTTTCGCCTGCCAAGCCAAGAGCACACCTCGTTCGCCGTTTCACGTCTATTCTTGTCCCTTGTTCGGTACTTTTTGCCAGACCGGAGAGTTAAAGACCCTGGATGACCGGCACCGAGGTGCCTAGACTGCTCGTGCGGCGACGAACGATTAGCGTTTTTTACAGCAAAATAGCGTTGATGGGTGCGAAATGAGAAATTACTCCTTTTGCAGATCCATTCGGAGCCCGGCACCTTAGTCGAGAACCTTGAAACGAAGCTTGTAACACGGTTCTTGGTAATACTTTCTACACCTCCGATCGTTTCGAAAGGTTCGAACAGCCGAGCGACTGGCTGTTCGTACAGCTCTGATAGAAATGGTCGTCACGTATCGAGAAATACGTCGATGTGGTGAAATCGGCAATGATTGAAGAAACGAGATTACTACGAACAGATTCTGCGTTCCATTCACTCGAAGCGTGTCGCCTTACGCGAAGCGACGTCACAATTTTGTTTTACTCCGTCGCGTTACGATGTCAGTTTCATTTTCTACACAGCCGCCGCGCGATGTGTGAATTGATTATTCCCGATTAATTATTCCCCGCGGACAGTTTCAATAATGAAACCAAATAAAATTATAGGCTGTTTTTTCCACACGAGGGAGACTATGCACCGTTTTGCAAGTAACGCGATTAAATTATGGATGTATCATAATTGTAATTTTATGCATTTTGACAGACGACCGGTTTGCGCCACAGTTTTACAGTAGCATGTAATTAGTCCGGGTCGGGTCAAACTGTCCGTTATGTAGAAGTAGACGAATTGCGTCCAAACGCCGATATGGATCATTTGGACTGACAAGAAGTTATGGTTCGTACCTCGTGACTCGACATGTGCAACTTTCAATTCACAATGCACAATTTGTCAATTAAAATGCCTAATACAGAATTGGCAACACCAAACTCGTAAATAGGTTATAACTCAACTCGTAGCTCACACTATTCCTAACTTTTAATCCGCAAGTCGTAATTCACGAATCAATTCCCAATTCGTAACTCGTTACTCGGAACTCTTCACTCACGATTCGTAGCTTATTACTCGAAACTAATAACTCACGAGTCGTGAGTCAGAACTCGATTCGATGCGTCTCAACTCATAACTCATCACACACAACTCGACTAAAAACTCGTGGATCACAAATCACAATGCGTAACTCGTAAGTCGTAACTCAACTCACAACTCATAACTCGACTCGACTCATAATTCATAACAGGAAACTCAACGCAAAACTCGTGAATCACGAATCAAAATTCATAACTCGTAAGTAGTAACTCAACTCATAACTCGTAATTCGACTCGACTCATAACTCATAACACGAAATTCGACAAAAAACTTGTGAATCACAAATCACAATTCGTAACTCGTAAGTCATAACTCAACTCACAACTCATAACTCGACTCAACGCATAGCTCATAACAGGAAATTCAATTCAAAATTCGTGAATCACGAATCACAATTCGTAACTCGTAAGTCGTAACTCAACTCACAACTCGTAACTCGACTCGACTCATAACTCATAACACGAAACTCGATCAAAAACTCGCGAATCACGAATCACAATTCGTAACTCGTAAGTCATAACTCAATTCACCATTTATAACTCGACTCGACTCATAACTCGTAACAGGAAACTCAACACAAAACTTGTGAATCACGAATTACAATTCATAACTCGTAAGTCGTAACTCAACTCATAACTCGTAACTCGACTCGACTCGACTCATAACTCATAACATAAAATTCGACTAAAAACTCGTGAATCACGAATCACAATTCGTAACTCGTAAATCATAACTCAACTCATGACTCATAATTCGACTCAACTCACAAAGAAATCGGAAGTCAGGACTCACGACTCACAAACCGTAACTCAAAATGTATGGTTTCTCGCTCGTGACTGGTAGCTTGTAATTCCCAATCTGTAATTGACAAGTGAAGTTCATTCGATTCGTACGACAGATGTGATTAACTAGCCGATCTAAGCGCAATAAGACGATACCTTGCGTTTATAAACATGTACAAACATTCTTCCTAGATTCAAACATCTCGTCATGCTACCACCATTTTTCACTCGTATTTGCCAACTGCTCACCTCAACAATCTACATCTGTTCCCTTTATTCAACAAATATGCGGTTGTATTATTGAAAGAATCATTACATATACGTAATCTAATCCCCCCTTGAAAAAAACACCGATGAATCCTCTATAACAACACATGATGGTGATTGTCGTGATTGGATTGTTTTTCGAAAATCATAAAGGACAAAAATATGATGGAAGTTATAAAAAAAGTGTAAAAAAATCGTCGAAGTCGATCAAGCATGAGCTTTTTGATTGAACACACCTCCATTAATTGCGTACCTGTGCTAAATTTTGCAGAAAAATAGGTAATCAAACGAACAAAAAACGAACTTTTTAATTATTTTTGTTCTCTGTATCTATACGATTATTTTACGATTTCTTTTCCGTGTTTCAGGATCTCTTCTCGCAGCTACAATTCTCGCAGGAAAGCGCGCTGCCACCGGATGCGCTGCGACGAGCTTTGGCCGAGAGTTTTCTCGACCAGCAACGTTTTCAGCTCGGTTTTATGGACGATGCGGCAGAATGTTTCGTAAGTTTTGAGTTTTCTTTCCCCAATTCAAAATCTTCATTACAAACGTATTTTCCAGTTTCGTTCTCTCTTTTTTGCGCAATTACGGCCAAAGTATTGCTTTTGCGGTACAAAAGTTTGAAACCTTTTCCGTAGATCTTTTAACGAACAACATTTTATCTCTGTAACTTTTTCTTCCACCTCTAATATTTTTCGAGATAACGATTTTTTCCCGCACCGGGACGTTCGAATTTTTCTTTTAGAATTTCGCACTTGTGGACAATTAAGCTCGAATATCAGCCGAAATATTGCACTTACGGGAAAAAAGTATCCAACAATTTTTATAGAACTTTTTGCGAGCTATATTTTATGTTTATAAGTTTTTCTTCCAACTGTGATATTTTGCGAGATATTTGCCTTTTTCGATCGCCTGCACCGCGCAGCAGGTTACCTTACATCCAAGTCCTGTAAACTCTGCGGTATTGAAATTACGCGGAGATTAACTTGTAACTCTAGCAGACACGACTATCATCCCATTCGTCGGGATCGGTAACGAGGAAGAAAAAACATCGTTACATTGTTGTTCGCGTGTTACATCGGCTTCCCCGGCGCTACCATTCTCATAGTAAACCGCGAAAGGTCAACGACCAAAATTTTCCCTGCTCCCAGGATGCGAATGAAAAAATACGCACACGCGATGTTATCATCTCGGCTATTCGCACGTTGCATTTAACCGATCCGTCCGTGCTTCCATATTGCTCCTACCGAGCAAAGTATTACAGTAGGTTTGTACAGATACAGATCAATTTGCGAGCTCCAATTATTAAGTAAACTCGGAAATACAAAAATCTGTGTACTGTCCACGATACCTTGGCAGCTCACTGTACACAGCGCGAGACGAATATCTTCATCGCTACTTGCTTCCAATTTTCGAAAATTCTCTTTTCCAGGAGAACATCCTGCTCAGGATTCATCTTCACATCGCCAGTGGCGAGGCGGAAGACATGTGCAGTGCTCGACACTGCGTACCTCATCAGAAATTCGCGATGACTCTCGTCGAACAAAGCGTTTGCGGAGCTTGCGGTGCTACGTCGGAGCCGTTACCCTTTACGCAGGTTTGTTCCTCTCTTTTGCAGCTTTCGCCGATCACTTTCCACTTTTACCATCAATTCTCGTAATTTCGTTGCTCTAAGCACACAATGTCTCATTTTTCCACGTCGATCCCTGATTATTTGTTGCCCTTCGCATTCTTCTCCATCACATTTCCACTCACAAGGAAACCTTGCGAACCCGAACTCACCGATTTCAATGATTTTGATATATGTTGTAGAACATCGAAAAATAAGAGACACGTATTTTTTTATACGTGCTCTTAAGCCCATTTAGGGGTGAAATCTACCCTCAAAGCTCACCCTCAAAAAGTCTTTTTTCGAAATATCTCTGCTTCTAATTGGTATTTCGCGACGGAACAAAATGGAAAATGCTCTTTGCGGCAAGGCGGAGCTACTAGACATTGTTATGCCCACGAGGGTTGCAACCCCTATTTTTTATACCGGAAAAACCACATTTTTCGAAGATATTTTCGTTGTACTGATTCTAATATTGACTTGAAAATTGAAAAATAAATATTCTGAGTTGTGAAATAAAGTAAATAAGTTTACGTGTTCGAGGATTTCGCGTTAACTACCCCCAAACACGGTTACTACCCCTTCAAACATTGGTCATCTGCAATAATGAAAAAAATGTTTTTCTCAAGAGAAATACGAATGAGATATGTTTTGAGAGACACGTATTTTGTTATACGTGCTCTTAAGCCCGTTTAGGGGGTGAAATCTACCCTCAAAGTTCACTCTTAAAGTCTTTTTTCGAAATATCTCTGCTTCTAATTGGTATTCCGCGACGGAACAAAATGAAAAATGCTCTTTGCGGCAAGGCGGAGCTACTAGACATTGTTATGCCCACGAGGGTTGCAACCCCTATTTTTTATACCAGAAAAACCACATTTTTCGAAGATATTTTCGTTGTACTGATTCGAATATTGACTTGAAAATTGAAAAGTAAATATTCTGAGTTGTGAAATGAAGTAAATAAGTTGACGTGTTCGAGGATTTCGCGTTAACCCTCCCCAAACACGGTTACTACCCCTTCAGACATTGGTCATCTGCAATAATGAAGAAAATGTTTTTCTCAAGAGAAATACGAATAAGATATGAATTGAGATATCGAATATCTTATATTTAAAGTCATTTATCACGAGGCAATAATTTCTTCATAAAATGAATCATCTTGGTCAAGATAAACTATGATTCGCGAGTGATTTTTTATTCCATCAATTCGTCTTTTCGTCCGATAATTTTTTACGATACTGCTTATCAGTTTCGATTATTCGTTTCGTTACTCATCGGTCGGGTATATATGTCGTAAAACTCCATGCTCGGGAATAAGTGTAGTCTTTTAGAAGCATTGAGTAGGTTTGTTCCTCCATCCGGACTCAACAATGAGAATCAATCCTTTGACTGTTATACATTTATTATCCGCGTTTTTTCAAAATATTCAAATACAAGATGGAACGGCCAATCATAGAGAAATGGAGTTAGCAGAATCGATTAAAGATATACTGTTAAGTGCCACAAATGATTTCAATGACGTAGATATGATTATCGAAGAGACATTACATTTTCAAGAACAGTACAAAGATCACGCAGCAAAAATAGTTGAAGATACAATACAGCATCATTTTCCTGATTCTGTTGAAGCACCAACGAATCATTGTACAGAATGCTGTTCGTGGTAATCAGAAGTTATCAACTTCGGAAAATCGTATTCATATTATGTACATATAAAAATACTCAAATATTCGAAATCAATTTGGTTTTTTCAAAGTAAAGTGCTCACAGGTCTCATTTTTGATTTTTTATTTCAACAATTATGGAAATCAGGTTCAGCTGCACATGTACTGACCCAGAAAACTTCAATACAAAAAACTAGAACTAATTCTATTGCGAATGAATATTTTTCAAATTCTTAATTGAAAGTGTATTATTCTATAAATTCATGACAATAATGGTAATCTTCATAGAAATGTTTGAAACATAATGATTTCTTACACCAGCCGCATCGTATCATAGCAATATTCTCACATCCGCTTATTCCGCATCGTATGTCGCACGAATCCCCGAAACTAAAATCTACGGGATTAACGAATTCCTGTGGTTTTTCATCAATATAACCACTTTTGTACCAGGAATATTTAAAAAGATTTTCATATCGTGGTGAAGATAGCTGATTGTGGGCTAAAGATTGGAGTTTGATAATGTTATTCCTCAAATGCAGATTTAAATCGTAATTCATTAAAATTACATTATCAGAAATACGTCGAACATAATTTTTCCATATGCGAAACCCAAACACATCAAGTGGTTGTATTTTTCCTGTTGTACCGGTTGGTATTTTTTTTATAGTTATTATTTTGTTTTCCGGCATTGTTTCCTGTATTACTGCATCGCAGTGTCCACTCCATGAATCAAGTAACAATACAGAGTGATGACCCACATTCGGATAAAATACTTGTTCTAACCAAATCTTAAAAAGGTCTGAAATTACAAGATATTCTTATAAAATCATTCAATTAATCATAGTTTGGTGATAATAATTATTGTGAGTGTGCTTACTTGTAGTTAACTTTCCAGATGTAGATGCCTCCGCATGTACATTATCTGCACGGAATAATGTTGTTTGTACGATAGGGCCGAATCGACCACTTGGCTCCTTTAACACCAGAAAAAGAGGTGATAGGAGTTTTCCTGTAGCTGATATAAGTGGTTGAATGGTATAACTGTGAGTTGTCGACGAAACTGACTGTACTAAACATTGCACTTGCTTCTCTCCTTCAACAGCTAACGTTCTTCCAGAGTGCATTTCCAATTGGAATCCACTTTGATCTGAATTATATAAATTCTCAACTCCAATTATAGGTATAGTTGTTTTAATGTCAGTTACAAACTGATTTGCTTTACTTTTGAGTTCTGACTCACTGTCCAAAGTTTTTCTAGTGACAAATTTATTTATTTTTCTTGATACTATTCGATGGGCTTTTTTAAACTTCAAAAGCCAACTTTCAGAAGCCTTGAATCTGAAATCTTCAGAGCCAATTTCTTTTTGAGCGTGCAAAGCCCATCGCCGTAAATCTCGATCATGAATAATTGAACCACCTTCAAGAGCAGCATTGAAATTATCTAATACATGTTGACAAATTCGTGCAATTTTTTCCCTGTAGGTACCACCCTTATTTATCTTGTTAGCCCAACGATGTAGTTGAGTTTTAGATTTGACTTTTCTGAATCTTCTTTGTACAGTTTCGATTTTCAAGTTTTTATTTTTCCCACTTCTCCAATAATCCAGTGCTCTCTGTTTATAGTCAAAACTCACTTCTTCTTCATCATCTGTACAATGATTTGTTGGTGCTTCAACAGGATCAGGAAAATGATGCTGTATTGTATCTTCAACTATTTTTGCTGCGTGATCTTTGTACTGTTCTTGAAAATGTAATGTCTCTTCGATAATCATATCTACGTCATTGAAATCATTTGTGGCACTTAACAGTATATATTTAATCGATTCTGCTAACTCCATTTCTCTATGATTGGCCGTTCCATCTTGTATTTGAATATTTTGAAAAAACGCGGATAATAAATGTATAACAGTCAAAGGATTGATTCTCATTGTTGAGTCCGGATGGAGGAACAAACCTACTCAATGCTTCTAAAAGACTACACTTATTCCCGAGCATGGAGTTTTACGACATATATACCCGACCGATGAGTAACGAAACGAATAATCGAAACTGATAAGCAGTATCGTAAAAAATTATCGGACGAAAAGACGAATTGATGGAATAAAAAATCACTCGCGAATCATAGTTTATCTTGACCAAGATGATTCATTTTATGAAGAAATTATTGCCTCGTGATAAATGACTTTAAATATAAGATATTCGATATCTCAATTCATATCTTATTCGTATTTCTCTTGAGAAAAACATTTTCTTCATTATTGCAGATGACCAATGTCTGAAGGGGTAGTAACCGTGTTTGGGGAGGGTTAACGCGAAATCCTCGAACACGTCAACTTATTTACTTCATTTCACAACTCAGAATATTTACTTTTCAATTTTCAAGTCAATATTCGAATCAGTACAACGAAAATATCTTCGAAAAATGTGGTTTTTCTGGTATAAAAAATAGGGGTTGCAACCCTCGTGGGCATAACAATGTCTAGTAGCTCCGCCTTGCCGCAAAGAGCATTTTTCATTTTGTTCCGTCGCGGAATACCAATTAGAAGCAGAGATATTTCGAAAAAAGACTTTAAGAGTGAACTTTGAGGGTAGATTTCACCCCCTAAACGGGCTTAAGAGCACGTATAACAAAATACGTGTCTCTCAAAACATATCTCATTCGTATTTCTCTTGAGAAAAACATTTTTTTCATTATTGCAGATGACCAATGTTTGAAGGGGTAGTAACCGTGTTTGGGGGTAGTTAACGCGAAATCCTCGAACACGTCAACTTATTTACTTCATTTCACAACTCAGAATATTTACTTTTCAATTTTCAAGTCAATATTCGAATCAGTACAACGAAAATATCTTCGAAAAATGTGGTTTTTCTGGTATAAAAAATAGGGGTTGCAACCCTCGTGGGCATAACAATGTCTAGTAGCTCCGCCTTGCCGCAAAGAGCATTTTTCATTTTGTTCCGTCGCGGAATACCAATTAGAAGCAGAGATATTTCGAAAAAAGACTTTAAGAGTGAACTTTGAGGGTAGATTTCACCCCCTAAACGGGCTTAAGAGCACGTATAACAAAATACGTGTCTCTCAAAACATATCTCATTCGTATTTCTCTTGAGAAAAACATTTTTTTCATTATTGCAGATGACCAATGTTTGAAGGGGTAGTAACCGTGTTTGGGGGTAGTTAACGCGAAATCCTCGAACACGTAAACTTATTTACTTTATTTCACAACTCAGAATATTTATTTTTCAATTTTCAAGTCAATATTAGAATCAGTACAACGAAAATATCTTCGAAAAATGTGGTTTTTCCGGTATAAAAAATAGGGGTTGCAACCCTCGTGGGCATAACAATGTCTAGTAGCTCCGCCTTGCCGCAAAGAGCATTTTCCATTTTGTTCCGTCGCGAAATACCAATTAGAAGCAGAGATATTTCGAAAAAAGACTTTTTGAGGGTGAGCTTTGAGGGTAGATTTCACCCCTAAATGGGCTTAAGAGCACGTATAAAAAAATACGTGTCTCTTATTTTTCGATGTTCTACAACATATATCAAAATCATTGAAATCGGTGAGTTCGGGTTCGCAAGGTTTCCTTGTCAGACTGGTATTTTTCCCTTCCTCAAGCGAGACCTCATTCTCTTGAGCTTCGTTTGTCTCATTTTTCTGCCCTGTTTACGAGTCAATTTCGAATTTCCGCTCAGCTTCGAATCGGAATTCAATTTCTTTTCAAGCCCTCGACCGACAGTCAACTTCTCGCTTCTTCAAACTTCATCTTTCCCCCTCCTCTTCAACCGATTTCGATGCTTTTCTCGACTCAAACTCGACATTTTTCCTGCATCTTAAGCTGAAGCTCGACTTTACCAAAAAAAAAATGGAACAACGATTTTGCGCCACAGTGATAAAAAAAAAAACAACTTTAAAACTATAAATTATTTCATCCAATAGCTCGGATTTCGTATTTCTTTTATTGTGTCTACCTGTTCCAATTTTTTTCTCATACTTCGCGTCGGATTTCGCTTTTTTCAACTTTCCCGTCAGACTTTTCATTTTTGGGAAAATGAAAAAGTGCGCAGTTTTTTCAATCGAGTCTCAATATATCGCATTTTCCCATGGGGTAGAACTAAATCCGATCGAACGGGGGGATCAGAAGCGGATGTAGGCTCGTTAGCATCCCTATCAACGACGATGGCGGATACTTTCTTGGCGAAAACCTTTTATCGCCACCTCTAAGACATCCCAAGACGCAAATCGGTCGAAAATTCTTTCCCTCTAATCTCGCCTAGTCTTCAAAAGGTTCGAGCGAGGGCATCGGGCATGGCTTCATGCTCGAGTTCTCTCAGCGGATTTCCTCGATCGTTCACTTTCAGGTGATTTTTTATCCCTCGCCTCAATTTTCATGCTTCGATGACGACGACAACGACGATCAACGAAAGTGGTTCCTCCTCGTTTCATCGGACTACGTTCGACTATCCGTTCTGAAATCGATACGCAAACCAATCCTTTCGGCCAATTTTGTAAAAATATGCCCATTTCTTCGCTAAAAAATTCGTCGAAATCCCCCTAAAAATAAAAATTGTACCCCGCGTCAAATTTACATCCGAAAACAGAAACAAAATTTTCCAAAATCTCATTTTCCGAATACTCCTCGCCCCATTGACATTTCCCAAATTCGTAGACTAGAATTCCCACAGACTTATACGCATTTCCCGACGTCTTCGATTTTTCAAAAATCCAACCTTTTCCAACACTTCGGCATATTTTCCTACAATTTTTGAATATTTTTGGCCCCATCCATTCCTAATAAATTGCTCGAAGCTGAGACATTTTCCACATCTTGTCAACGTTTTGCAAAATTTTCACGTCGCGGCACAGAAATTTCAAAATCACGCAGGATTTCAATTTTCCGAAAAACAAAGACTCAAAAATGTCTTGCATCGTTTTTCAAAAAAAGAAATAACATCAATAAATAAGAACATCAACAATAATAACAATAACAAGAACAACATCGATAATAACAATAATAATATTAATAATAATAATAATTTTTCAAATTTTTTTTTTTTTTTTTTTTTTTTTTTCGAAACGGTGGACCTTTTTCGTGTCGTGGAGAAAGAGCAGTTTACCAACGAAAGCTGGGTCGCAGTAAAATTTGACAAAAGATTCGTACCTATAGGTATCAGTGGAGAAATCCCACGCATTGAAATCTCCTGGGAAAATTGCAAGCTGCTCGTCGATTTTGAGAGAGAGAGAGAGAGTAAGGTTTTCCTCTCGAGTGAGAAGAGAAACGATTTTTTGCGCCGATTCGCTCGTGGATTTTTATTTTTGGGAACGAAATGCGGGAACATTTTCCGAGCACGCGTGAACGAGGAGATTCGAACGATCGCACGCGTGGATGCATTGGGATAGAATATCAAGTTGCGGAGTCAACTAGTCGACTAGATCCAAAGCATATATAAACGAGTAACTCGATACGATTTGCGTTCGTTGCGGTCGTTAGAAAAGCCGGAGATGAAATTTTTATAGCTACCAGGCTCGACCCGCACGAATACCTGAGCATGCTTCGATGTTCTCGCGGAATGGAAGAAAAAAGAATGGAAAAACGGCTGATTAAATACTCGCCGGCCGCTGTTGATAAATATTTACAAATGTAGGCCGAGAACAAGGGAAAAGGAAAGAAAATTATGCTTTCGCGTCGAACTGATTCCCGGTCGATTGAAGAACTTTTATTTTACTTATTTAAAGAACTTATTTCCTTAGGCGAATTGAACACTATTTTTCCATATAAAAATAGTTCTCCGACGTTTTACGTCCAAAAGCTACATTTTTCGCCAGTCACAAACAATTTTTGTTCTCGAAAATAAATGATTTTTCGTCGAAAAATAGTTTTTCCCCCAAATTGGAACGAAACTTATTCGCGATACAAATTACTTGCGAACCATAAATAACGCGTTTCGATAAATCCATCGACTGATTTTCGATCGCTCGAATAATTTGTAAAAAATAAGAACCAGTGTTCGCAGCAAAGAGAACAAAAAAAAATTACACGAAAAAAAAATACAAAAAAATAAAATAAAATTGAAAAAAACAAATGACGAGCAGCGTAAACGAAAGGCTCGATTCATGCGATTTTACTCGTTATTTTCAGATGGTTCACTACGTCTCAGCTTCAGCGCTCACGTCTCAGGCACGGCAGACGACTTCGTCGCTGAAGGCGAGCTCCGACCTCTTCGGACAACTTCTTCGCCGAGCCGGAGGAATGGGAGACATTCGCGACTGCCCGGTAAATACGCTACGCCATAGATTTATTTTCCCCCCACACGACGTCATAGAACATCCATTCGCCCGATTGTCGCCCAGTGATGACTGCTTTTCCCCGAACACTTCGGCTGACTCACGTCTCTCCGTCGAAAATCCAAGAGATCCGGTTCCTCGTCTTGGAATCGCGCGAGAAACTGCGGTCGACGTGTAACCCAAATAGCTCGGTCCCAACGTAGCGTACGTAATGCTAATCGCAACCTCGACAATCCGATCTTCCATTGATGCGATAATAATAATTCGATTCGAGGCTTTCGGTTCGATTTATACCGTAAAACGAAGCACCATCAACATAGACAAACTCCGTCCACTCAAATTCGATCGAATCCTTCTCCGACCCGTTTTTTCATACAGCCACGATTAACGTTTCCTAATCTCTTCGAAATGTCACCAGATTTTTACCCGGAAGTGTGGATTTTTCCAAAAATTGTTTACAATTTTTCAAAAAAATTGCAACACATTTTTTTCGCTGTTATTATTATTATTGTTTTGTTTTATCGTCATTTTTATCGTTGTTTGCAATTTTATACGCGCTTATAGATCTTTGTGATCGTTGCTAGTTTGAAGAAAAAAAATGGCCCGACGTTAAATTTGTCTTTTTCAGAGCTCGTGCGGCGCGAAGATTCAGATTTGTCGGACTCTGATGAATCGTCCGGAGATCGTGTCCATCGGAGTCGTATGGGACAGCGAGAGGCCCTCGCTCGATCACATAATGGACGTTTTTGCGACCGTCGGGACGTGCTTAAGACTCAGCGACGTTTTTCACAGCGTCGTTGATTCGCGATGGGGTGCATCGACCGTACACAATCTCGTCGGCGTGGTTACTTATTACGGAAAGCACTACTCCACCTTCTTTTTTCACACGAAGCTCAAAGTAAGTACTCGACGTAAATTATTTTCTTTTCGCGTACGTACTCGGGTACATCTCGCACGCCCGGAAAGAAAAAAATAGAGTAATGTTACATCGAAGAGAGTAGGGGAACCGGGGCAAGACGGCCCCCCTGGGGCAAGAAGACCCACCTCAAAAATTAACCAAAAATTTTTCAAATTTTTACATTAATATCCAGTTGTACGGTATTTGGTAATATGTTTGTAAAAAAATTAAAACACTCAATTTTTTTCTACACAAGTGAACAAATTACTCGTATTATATCAAAAAAGGTTATTTCGAGTAATATGAAAGTAAATACAGTTGTTAAAGAGAAAAATATAAACATTTATAACGCGGGAAATTTTTTTACAATTAGAAAAAAAAATCATTTTTTTTTCGGAGGGGGCCGTCTTGCCCCCAAAAAATTTTTTTTCAGGAGTTTCACCAAAATTTTGGAGAATTGAGTTAAAGTTGGAGGAGAGTAAATCGACTTGATGGTTAAAAGCCACAAAGAATAATAATCGGCTTAGGTGGGCCGTCTTGCCCCGGTCTCCCCTACTATGCGAATGAGAATTATCCCTATTTTATATATTTCAGTTTATTATGTTTTATTTATTTTCCGGTGAGTAGAGTTATATTCGGTTTATTTAAGGGGCGATGGTCCTGAGATTTTCGACCACAAGTACCAAAAAATCGATTTTTCGGTTTTCACCTAGAAATAGTCTTGAAACCTTCCCCCTTCGATTCGTCGCGAGCATTATGGATAATTCGTGTAAAACTCTATGGAAAATATCGTTCGCGGTTTGAATCGTGGGAAAAAACATCCACACTAAAATCTACCATTTTCAGAATAATAATTATAAGCAAACATCGAAGAAAATAAATGAACAAAGAGTATGTACTTTGTTGAACAAATTCTGTGAATTGAGGAGAGAAAGATATTTTCGATTTGGCATGAAAATGATGGATCCGAGTTTTATTTGCCCAGGTTTGGATATATTTCGACGACGCGACGGTGAAAGAAATCGGACCACGATGGGAACAGGTCGTTGAGAAGTGTAGGAGAGGCAGGTACCAGCCGTTGCTATTGTTGTACGCAACGCCTTGCGGTACTCCGGTGAATACGGATAACGCCCCGAAAACGGTGACGCCATTTCCGAATGGAAATGGCTTAAAATCACCACCAAGAAATAATCTTCGTCGCTCGGTGACTCCGAGTCCAGAGAAGGGGGTGATAAACAGTACGGCGAGACGTGCTATAACACCGAATCCCGACAGCCCACCGCATATATACACTCAGCGTCGGATCTACAGCGATTACCAAAACTTGACGGAGATTCAGAACAAAATTTTTGCAAATCAGGTGAGTTTAGGTCGTGATTAGGCGCGTTGCTCGACGTGGTTTTCTGCAGTCCGATGACCTTTCTATTTTTGTTTGTCTTTTTTTTTCTTTTCTTTAGCAGGATGTCGACGTGGTTGATGGGGACGTGGAGGCCAAGTATATCTGTCGAAGGACCGTGGAGAACGTTATGCATCATCAGAAGAAGCAGCAGATGCAGCTCACTCGAAGCTTGAGCGCTGGCTCGACGCCCCAAGATGGTATCAGTATTCCAGACCATCTCAACGTCCCTCGTCGAAGAGATTCTGGAAATTGGTCCGGTGACCGCAACAGTGCTTCGTCGAGTTCATCGACTACGATGGACAATCCATATTTATACATCGTTAACAAGATGCAGCGAAACACCGGTGTTCCCAAGAGTCCGACGAGGAAATCTGGCGAACTATCGAGCAGTAGCAGCGGTCACTACGATGCTGGATACGATTCCTACTCTTTATCTTCCACGGATAGCTTGCCTCTTCAGCAAGGATTAAAACACAACTTGCAGGTAATTTGTTTTCTAGGCTGCGGAGTGAGTCCAACAAAATATAGCACGTCGACATTTGTATACCAAGCTGAAGAAAATAAGCTATTCCGGAGCTTTCCTGACCCTTTCGACAAGAAAACGAATTTGTTACAAGTCCAGTGCCAGAATATCTGCTTCGACGATATGAAAGATGGTTATATTCTCATGGAGGATCTAGCCAGTTTTCTGGTTTCAATGCGTTCATTGTTTTATCCTCTTTTTACAGCTCGCTCAGATACCTGAAGTCTACCAACCCTCGTCCGGCGATGACTGCGAACGTCTCTGCAAAGAAACCGACAGTCTCTTGGACAAATCTAGAGCTGCCGAGGATGCTGGGGACTTGGGAACCGCTGTAGCCCTTTGCAACGCTGCAAGTAGCAAGGCTAGAGCAGCGATGGATGCTCCGTACAACAATCCTCACACGATAACTATTGCCAGGATGAAACATAACACGTGTGTGATGAGAGCCCGGAGTCTACATCGCAGGATATTGCAAGAACAGGCCATCGCCAATGGCGAAAAAGAAGGTAACTAGGGAAATGCTCTTATTAGCAAAATGCGTTTCTAGGCTAATCGATTAAGTACTTCGGAGAGTATATTTTAACCCAGTTTTGAAAATCATCTGTTGAATCTTCCGCTAACTTTCTGTATGATGTTTCGCAATCATCGATGGTACCCCTTGGAAATGTGTCGATGAAAGAATTGTACTCTCAACTTTGTTATTGATTTTCATGCGGTGATCGAATGTTCGTTTCTCTTGCAGAAACTATACCCGAGAGCAGGCATTCGCGCGAGAACAGCAAATCGAGTCAGCATTCCCGTCAAAGTTCGCGTGACAAGGGAAATCATTCGCGTCAGAACAGTCGCGAGCTTTTGGTAAATGTTCCGGTGGTCATCGACAAGCCATCGACGAAGAGCATCGAGATCTACGCTACTCTTCCCAAGAAGAAGACGCTGCGTAGCAAAGCGACAGCGGTGAACGTCATCGAAGACGGGGAGTACATGCTGTACGACAAACCTACGCAACGTACTGGATTGTTCGGTAGATCGAATCGTGGTGACGATGACAAGAAAGACAAGAAACGAGCCCGAAGTGAGGAAAGGAACAAGAACGTGACGAAAGACTTTTCCATAGCCCCGATGAAGCCATCGCCGAAGGCTGGAAAGTCGGAGAAGCCAAAAGAAACCGAGCCCACGACGACGAAAATATCTCAAACGAATGGAACGCTGCCAGCGACTCAGAAGCAAGGGAAAAAACAGCACAAAATAAGACGAAAATTGCTGATGGGTGGACTCATAAAGCGAAAAAACAGAAGCATGCCAGATCTCAGGGAAGGACAAGATGGCCAGGCAGTGGTAAACGCTGAGACGACTTGTAGCACTCTGCCAAAACAGTCTGTCGATGACTCCAACATCGGTGTGAAAGGTGGTGAGATGGAGCCATCCCTCAGCGGCTACCTTTCGGAAGGCCATTTGGAATTTGCCGGTGCAACTAGTACAGTGAATCCTGGAAACCGCAATTTGGAAAGAAGTCGCCTGATGAGAAAGAGCTTTCATGGCAGTGCTGGTAAAGTGTTACACGCGGCAAAAGTCCCTCCACCTCCGCCATTGCGAACAACCTCTCAGTTGAGTAAAAGCAAATTTCCCAGCGAAGTGTGCAACGAGTATTCGAACCTATCGACGGATGCTACCTCGAGCTTGCGACAAAATTCAGTATATTGGAATCACAACAACAGCAACAACGCCAGTACCACTACCACCACCACCACCACCACCACCAACGACAACAACAACAATAACAATAACAACAACAACAATACTGCAAAGATTCCAACCATCGCTACTCAGTCTGCTAGAGTTATGAACTATGCTAATTATTCGTCAGAGTCACATTCTTTGCCATTCATACCGTCCTACGCTACAGATCAAAATGTCTCGAATGCCACTGGAACGAATTTCATCCACAACAAGCCTAGAATTCAGGACGACGTTGTCCAGTACGCCAACGGAATACTTCACGAACCTACGATCGTGGTGACAAGAGCTGATGTCCACAGCGAACAAAGTCCGATCAAACATCAACCGCAGCTTGACTCGCTGCCTCCTTATCCTGAGAACGCAAACGTCTCGCATTCTAGACAACCCAGCGAAGACTTTCCACCGCCACCTTATCCCTCGATACCTTCTGTTTCTCATTCGAGGCAGCCGAGCGAAGATTTCCCACCGCCACCACCACCCATCGACGAGCCCCAATCTTGTCAGATGTCGCAAAATTTCCAATTCTCAGAACAGCAACATCATCAGTATCAGCTCTACCAGCAGTATCAGCAGTATCATCAGAAACATCTTCAAAGTCAGCAACACTATCAGCAGCAGCCACAAAATTCGTTGCAACAACAACCGATGCACCAGCAGCAAAGCTCGTTACAGCAGCAGCAGCAGAAGTCGCAAATGTTTTCTCAGTCACAGCAGCAGGCCAAGTATTCGTTGCAACAGCAACAACACCAGCATGCTTCCATGCATCAACAACAATCTCAAATTTTATCCCAGCAACACCAGCAACTGCAAAACTCGTCGCATCAACAACAAGTACAAATGCCAGTGCAACAGTCTAAATATGTACTGCAACAGCCACAACAACAACAACAGCAACAGCAACAACAACAACAACAACAACAACAACAACAACAACAACAACAGCAACAACAACAACAACAGCAACAACAACAACAACAACAGCAACAACAACAGCAACAACAACAACAAACTCAAAATCCGACGCAGCAACAGCAAATATTGTCACAACAACATCAACTGGAAGCTCAGCAACTCAGTAATCTATTGGCGCAGCTGCAGCTGAAGCGTGAACAGATGTCGTTGATGGAAGGTAGCGAGAAGAAGGAAGAAGTCGAGGATGACAAGTCATCTGGAGAAACTTGGCTCCGAGAACTGCAAGCTAAACAGGCTGAGAGAAGAACGAAGAAGCAGGGATCTGTGGATCAGATGGCGTCGCATAATCAGGACATGCCGAAAACAAGAGACGCGCCCAGGCCTCAGAGTCACGGTGCGACGGTTGCCAGACGCACCAGCGACTTGATGATGAATAGCTTGGGTCAAACGCACGAGCCGGGTCGAGATGTTGTAGATGCACCGAGACCGATGAGCGTTTCCTCATCTGTCAAGGACATGGCAGCTAGGTTCGAACAAATCAAGCAACAAGTTCATCCGAAGCAGGACCTCGAACCGAAGTCTAACAAGGTCTCGACGTCTCCAGCGATGGAAACCTCTCAGGATGTGTCTATGTCCGAACCGCTGAAGTTATCCACAGAGAATCTGGCAGCGTTCACGAAAGCTGACGGGCAATCCGTTCTGAACTCCAGCTTCGAATCGAATTCTAGCCAGAGTACGTTCATATCGAACGTCGTCGCGAACACTCCGAACCTTCAGCACGAAAGTGGACTTAACGCAGCGATTATGTCAATGTCGTTGTTCCTGCCACATGAAAACGGTCTTCCCGTCGACTACCCGGAGGATGACATCAGCGAGGTAGCCATGCAAAACACCATTCAGAACACTACGATACTTCCCATCGACGATGACATCGTTCCGAAGAAGACGAAACGAAGGATTGGTAAAAAGAAGAGCGTGTCGTTCTGCGACCAGGTTGTTCTCGTAGCTACGGCTGAGGACGAGGAGAAAGACTCCTACATCCCAAATCCTATTTTGGAAAGAGTCCTCAGATCGGCCATGAACAAACCAGAAACGGTACAAGTATTGCGCGAAATCAAGAGCCTCCAAGAAGCTGAAATAAACCGAGAAAATGGGCAGACAAAGTTTCAACAGCAGACTTTGCCCTTGAAGAGCGGACCGAGCAACACTTCCTCGCTGTTCCATGATCAATCGAGGACCAGGCATCCGGTTTCCGAAGTTGTCAAGCCGAATTTTGGACGACAGACGCCCAGTGTTGCTTTGGACTCGTCTCAAGATCAGAGAGACGTCTATGGAAGTTACAGCGAAGGTCAGGATGTTGTCCGAGACGTTTACACGACGCTGAAGCAGAAGACATCCTTCCAACCTCAAGTGCAAAACCTGACCCCGCAGCAAACTTGTTACTCTCAGAACACCGGTCATCCGCAATACGTTCAGCAACCGCAAGCCGGGCATCCTCAATCGCAGGGGAGTTATTCTCAATCGCAGACCGGTTATCCTCAACAGCAATTGATTCATCAGCGAAACCAGCAGGAAATCTCGCCGAAGTCTGGCAGTCCATTCCCCAATGGAGGGCTTCAGTGTCAGTATCCACCGAACACTAGTCTCGGTCCTAAGAACAACCCTCCGCAACAGAAGAACGGCAACGCGCAGTCTTACTATCCGATGGAGCAGTACAATCATTTGAACAAGCAGTTCCTGCAACAACAAACCGATGCCAACCAGAGATTCCAATCCCACAATCCCAGTCCAGTCAACGTTCCAGTCAACGGCCAACAATCGAGCGTTCCTTCGCTACTAAATCAATGTTCGAACTCTCATCAGTATTCAGCGCTACCCCAAACTCAGTACGTCCACAATTCCTACCAAGGCTATTCCCAGCAGCCACAGAATAGAAATGGCCAACCGATCGTCCCTCAGTTACCTCAGTATCAACCCCCGCCAAATCCTTCACCCATATCTGGTCAGCAACAGCAACGGGTTCCTCAGAAAAATGAGCATCAGAATATTCTGGCACCGAATCAAACGTATCCTAATCCGTTGCAAAACGGACAGATACAATCGAACATGAAATACCCAACGTATCAGCATCCGCCTGGTTCCAAGCAGACTAAACAAGTGCATTTCCAGAACGGTACGAAGGGAGGAAACGTGGTTACGCAGAATGGCTCCGGAGGGCAGAAAATGCCTGCGGTAACATCAGTGCCGAGAACGATGCCCTGTCACCTGTGTCGAAAGAAGAATGTCGTCGAGCCAGCGATTTATTGTACGGATTGTGACTTTTACATGTCACGATTTCGGCCCAAGGCGTGAGACATCGGTGCCCATTCGTCGTTACTGTACATAGATATCGATGAGCTTGCGACAAGTTTCATTCGATGCGAAGTTGAACGTTTTCAATCTGAACAGTGATGTAACAACAGATTTGACGCGGTATTAGACAAAAATCATTGTTACATTTACATTACATGGGAAATATTTCTGAAACATGGAAATCTTCCAGAAATATTTCCGGTTCTCAGGTTCAATCGTAAACGTTATTCGTTGCCTGCGATCCATCCTAAATGTAATTCTTACAGTCTTAATCATTATTAATTCATTGTTAACTATCGACGATTCGTTTCATTGTACATAATGTTCATTCACGTCGCACTGTTGCGAACGAATTTAGTTATCGTCTAAAGTTGGATGTTCTAAACGACCACAAATTAGTTGTTAATCTTCATCATAAGTGCAATTTGTACTTACTCGCGTTGCTCACCTCGCACGAAATGTTTCATCCAATATTTCTGTTATTTTACAATTGGCTACAGACCCAGCGAACATGTTTTATTGCAACAATATAACATAGAAGCTACAAGTAACGTCACAATGTTATTTTTGTGATACATACCTTGTATATAACGTGAAAGGAACATGCTACGTACCATTTGTTACATGGTGGTTATATAACTGGTTTATAACGTATTACCTTGCAGTATAACTGTTATATACCGTGTACCCAACACGTTATATAACATGTTATATTGCCGAGTAGGAAATGTTACCTCACATGTAACTCAGATGTAACGTCGAGGTAATATTACCTGCTACAATCGGTAACATTTCCGTTACATTGCTGCAACATTACCCTGTTTACTGGGGATATTTCTAAAATGTCACCAAATTTCGTTAACGTTTCTGAATTCATTGAATTTTTTGCAAATACTTCTGAAGTACTTTGTTCCAATATTTTGTTAGTATCGATGAAGTCTTATATGTTGTTAAATAGTTGCAAGTATTTTTCAAATATTTAGATCTTTGCTAGTATTTCCTAGATATTTAACTCTCCTACAAGTATGTCTAAATAATCCCAGTCTCGTGGGGTACGCGGTGAAATATTTCATGCTGCATGGGGAGCAGCGATAATGAAACTTATAACATGACGCGTTGAAGAGTATTTCTCGAGAGTGTTGGGACGTCAGTATTGTGATACTAGCCACGCCTTAACGTAAAGTTCTCGAAAATGTTGACAATTGTCTGCGAATTCAGAAATAAAGCTACGATGTTCGTTATGTTCAGCCACACTTATCTCGAAATTGACAACCGAAGTGTAAGCATCGTACCCTTCGGATCTCGACTCTCTGCGCGAAAGAGAGAATCACATTAAGTATTGTATTTATTGTTAAGTTTTACGAGAACGTTGCGATACGGATTCTGTGTTAAACTAGCATGTAAATCAGAGATTATATAAAAAAAAAGAAATGAGAAAAAAAAGGAAGGACAAATTGTTGAAAATAAATATGGAAAAAAGTTTTATTGCTGGAAGAAATGTGGCGGAAATATGATCTCTAAAGAAACGTCGAGTTTATTTTATAACATTGTTACGTTATATTACATATAACATATTACGTTCATGTTACATAGATGTAACGCATTTTTAGGTATTACCACGTGCTAGATAAATGTACAAATTTCTCAGTTTACATATATATTTTTTGTATATCAGTATTTTGTTTTAAAAATACTCTATTTTTACCTAAACTACGTTTAATAAATGATCATCACGAAATAATTGAACGCTGCCATTGAATTATATTCCACCTTGCCTGATCATCGGAATAACTTGTTGAATTTCAAGCGAGACAGGCCTCCAACAATAATCTGCCGGAGTATCAAGTTTAGTTATACATGACCATTAAAATCTATCTATCCATGAGAAATCATCCAAATCTGCAAGCAAATGTCTTTGAAT
The DNA here is from genome assembly GCA_963969455.1 of Arge pagana. Taxonomy (NCBI): domain Eukaryota; kingdom Metazoa; phylum Arthropoda; class Insecta; order Hymenoptera; family Argidae; genus Arge; species Arge pagana. The sequence goes on along the minus strand of OZ018311.1, from coordinate 19,037,410 downwards.
TTCTGCGAGACATTCAATTTTCATCCTATCGATTCAATTTTCCATTAACTTCTGGTTATCGAGGACGTCCGAAATTTTAGAGAAGCATATATGTAGTTCCCAGTTCTTTGCAGAAAGACACCAAAACTTTGCTCCCATGAAGGAAAAGCGAAACTTATTTTGTCCAAATAAATTGGAATCGCTTGTAAGCTGAGTTGTTAGTAATGCATCAAATTTTTTAATGCAATTCCATCAAACTCAATTTTTCAATTAAAGAAATTTTCATCAAGCATTAAATTAATTTATCTATTAGAATACATTTTTATTTTCAATTAAATTTATTTTTTCAATGGGAGAAATTTCCATTAACCATGGAATTTATTTTTTTGGTGGAATACATTTTCATTAGCTATTAAATTAATTTTGTCAATGGGAAAAATGTACATTGACCGTTGAATTTTTTTTTGTAATGGGTGAGATTTCCATCAACCATTAAATGTAGCGTTGCAATGGAATACATTGTTATTATGAATCAAATTTATGTTTCAATCTCAAACATCTCCGGCATTATTTTTCCTTCGAAAATTTCGCAACCCCGCTCGTAACGTTTTTTTTCGTTTTGGAAATTCAAAAACATTCCATCGAGTACCGAGCCGCGAAACTAGATGGCCGCACCTGTACGATCGCACACACGCAGCGGTCGTGCGCGCACGTGTGGGCGCGCGGGCGCGAAGCGAGTGTCAGAGTTTCGCGGCGTGTCCGCGGGTGTCGCTCGGCTCGTCCGAGGTTTAAATTTGGCAAAGTAGATGTCGGCGTGGTCGAGCGTAATGGCGTTAACGTGCGTGTGACAGATATTTAACAACAGTGTCGTCTCGTGTCGATGAAAAACGATTCGTTGAAACGTGAAGTTTTGCCAAAATGACGGTGACGGGAGTGATCCCGTCGTATCAGCGTTTCGTGAACGGTGTCCCGGTCCCATTGTTTTCGAGACGTTCGTTCAGACCCCGCGAGAAGTATCTAATTCTCCTTGTGTTTTTGACGTTTGGGGTTGTGTGTTTTGGCGCATTCTTCTTCCTCCCAGATTTCCGAAGCGGGACGACAGCCAACAGTGTTTACAGGGTTTACCAGCACATGCAAAAAGCTGGTCCCGAACTGTTGATACCGGCACCGCCGCACGCGGATCCGTCGGGTCATCCGAACGCGATACCCATCATTCGCCACGCGGACCTAAAACGTCACGAAGACATTCACGCGATCGAGGATAAGCAAAAATTACAGGTGAAACGTGAAACGTCAAATGTGAAACGTGAAACGTGAATCGTGAAACGAAGCGTATCACGAGGCCCGTTCCGCGACACCGTTACATTCTCTTCGTCCCTCCTCGTCGCTCCCGACGAATAACTTCGTAACCTCTCCTCCTCTATCGCGCGGAATATTTCTACGTATCGATGCGTGTAGCCGCAAAGCATACATATGTCGCGTCCAGCTGACAAAACAAACGCGAATCGGAGATGACAAAAGACGATCCGCCGCGATTGCATTTGCCTCGCGACAACATTGCTACGTTAAAAAACCCGACGACGAAGAGAAATGCGCGCATGACGATATATATCACACCAAATGACGTTATATGTATATCGGGGTGCTGAAAAGAATTTTTTTTTCGCGCTTACCCTCTCAAAGGCCTCTATTTGATGTCAAACAAAATCCTCACCAAAGATAGATGCTGGTCGCTTTTTGAATTTTAGTTTCCCCTTTAATTGACACGGAAAAACACGTTTGTCAAATTGAAATTGTAATTATTTGTAACTAACTCAATTTTTCACAAGTAACCATCGTATATTCTCCAAGCTGACACTTTCAGATTTCTAAAACTATATTAACGTATGATTATCACATTTAGAAGACCAATTAGAGTTAAAAATTCGATAATTATCAGATGGCAATTGCAAACTAAAGTTAAAAAAGCGACTTCTTAGACTTGAGCTACAGAGCCCATCTTTGGTGAGGAGTTTTTTGACCTTGAATAGAAACATTTAAGAGGGTAGAGGCAAAAAGTTTACCATTTTTTTAAGCACCCTAATTTCTTTTTTTTCGACAACTTTTTTCAATCGACTTGGAATTCGATTGTATGCCTTCTGGAAGGTACAACAAGAAGTTTGTTAAAATTTGAGCTCTCAATGCCAATATTAAGAGATGCTGCATCGCGAATTCCTATTTTTCCATGTAATAACACGAGGAAAAGGGTGTTTCATGTATACAATTTTATATCTCGACAATGGCATATTGTACAGATTCGAGCAAGACATATTTTTGTAGAGAATTTAACGCTCTACAAAAAAGATTTCCTACAATTTTTTTATAATCGTAGCCATTCAAATGATATTAGAGTTCAAAGTTCACGCTATAATAAATTATTACATACTCGTAATTGTGAATGAAAAACAAGCGGGCTTAGGCTGACAGTGAGTCAGCCTTTGAACTTCCCGTTATTTGTGCTCGAATCAATATTATTCATCATCACAATTGATTAATTACCCAAAATTCCTATGTGTCCTATTTTTTTTCAAACGTAACATTTTTAGATTCTTAGATTTTTTAATACCTTATAGGATTTGCCATTTTGAATTTGTAGGCTACTCTCGATTTTTAAGTACCTCGTAAAAACTGGCAACTTTCTATTTAATTAACATCCGGCCTCCCGGATGACGGAAATCAAGTTTTCGATAAACGATCGTCGCTACTGATCTAGCTCTGCTCATATCACCTCGCGCGGCGCATGATGAATGTTAAAATCTGTAATCGGTTTGTTTTCACCGAGGAATGTAAAATCGATTGGGTTTCTCGGGAAAAATACCCGATAAATCTCCGAGCGATAATTTATTCGTGAAATTTATTCGTTTATCGTCGAATTATCTGGACATTTTCGTCGCATCTCGATAGAATTTGTTTGCGAATAAATCCCACGTCCCAACGGTTGTCTCTGCAAAAAACCAAAAAAGGCGTGGAAATGGGAAATTAAATCACGTTGAATACGGATTTTTCCGCAGTCCAAATCGCGAGCGCGTATCGGAATTGCAGTACAAACATATTTGCATTTCCAGCGTATGTCGTTTGCTTGTTTTATTCACATCTGCCCGTGCGGAAATATAAATATTCCCAATGACTGTTCGCAGCTGTGCAATATTTTCTAGTCGTGCAACACCAACGTAGCAGAATGACGCGATCAACGTTTCTAATCCAAACGTCATTAAAGACGTCGCCTTTAGGTCGCCCATATCTCGATTTTTTTAAATACCTGCGCGAAATCCAAATTTTCGACATTCAGATTAAAAAGCTGTTCTAATTTTATCCAATTTATCATTTAAAATCCACTACCAATTTTCAAATTGTTCTTACTTCATAGATATTCAGTCGGCGATCGGCGAAATTTTTTCCAAATTGCTGATAAATATATTTTTTTTAAATTGTAAAATAGAAATAAAAAAAATTCAAAATTAAAAAATTGAAATAAAAAACAGAGATGTAAAATTCACAGGAACGAGGATGTAAAAATTAGATAGTCGAGTTATGTAATACTCACGACCAAAAAAAAAAAATAGCTATTTTTACAAGAGTAAATGTGTCCTTGTTACCTTATTAAAAAAATTCCATCAAATGTAAATTTTGTTCACAGAAAAACGGCTCCGCTTTAATATCGAGTTTATAAATAGCAAATACGCACAAACTTTTTTTTGTACCTGTTAATAATATTTAATGTACATTCATCTACATGTGCACACTGGAAAAGCAGCTCCTGGAATTTTCCTCCCCTGATAGTAACTTAAAAAATCTCAAAAGTCCTGTAAAGTAAAAATCAAAAAAAAAAAAAGTTTTTTCCAACAGCTGAGCAATTATGTAAAAGTTTGATTCCGATTGTTTTGCCACCACCGAGAAGTCCATGACTGAGATCACGTAGGAAATAATTAGAAACAACTGTAGAAAATACGCGCATGCAAAAAACTTCGAAAAGTCTAAATGCAATTTTTTCAATTTTTGAGTTTCGAATCCCTCTGTATTTTGGAAAGGGTGGTTCTCAGGGAAATTATTCAGAGGGTAGAGATGCTTGGAATTCTCGGCACAACGCAGCACATCCGTTGAATTCAGACTTTTCGGAGTTTTTCGTATTTCCTGCTCGGGCAAAACAGTTTTTTTCTAATTATTTCATCGACCTCTCGTTTGCGGCACAACGATCAGAATTAAAACTTTTCATAACTGCTCAGCTATTCGAAAAAACCTTTTTTTTGTTTCGATTTTCAACTCAGCACAATAATCGTTTTTAAACATTTCAAACATCGCTCAGCCAAGGTCACGCACATCCCGTCCTTCCGACTCAGGACTTCCGCCCGAAATTTGTTCGCAATTTGTGGGAAAAACTGCTCCAGGGCAGAGAAATTTTCCAGCAGTTTTTTAGCAGCTCGTAAAATTTCGTTCAAACGGTTGAAATTTTTTTTATCCATTCATCGTTTGCCTATGATTGCGAACGTTTGAATGCCAATGTTGCTTTTATAATGATGACATCAGGTGGCGAACCACATTTATAACAAGTCAGGTTAAACGAAAAATATTTAGATTCGTATTACAAATATAATCGAAGTGATCATTTTTCTCCTGGAAATTAGCTGCTTAATTTTCAAAAACCAAAAATAATAATTGTACGAATTAAAAAAAAAAATAATAATAATTTACGAGTAAAACCGTTTGACGCGGAGATTTGAACCCTCGCTCAGCCGAGTTCGCGGCGTGTATATTGTATCGGTACACCGGTCCCTTTAATAGTCGCGGCTCGCGAGAGGTTTTTCGTCGGAGTGCGGAGAACGGACGAGATGAACGGTCGCGATACGTTTCGTTGTGAATTTTCTTTCAGGCAAAAATAAACGAGGAATATCAGCAACAAAAGACTCTAGAGAAGCCGGAGATAGGTAACGAAGGAGCACGCGGACACGCGACTAGTAGCGCATCTCCATCGGCCTCGTTAGCGAGTGGTCGTCGTGAATATGTTGTTCAAACTGTGCCTCCAGCATCAGCTGTCAAGATGCCCGTTGTCTTCAACGGCGAGGATAAAGATCCTGTGGCGAGACAGCGACGGGACAAAGTGAAAGAGGTAAGCGAACTCTTTTTCCATCCTCGAACATCCGCCTTTCCCCGAAGGAGGCTCCCACCTCGTTTCACTCGCTGGTTGTTCCAGCGAACAGGAACAAAAAAGGCGCGAACGAATAGCACATTTTTTTCTGCACGGGTACATCGAGGAACACCGCTAATTTTTTTTTCACACCTTCGCTGAAATGCTAATTACTCTTTTCTTTTCTTAAGCGTCGATTTATCACGACGAAGGTTATTGCGCCTGTCGTGATAGGGAGACGAATTATTTTGGGAGTAATAAAAATAAAGGAGGTTTAAGTAACGCCAAAAATGATAGGATTCCTAATTTTCCATTTTGAGAATGCGTTGGTCGATAACAGCGACAACGAAGCCCCTCCTAGCCAAAAAACTCGTCGCTTTTTTGCGCGAGGCACGAGCGCCTGTTTTTCTCTATTTTTTTTGTTTCATTTTGTTTTATAGAAGAAAGATGCGATGGTATTATATTGATACTACGGGGCTATAGTACAAAGTGTTATGGTTTTTTTCGCCTCTCTTCACGTTGGTTTCATAGTTCGAACCAAATCGCGTTATGGTGGCTCGACACGCTTTTATAATATCTGGATGTCAACGTTTGCGAAGAGAAACACGAGTCTATTTGCGCGTTATCAATTGTTGAGTAGGCTCTTTCTGGCGTCGAAGAGAATAATTCCCACGCCTTGAAGAGTTTTATCAACCGACGAGTCCGGGAATTCGTGACGTCCAAAACATTTATATCGAAATCACGCGTTACAAAAACTGGGACGATTTCGCACCCAGACGCGGGTGCCGGAAAAATCCTCAAAAATTCGGAAAATTTTCACTTGCGATCGTAAGACCGTATTCCAAAGCTCGACGTTGTACCTTGAAAATCGACGAAGATAGCCAGCGCCGTTTCCAAACCGGAAGTCGGATCGGGTCGACGATGAAGTTCGCACGTCTTCGGGGTAAGAAAAAGATCCCCTGCAAGTTTCGTCAAAATCGGTTCAGCGGTCTGGCTGAAACCGTGCTTACGAGAAATGGAGGGGTCACACCCCAGGTAGAGTATTGTCTTATTGTTAGTCGGATAAGTTTGAAACGTCGAACTAGCTTTAATTCAGCTTCGCATCCAACACTCATTTTGCAAGCTTAGCTCTAGGTTGCCGTTAGAATGAAATACATTACGAGACTCTGGTGTAACTATAACCTCCAAAAGTATCTCGTAGCTAACTTTTTTTCCACGCGTATTTTGAGATTCGTATTTACCTCGGATACATGGCTGTGAGCAGCCTTACATCCCATCGCTGCCGCAAGCTTCACAGGAGTGCATTCGTAACAAAAAGTAAGATATATAATAATTTTCTAACTAATGTAAACCTTCGTTTGTTATGCCAAATTAGCAGTTCGGATTTCAACAAATTAAAGATTTCAAACCAATTATTTTGATGAATATATTACGTTTACAATCTGCAAACGAGATTGAACGTAACAATCATCTACGACGGTGACCCATGTTTAGCCAGAAATTTAATTTTCTAATATGCTTTCCGATGTCTGTCATTTATGATATCTATTTAAGGTGCGTTTAGTGAACTTGATAGACGGTTGTATTATGTATCCTTATCGAGGTGGTAAAACTTGTCATAGACCGGAGATTCTCACTATAGCAGCTCTATTTTCTATCTTGTTACTAGCTAGTTTGTCAATGTGCATGCAAGCTAAAGCTGTCGACTTAATATTAGCGATTTTGAGCGTTGCCAACCATGCTTGCGCTTAGCTAGCTTAGTTAGCTAGTTTCAGGCTAAGGCTTACAGAACTAGCTTAATACGAGCCAATTCCATCGCTTACTTTCTACCTGGGATGCGTCGCTCTTGAAAATGCTCGAAAACGACTACCCAGCTACCAAAACGTGCTCCCCACACGATTTCAGAATTGTTATTCGATCCGGCGTTTTCTCGCGATGGCGAATATATAAGGCTTTCCGTTTTTAACGATCGTGCCTAAAAAACAAGTGCAGTAACAAATAACTGGGCTACACATTCGATCGGACCCGTTTATTTATCTATATTTCGTCCGTTATCTCTGTCTATCTGTTTGTTTGTCCGGGTGGACTTTTGCAATCGAGTTTAAACTAACATCCCAACAAGCTAGAGACCTGAAATTGTAGACATAGGTCAGAATTGGACGACAATGCAATATTCAATCGGTTTCTTGTCTAATTTCGTTTAACCAATCGACGAAGAAGCAGACAATAATAAATTAAATAATTTTTTTTGGAACTACCTCGTTTTTAAAACGGACTAAAAAGTATAAAATATTTTTTCATGGCCCTACAATTTCGAGGGGAGGATTGTTAGTGGCTACGGATATATTTGTAATACTTGGAGAGAAAAACGTGGGGCGCGGACAGTAAACAATACGAGTAGACAATCCGGATGAATTCACGGCAAATTTCTGTGAATTGGAAATGCGATTCACTGCAATTTATTTACTCCTCCTTAACTATCATGGATTGCCTGCGCTCCGCGTTATACTCTCTGGGGCGTTCGTTTGACTCGTACACCTGCAATATTTCGAATAACTAAATAGTAGAAACGTATCCGAGAATTTAGTACAGTTAGCTACGTTATTTAAAAGTAACAATTTTTCTGTAAAACGAACAATTCCACGTAGAGCGAAATAAAACCAATTTGATCAGGTCCTCAAAGGCGTAGTTTTTTTAATACTCTCACGTAGACCATACAGATGTTGACTTGCTGGTTGAAAGGTTGGTATTTATCGACTTCTTCAGAATTATTTTTTAACATCTTACAAACTTGAGCACTACTTTCGTGTTAACTGTGCAAAACCTAATCTATTCAACTGCCTTTGATATCCCCACAACAAGTAGGATATTTGGATAAACTTCCGAATAGCCCATACCTCTGATTAATCTAAAGTTTCGTATACAGATGTATTTCAACGCGCTGAGAATGAATATGATAGGTAAAATACCCGCAAAATTCATTTTCAAGGTCAAATCTAGCAAGAAAAATGAATTTTGAAAAAAGTTTTTCACGTTTATTGTGATAAATATCGATTCTAGCGAAAAATAGTTTCAACAAAAGTTGTAGGCCATAAAAATATGGACATTTTTTGTTTCGTACGATTTTCATTTAGAGCCAGTCGTTTGTGAGAAAAAAGCGATAATGCTCCGAAATAGGTATATTCTGCTAAATCCATTAGTTTCGATATTAAACCCGACCCTACGCAACCCAACCCGCACGTGCATTTTCGACAAATGCCCGAAATTCTTATTGCCGACGACTTATACACATCTTGGAGCATTATCGCATTTTTCTCACAAACGACTGGCTCTACACAAAAATTGTATTGAACAAAGAATGTCAATATTTTTATGGCCTACAACTTTTGTTGCAACTATTTTCCTCTAGAATCAATATTTATCACAATAAACGTGAAAAACCTTTTAAGAAATCATTTTTCCAGATTTGACCTTGAAAATGCAATTTGCGGGTATTTTGCCTATCATATTCGTTCTCAGCGCGTTGAAATACACGTGTATACGAAACTTAAGATTATTCGGAGGTATGGGCTATTCGGAAGTATAACCAAATATTTTCATCTCTTCCTAATCTAATTCGAAAACACTTTTCTAACTCGGACACTTGTTCACCAAAAATATGGTTTATCTATTTATATTGAGAGAAACGCGTTATTTTATCTTTATCTTAATAGAATAATTGAAGGAAAAGATGAAAATGTATGATTTCACGCGAGTAATCGCATACCATCAGCGTTGGTCAAAATTAAATTGCTGGGGTTTACTAAACAATTAAATTCAATTGTCGTATAGGGCGTTCAGTTGAAACAAGCGTTAGATCTGATTGTTTCCTAAAAATTGAAGAAAAAAATTAATTGCAATTGTTTTGACGGCGAATTTCAGCTAACAGTTAATTGCACTTAAAATAATCGCAATTAATTTTTTAATCGGGTAAAAAATTAATTGATTAACGCCAAACACTATTAGAAACTTTAGTTAATCGGCTCAGACCTTTTTTCAACCGATTCATCCTCTAATAATTCCACAGAGGGTCGAATATTTCGACTAAGTTTCAGCGAAAACCGACAATGTTTCCTCTGCAAAACTAAATATGAATCGAGACAACAATTCACAGTGTCTGGGACAACGACGCCGATTTTTTCATACGTCAGCACTGTGAGAATCAAATAACGCGCTAGAATATTGACCAACGACGCGAGTAATACGCGGGGCCTATCAAATGAAACGAAATCGACTCGACAAAGTAAGAGCGAAGCGTCGACACTCTGCGAGAAGACGCCAGGCCTAGCACACATTTTAATTATTCCTCGCAGAAGTCTAAATCGCCGAAATCATATTTCATTTGTGCCAAGTCATAATTTTAAAAACTATCATCGATTACTTTGTCACTGTACAAGTTCAAGTCAGCAAAGCAATACACCAAATAACCACATCAAACGTTAAACTTCCACCACCACGGAAAGGGCAATGTAACGGTCACACTTGGAATGTCTCGACATCGCCACCGTCATCGCAAGAACTGACAATTTTAACAACTAATTGTCAAATTAAGATAAGTTATTAATTTGCATCATAACTTGAAGGAACTTGTACACAGATTTGAACGAAACAAAGAAAAATAGGTGTTAAAACTGGCTAGTCGAATTCGAACAATCATGTAATGGCGTATTTTATCTTTATCATTTTTGAAAATTAGTGCTGAATGACTGATAGTGCGAATGAACAGTTGAGAAATCCGACCTTAACATATCAATCATACGAATAAATCTTATCACTGTGTCTCATGAAGCAAGTCACATGACTATTCAACTCATGTACTCTCTCCTTAGGTTATAGAAGCAAATCCAATCTAATAATTATTTTAAATAGATGAAATCAATCGTTACAGCACCCATTTTTTTCAGCTTCGCGCGAGTTACTTGCGATCGGGGGACGAGATTCAACGCGAAGTATTTAACTAACGGCAGGTTCACCCGATCATATCGAAATCGGGGGGCTCCGCGAACAAAGTTTTACGCGACGTAATCGAAACACCGTAAACGACGATGAATGGAATTTGGGAATTCGTTCGAGTGGCGTTTAATTCAGCGGAGCGAATCGAACGATGTCAATTGATCGAACGATAATGCGAATCGAGGGGGAAATGGAACGACGAGATTTATTCGCGGCGCGATAATTTTATCGCCATTATTTCACGAATATTTCACAAATAGCGCGGCCAAAACTACGCGGAACGGGATCTGAAAATAAGAAATGCGTATCTCGAAACAATTTTTTTTTTAATTGTCAACTTTTAATTTTTATTTTTTAATTTTCAATTTTCAATTTTTAATTTTTAATTTTCAATTTTTAATTCTTAATTTTCAATTATTAATTTTTGATTTTTAATTTTCAATTTTTAATTTTTAATTTTTAATTTTTAATTTTCAATTTTTAATTTTCAATTTTTAATTTTCAATTTTTAATTTTTAATTTTTAATTTTTTACATTTTTTATTTTTCTTTACGCCTCAGTCGGATGCGGGAAACGCGACCGTGTTGGGATAAACACGCTAAATGTTGGTTATATTAGATGTGTGAATATTGACTCTGTTTGATAAAATCTCTCGGAGACCTCTGCAATCATAACGTACAATGGTTTATTGTCGGAGAACATTACTTCTGTGTATTTAGGCTCTTTTCCAACATCGCATCGTTTTCTGTTTTTTCGTGTCGCGTGCTCTTTGAAAAACTTCCCTCGCTCTCGACTTCCCCAGATCTTACACTTCCGCCGCTCTAAACGCGCGTGAATACAGGGCGACGCGCCTAAGCTGTTGCGAAGCAATAGCACTCAAAGTATCGCTCGTATCAAAAAATGTTTCGGACAAAAGTTTTAGTGTTCCAAAAGGCCTTCGCGCTGGACCAGTCTATTTTTTTATCGGTGGCCGCGCCGAAGCTGCGTCGAGGTCAACACCGATTTTTTAAATGGGACCATATATTTTTTCTTCGATGACGTTGCTACCGATTTTAAGACCAACTCAGCGATCTACCACACGAGGTCGTTCTAGTCAGGCAAAGTATGAAAATAGTTTAACCTTGGTTTGAGTCTACCTACAGAAGATACTAGAAGCGACGACCTTCGACTTGTAAGTACTCGTTAATTCGCCGATGAAAGGACCCTCCAACTTGAGCCAACATTTGTGGTGTCTATCGACTCGTCAACTACTTTGCGTCATTAGAAAAACCTTCTGACGTAGGTCCCTGAATTCGTCTTAGAGGTGATGGTCCTGAAAATAAAAAATCTTGGAATTTTCCAGTTTTCAATTATTGTTTGGTCGTTAGTCGTCCTATCATAGTTTTTCTGGTACAGCACACATCCCTTTTCCTAGGGATTTCTCAATAGCATCTCAGCTATGGCAATTTTTGTAATCGCAGATTATAGTGCTTCGAATCGTCTCTCGCGCAACCAGTTTTATTGCAGAAGGCCAAATTTTTTCCACATAGATAATACCGTAGTCTACAAATTTGTGGAGGGAATTTTTAGTTGGAAATTTTTAGCCCATTCAGGAAATTACCAAAGTATACTTTTTATTACCATTTTTGGTACATCGCGTACCAGAAAATTAGTTCTACGGACACTACGCAAAATTCCCTCTGCAAATTTCAAGGTAATATGCCCTAGAATTTGTGTCGAAAAGATGAGAGGATATTTTTTGAATATGCAAAAATATAGTTCAGAGATAAACGCGATTGATGGTATAATGAGAGATATGAGAGATGAAGTTCTGATGGCATAATTCCTAATCAGCCCAAAGTAAGTGGGTAAAACGGATATATTTATTTTCACTTTCAAATTGACTTCTTCCATCCGTTACTTATTGAGTTCTGAATGTTCTCGGTCATGAAAGCAAAACATAGCCAGCGAGGACGCCATATGGACCATCGAATAATACAGTTATATATCTCATTTTATTCATCTCGATAAATACTCGGCCTTCTTTGTCTGCATCGCTACAGATGACCCATCGGAGTTCGCTTCACATTTTCCAGTTGCTTGCTAGTTTTCTTGCCATAATGGAAGTTCACATATTTTAGCATGTACACGATGAGAATTTCCTATTGAAATGTACTATGTTCGCATATTAGAGTCCGACTTTGATAACGCTATCCAGGATTTTACTGTAGAAATGACACGATGCCACGTTGAACCTATGAATATTTACTAACGACCATAGCAGTTTGAGAGCGGTTGCAATCCCACAAAGTGACCACTAAAATTCGAGCGTGTTCAAAAATGAATACTAAAATCTGCCCATCAATTTTCAGTAGAGCGCCGTAGTAAAATTTATTACGGGTCGAAATTTGATTGGGTGCTCGACGTTAATTCCGTACGCGCCCGTAGTAAAATGAAATACGCGATATTGCAGGAAACTTGTTAACCCGTCGATATAGACGTTTACCAGAAGACCTTTTTCCGTTGTCGCGTGTATTGGTTTTTTAATTTCAATAGTGGCTGTCGAATTTTGATGTGTCCCGCGGTAAACGGATCCGCGAAGGTAGCGACGCGCGCTATTTCCTTGCGTCGCGGTTTTTGCAAGAGGGCCAGTGGAAGTGCAACGTTTCCACGTTCGATCAAAAGGAATATTTTTGCCTACGAAAAATACAAGTAAAAATATCAGACATCGCGAGCCAATTGCGAGCACGATTTTCGCGTCAACGATGCAAATCGATGTCATCGGTAAACGATTAAAAAATGAGAACGAGAAATCTACCTCGTTGACCTGCGCGCGATTTCGTCACTACGGTACTAACAACAGCGGACTCGCGATAATTCTATGTTTTCGTTTCTTAAAATCGTTGTTCGTCAATCGTTTTCCGAACTATTCGATTCAACGTCTATCGGTAGTATAATGTTTCTCTATCGCATGCCATAATTTTTTCCGACGAATAAGTAACGGTTGCAAATGTTGTTTAGTTTTCGGAATGGATCTCGTATTTTTTTCACTCGAGTACAAGGTAATTTTTTAAATGGCGCTCCAACTCATTTTACCGTGGAACATTCTAATTTTGTTCACGTGCTATAGCTAACTTCGCTCCAACTCAAATTACTATGGGCCGTTACAGAATTTTTCAAAACGTGTCTCACTATTTTACTCGAGCGTCGAGAGCTATTCCGATCCATTTGAGAAGCGCGCCTTTTCAAAATTCACGGAAAAATTCATTTAAATCGTACAAATCGTGTTACACGAGTTCTCCACAATGCTCCCAGTTCATGGGGCTCGCAATCACGCTAAGAAAAATGTTTTCACCCCAATTATATTTTTCATAGATGGGGCTAAGTGCTAAGACCATTTTGGTTCCATTTAAAAAAAATTGAGTTGACCTTGACGCAGTTCGGCGCGGCCAGCAATAAAAAAACGGGCTTGTCCAGTGCGAAGGCTTTCTTGAACACCGAAACTCTCGTCTGAAACATTTTTTAATACGATCGAGAGTTTAAATTCTGTTGCTCCGTAACATTCTATGCGACTCGCCCTGTATATGCGAACGAACGCGCGAGACGCGCGATCTCTCTTCTTCCCCCACCATGAAAGATAGCTGTCTCAAAAAAATGTGGAAAAATCGCCCCACGTTTCTGTAAATCATCGAACAACCCCTTTTTTATCCTCCCTCTCGACGTATTTCCGTGTTTGTCGGCAAAAAAAATCGGAACTCGTCCTTTGTGTCTCGAGTTCGCGAAACAAGTCGAGCTGGTAGATTTGCACGGGGAAAAAGCTCCTGTAAAAATTACAGTAAAATCTGTAAAATGTACAGATCTGTAACTACACAATTGTCGAATTTCCATTTTGAGAAATAGAAGTTTGACAATCTAAAAAGTTTCAACCTCAAAATGCAAATTTTACGTTAGAAAAAACGCAAGTTTCACGTCTTGGCAAAATGTAAATTTTACATTAGGAGGATTCAAATTTGCATGAGAAAAAATGTGAATTTTGAACTTTTTCTTCACGGCGAACAAAAATTTTATTATAAATATTGATTAAATCGCGTCAAAATAATTAGATTTATTATTGATAGTTTGTAAAAAAATGTCAAATGTTTATCTGCTTTTTATAAATTCCACGCTCAATGCGGGACTTTTTTGCGCGAGTAAAATTTAGATTTGGTGATTTGTTTTTTTAAATTTCTGTAAAAATAACGTGGAAATTCGACTATCGGCAAATTTCTGCCCCGATCGCGTATCTTTTTTCCGGAACACAGAGGATCCGTAATATCGGTATCGTCAAACGTTGTCGCCGGGATTTCTCGAGGCCGCGGAGGACGAAGCGTATTCGCCGACTCGAGGAAAACTGGTCCCGTGAAAACGAGTTTCTCACATTTCTCGAAAGCGATCCTGAAATGAGCGTGCATCGCGGTCTATAAATATCGAACGCGGACTCGCTCGCAGACATCGTCATCGTCATCCGTACACCAATAATCATTCGTCCCCGGAAATGTATAAAATGTTGCCAAAAATCCGCAAAAATTGAAACGATTCCAGCCACTCTGGAATTTTCATCGCATCGCCATAAATAGTTTTTTAATCTCTTCGAAATATTCTGAAAATTTCGCGCTGGAGAACGAAAATTGTTTGTTTTTTTCTCAGCTTTTTTTCCGTCGGATTTTTCAAATGTTTTTCTCTCCCACCTTTCTTTCGATTTTCGCGTAACAAAATTGTGGGATTCGTTGAAGATTGCAATACCAGAGATATTACGATTTTCGCAGAAATATTTCAGCCTCGGATGTTAATCCTTCCAAGCACACGTTTTTTAAAATTCAAGATGGCGGATCCAATATGGCGGACCGAAAATGCAACTACTGATAACGCAACGCGCTCAAAATTCGAAAATTCTAAATTAGATCCGCCATTTTGAATTTTTGAGTTTCTAGTATATATTCGTTATCAGCAGCCCCGAATACCACCCCGCACTCCAGTCACACGACTTTGTGCATTTTTGGTCCGCCATATTGGCTCCGCCATCTTGAATTTGCTAATTATCAGTGCAGATTCGTTATTAGCGACCCAAAAAACACCCAAATACAAACTTAGGCAGGGAAACTCGAAGAAGTTTCGCAGATAATGATTGTTTGTCAGTAAAGTTGTATCGTTTAGTTGTTTCAACAAAATCACCAACGATTGCAGATTATTTCACGTCGTTTTTTATTCTCAAATATATAATTCATATCTAGTTACACAAAGAAATTTGAAAATCGAATGAAAATTACGCAAACAACCGGAAAATGGTTCTGGAAAAGGGTTAATACCTTAGATTTTTCTTCTCAACATCTGGCAAGCCGCCACGACTGGATCTGATAAAACCAAACAATCGTAACACTGTTGCAAAGTACCTGGGTATAAGTACCTTTTTTCGTATCTAGGTGCATTTTCCAGCATCCATACCTATACCCAGCTACTTTCCCAGGCAGATACTTTGTACCTGTACCCAGGTACATTTTTGGAGTAACTTGTACCTATTTATTTTCGAAGTTACAAGGTGCTTTCACGAACATCAAAATTCTCTGTTCTCTGGTACTTATGCGACGACATTTTCGAATGTCTACTCTCTTCGAAGTACAATAAAAATGGCATACCTACTTAAGTAAAGTGGATCAATGACCAGCACACGTGGTACACGAGACTGCAACTAGCGGCTACAAGCGCTGAACATTTTTCTAATTCGAGTTATAATTTGATAAAAGTTTTTATTCTGCGCCAGATTTTATTAAATTTTGATTATCAGTTCTTCTTGCTCGTATGTATATTATATAATTGCTTAATAAATCAAATAACCCGGTGTAACTAATGTATTCAATTATCTTGCCATATCCTTTTTTCTCATTCTAATGGAAAAAAAGGACCCAAGTACCTGCCTCTTGAGTACCTGTATCTGTACCTAGGGACATTCTCCAAATAGTACCTGAGTACTTATTGCAGCGAGTACCTGTACCTGTAGCTAGGTACCGAAAAAAAGTAACTTTTACAACACATGGTGAATTATAGTATTTCTAAGATGTGTGCCCTGCGTAGAGGTTAACCCATTAAGCTCGGGCGAAAACTGAGCCAAATTTTACAGCATCAAGGTAAGTCTTGAGGCAAATTCTCCGTTTGCCATTCATAGGCAAATGGAATAAAATAGCCGTGTTTTTTCTTTCGTCATTTTCAATTGTTTGTAAAAAATTGTTTAAACAAATTACGATAAAAGTTATTATTTTGAAAAACCAGTGGCACGAGTAGTTTCTATGGACAAATCTACGACGAAAAGCCTTATAACACTTTTTTGTCAAAGTTTAATTTCTTACTTATTCGATGAAGAATGATCGCGGACCGAAAGATTTATCTCATCCAGAGAATATCAAGTGCTCTCGATACAGACACAAAAGTATTTTGTTGCCAACCCTTCTTTTGTTTCTTTTTTGTCGCTGTTTTTTTTTTTTTTTTTTTTTTTTTTTTTTTTTTCTGGTCAACTCCTTTATCACGCCTTTATGTTGTAACTTTCAGGCCATTCGTCGGTGCTCGATGTAAAACGTTACGTAATTCGCTTCGAGCCAACTCACGACCGAGCGTGTCGAATTGTGAAAAAAACGTGAAACGAACCAATTTCAAGGTTTTCTCTTATCCGATTGACGTTGCCTGATCTTACGTCGACGTTGCTGTCGTTCGAAGATTACCGGTGGGAAACTCGATTCCCCAATTACGCGCCTCCGTGATTTTTTGAAACGAAGCTCGGCCGAAAAATATGCGCCGACTTCGACCGTCGCGACACCGTTTTGCTATGGTACGTTACAGCCGTGCAGCTAAAAACTACAGTGCAATTGTACGCGCAAAGGAAAATTAAAAAAAAAAACAAACAAAAAAACCTGAAAATCATTATTCTGGAACCGTAAAATTGTTTTGCAAATGAATTATGGCAACTGGTAATGTTACGAGCAGGAAAAATCGTACCTTTTAAATATGCCTTTTAGTAATTTTTACCAAAACGAAATAGTACCTACTATTTTTGGTATATTTATAATTTTCACCCTCTCGACCGGTAAAAATTAATGTGCGAACAATACTATAGCAGTATTCTGCGCTTCGATTCTCACCCATTTCCACTAATAATTTCTACCAGTCCGCTGGTGAGGTTTTTTTTGTTTGGATTTTTTTTTGTTTTTTGTTTTTGTTTTTGTTTTTGTTTTTGTTTGTTGTTTTTTTTTTGGTATTTTTTTTTGGTATTTTTTTTTTGGTATTTTTTTTTGGTATTTTTTTTTGGTATTTTTTGTTTTTCCTATAGCAAAACTATATGTGTCTCAAACACTTACACTCCGAATTGTCAGTAAGGAAAATGAATTTTGTTCAATCCTCTTGTCGTTTTGATTATTTTAATATTAATATTAATATATATATATATATATATATATATATATATATATATATATATATATATATTGGTAAAATTGCGTGGTCAAATAAATATTCGTTTCGGCAAATATCCGGAAGTGCACCTGCTGTGCAATTGAAGAAAAGTACAACCAGCACGTCTCAATATTCGATTTCTGACGTGATTTTTCACGTGGTCTTGTGGGATTTCATGGTGCTCGACCACCGCGAATAATTGTCTTGAATGCTCGTCAGTGCATTTCCACTCCGATACACTACCATTTCACAGGAGATTGCACTTGCAGATGTTTACCTGCATTTATAAAACAAGATTCCAATTCTGAATGTCATTTTTTCTCTTCCCAGTAATATTTTTTACTTTTTTCTCTCCCCGCATGTCTATGCACAGCAATGCTATTGCAGTAGAAACAAACTGTCCCAAAATACCAGGAAAAAAAATGGATTTTTTCGCAAAATTTGTTGCTAGTTCAGCTGGTTGTCGTTTTATCAAATTGCGTTAAAAAATGGTTTAAAAATGTAAATAACGAAAAAAAATAAGTACGTTCGATCCGACATCGAAAAACCGACGACGAACAACTGAACTAGCAGAAAATGTTGCCATTTGAAGTTAGTTGTTGTTTTTATTTTTTATTTTCAGCTAATTACTCCCAAACGCTGTTAATTTATTATTATTGTTATGATTAATTATATTTTATTATATTATTTTATTTCTTATCGCGCCTGTTGTTCAACTTTTTTTTAAGCGTCGAGGAAAATTCAGCGACGCCGACGAACAGACTGATAGGCAGAAAAATGTCATAGTTTTTATTTCGGCGGAAAGGTGCGACCCGATATGGAGATGGATGGAGAGCCACGTGGGCGGTCGTGTCCCGTTGCGTTGCATCTGTATGGGCGAACGGTCATTAAATTGTCGGACACCGTTAACCTCTCCTCGATTCGACGCGATCAATTGATTCCGTGAATTCCAATTCCTTCCGGTACGAGGTGGCCCTAGGTAATCGGCGAAACGTCGAATAACGATAGAAAAACGTCCGGTCGCCAGAGCCAAAGAATCGTGTTCACAATGCTCGATAGTCTTTTGTTTGCCCTTTTCCGTCGAAAGAACCTGTCGCGTCAACTTTTCCCCACGTTTCCGCAAATATCTGGCAAAGTACGCGTTTCACGGCGAAAATGCATAGAACCATTTATGCGGGGAATAGAATTTACTATCGTTTTCGTTGGAAACTTTTTTTCGTAAAGTTGATATTTTTCGAGTTACGCGCGATCGCAAAGTTTAGTGGACGCGTACCGGAGAGCGTCGTCCCGACTGCCAAACGATATAACTCGAAAACTATTGATCTCAGGCGAAAAAGTTTCCTACGAAACACGTAGCACTCGTTACGTTCTACAAATTTTGTTTCGGCAATTTCCTCGTCCGATCGACGCTTCTCGAGATATTCAACGAAAACGCGAGACACACGCCGAGTAAACTTTGGAGAACGCTAGCTTGAAAAATATCGAATTTACAGAAAAAAGTGTCGGATAAAAGCCACAGAAAATTCGATTCCCTCGAAAAAGGAGCCTGACTCGCTTCGGAGCTGAAACGTACTGTAGAAGATTTTTTTCAAAAATTTGGAGAACCAAATTTACGAAACTTGCTCGACGAGCTGAATTCACGAATCGTATTAAAAACCCGAAGTTCGCGGTGACTAACAGAAAAAAGTATCCACCGACCGGACTAAAACAACTCTCGACGTGTTTCTGCGCAATATCAATCCTTTATTTCTCTGCCAACGCGCGATCACCGCCACGATTCGCCACGCGTGACCGTAGCTGCCTGGAGCGAATGATTTCAAAACTTTACGTACCCCACGAACCTTAATGGACGTCGCTACGTCAAAATAACGATTAATACTTCCTCGATCCTCCGGTGACGAACTCGCGACGAAAAGTGGCACGTTCCTTCGGCATCATCCGGCGAACGTGCAAGATTACCAAAAACTTTCCTCCCATCGTCGAGTTGTCGCGTTTATAAACCTTGCCGAGTAACACGACGACTCGTGACCTCGAACAAAAAAATCCGCCCTTAAATTCTCGCGGCTACGAAAGGGCATAGCCGGATAAATATGGGAAATCTGCCCCCATGGCTTTTTTGACCCACACTTAGGGGATCGATTTGGCATCAAATAAAAATAATTCACACCAATTTTTAGCCCTTTAACTCAAACGACGCTTGAGATTTTCAAAAAAACCTGTTTTTTTGATTTTAATTTTATTTTTATACTGAAATTCGGAGTTAATCGATGGTGATTTTTTTTCTTATTCTTAGGAGTCTAAAACATAAAAAAATCGTATGATCATGGTTTTTCAACGAAAAGTCGATTTTTAACGAAGAAAAGAAAATTAAAATCTTGTTTTCTTTAAGGTTTTTGAAATATGTCAATTACCAAAATTTGTCAGAACATATATTTTACACCCCTCGACATTCAGGAATTTTTTCAAATTTTTTGAAGTGGTGGAACAATGTCAAAAAATAGGCTGACTTTCGACACTCACTCGATCTACAGATAAATCTTGAGTCTTTTTTGGCGTAGGTGGTCTTGTTAAAATAACTCGACACTTATTACAAACGGTATCATTTATAAAGACACGCTTTCCAATTTTTTCTCTCGCATTATTAGCCTCATCAACTGTCGCAATAATTTTCTTAAAGCCAGATATTTTACGTAAATATACATTACAATTAACACATTTTTTCCCAAAATCCATTCTGAAATCAAGTTTAAATTACAGGTTACAAATTCGAAAACATATAAACAAATAAAATGTAAAGCTTTACTCACTTGAATAAATGTAAACAACTGATACGCTATGTAATAATAAAAACATATATCTTGTAAAATAAAAAGAGATGCATTAACATCAACAATGATACTCCAATATTGTTCGATCGTGAAACTTAAATATAGTTTCAATATAAAAGCCCTGAATTAATTAACAACTGTTATTCAATACATACAATGAATTAATCATAAAGATTACTTTATTTTGAGGTTACCTGAACAAACAAAACCTTAATAGATATGATCGATAGATTCCGGAAATCCCGGTAGATGGCGTTCTAAAGCACCAAGTTGGCGCTAATTTTGAAATACATAGTCGTTTCGGAGCAAAGAAAAGTTTTTTACCTACTTTTTCAAGCAAAAATAAAATAAAATAAAAGTGCGTTAAAACGACGAATTTCAGGAAAAAAATGAGTTTTTAATTTTTTTGACATTGTTCCACCACTTTAAAAAATCTGAAAAAATTCCTGAGTGTCGAGGGGTGTAAAATATATGTTCTGATAAATTTTGGTAATTGACATATTTCAAAAACCCTAAAGAAAACAAGATTTTAATTTTCTTTTCTTCGTTAAAAATAGACTTTTCGTTGAAAAACCATGATCATACGATTGTTTTATGTTTTAGACTCCTAAGAATAAGAAAAAAAATCACCACCGATTAACTCCGAATTTCAGTATAAAAATAAAATTAAAATCAAAAAAACAGGTTTTTTTGAAAATCTCGAACGTTGTTTGAGTTAAAGGGCTAAAAATTGGTGTGAATTATTTTTATTTGATGCCAAATCGATCCCCTAAGTGTGGGTCAAAAAAGCCATGGGGGCAGATTTCCCATATTTATCCGGCTATGCCCTTTCAGAAAAGAGCAGGTAGCTTTCAAAACTACTCGCCACGTGATTTTTCAAAGCTACGTCTTCGGCATACACTCGCGAGGGAGCTTCTTAATCGATATTCCGAAATGGGATTCATTCGAACGACTTTTTGAAGTAGGGTTTTATGGATATAGGATGTCGATTCGCGTGCGCGCACCCTTCCCTAAATGATACCCCGAAGTCGGACCTTTTCCAACGACTTTTGGAAATGGGATTCCGTTGATACGGTGCGTCGACGGGTTTGCTACACCTATCAGCCTCGCTTCGTCATCGGATCACCAACACGGCAACGAGAGACACGCGTCGTCCGATACGATCGATGAGAATGCGGCGACACGCTCGTTACAACACAACGCACTCCTCCTCTTCAGAGGCGAACACTCGTCCTCAAAAAAGTTCGGAGCAGTTGTCCGCGTTCGGTGCTTCGAGGTAACGAGGTTACGTTCTACCGGACTCGTCGCCGAGGCTGATGCAGGAGACCCTCGAGTTGACGGAGATGGTCCGGCAGGCGAGGGACCACTGGACCACAAATGCAACAGTTTTATAAACGCTGATGTTTCGAGATTAGCCCCTACGAGGAATTCCTCCTCCATCCTGTCATCCATTTTTCTCGATGTCTCCGGAAATTCCGAAAAAAATTCCATACCTTCCTACGCGTTGAGCGGACTCTCCGTGATTTTTGCTGTGGATGGACCTTCGATGCCAAAGTTCGCTAACACTGTTCATTTTGACACTTGTTTTTTTCGACAAAATGTCAGCTTAAATTTTGTGACAAATAGAAGTTTTCCGGTTAAACATAAAGAGTAGGACGAGAGTAAGCTTCGGAGAAAATAAATCGTAACAAATTTTTTTCCGACTCGTCAGCGATGTCAATTTTTTTCATAGCTCCTCGACACTTTTTGACTTGAAAACAATTTTTTTCTCCTATGTGCAGCAGTATTCGGAAAGGAATCTCGCATATTGACACAACCATTCGACTCCATAAAAATAATTGCTGGGTTTATAATCCTATAAGGATTGAAAACAATCTAAAAAATATTGTTTCGAAGTCGAAAAGTGTCAAGGATCTGTACAAAATTTTGACAGCGATGAAAAGTTGAAAAAAAAATCCGCGATCGTTTGTCACCTTGTACAAACATTTTTATTGTTCGACGCAAATTTATCGCGTTTACGTCAAACTCTAGAACATTTTTGAGCAGACACGCACTTCGGGGTCGAAGCTCCAAAACTCCAAAACAAATTACAGAGAGGACATCTAACGCGGAGTAAATTTAAATTAAGTTTCAGAATTTACAGAGACATCGGAAAAATTAGGTGGCTGGATCGAGGAAGAATTCGCCGTATATCGGCTAAGTGACGCGAGACCGGCTACAACTACTGAAAAGAATCATGTACAAGGCAATTGTTTTATACATCTGGAAATTGGTTTGCGGATAGTAAGAACATTAGGAATATTCGTGGACAGGGGTAATCATTCGTTAGGATGACGCGGCGCGGTCTGGTATATGTATCGGGAACTGCTGTTATGCACTTGCGGGAATCGTGAAATACGGAGTAGCCACCTAGTGGTTGCGTTGCGAACTACGTCCGGAGCACTTCGCTACAAGTTTGACTACTCGACAAAAATGTACGTATAATTTGTTATATTCGATTACACATAAGCGAATATATCTGTGCCCCGGAGGTAAAGGACACCATGTCCATTTTTTAGGTGAATTGACTTAACACCAAGAAACAAATTTTTACAGTTCAAAAATATAGAAAATCGGCTCTCCTGAACATTTACAAAAATGTGACATGGTGTCCTTTACCTCCGGGGTACAGATATATAATCATAAGTTGATCATGTCTCTACATAATTATATACGACTATATACATATTTGTACGCAAACTCGTATACAATTTTTGAAAAATCCAATCATTGATACAAATGAATAAATAAATCCAAATATCATTTTTTATAATCTTCTTTCAAAACAAATCCATGTTCAGGTCTCTGTATGATATACGTAGGGGAAAGTCGTCAGAGTTGGGCCATCACTGTATTTGGTACATGACAAATGCTGCCATCGGTGCTAATGCATGGAACTGTTTGTCTCGATGACGGCTAACTTTGTGAAGCATTGACAGTCGCAGAAATTATTTCCAAAAAGTGTCAGGCCCTCGTATTGTTTTTGATAGTGTTGGATGTATTGTACTATTCGAAAAAAAGTGCCCATAACTCGCAAAAAAACCATGCCGAAATTGAAGTAAGCATATAATAACATTGTATGTTCGATCATTAACAAGTTTCTAAAAGGAAATTTTGATTCCTTAACCTCTCCAGCTGTAGTGAGTTGCGATCAAAAAACACGAATGTTGTTAGAGTTGGGTCACTCGTGTAGTCAGAGTTGGGCCACATCCTTTTCTTTTTCTAACAATGAAATATCATTTCTTAGCACGTTTTTCGCGCCGTTAAACACTAAAGTAATAAATTGTAGAAATGAAAATCTCATTTCATGACTAAAAAATGAATAAATAACCATTTTTGCAAAAACAAAGAATATGAAAATTTGAATTACAGATAAAAAAATGCTTTATTTCATGTTTTGCAAACCTTCAAACACTATAATAAATTCTAGAAATGAAAGTCTTCTTGTTTGTTCTTGTAAAGAAAAAGTTTTTTCGTATGTCAAAATTGCGACTTTGATTAAATTGATTTTCCGTGTTTTTCATCGTAAACATGTCGAAATGTATCAAGAACAATAAAATGTTGCATACCATTCCATAAAAACCGGTTTCAGTACATATTCCATGCAATTTCAGTGGTGGCCCAACTCTGACTGAAATGGCCCAACTCTGACAATTTTTTTTTTTTCGTCAATAACTTTTTTTTCCCTTGTCGCAGCAAGTTGCCATACATATATGTTTTAGATAAAGGTTTGAACTTTCGAATAAAAGAAAAATTTGGAAATATTCAAATTTTTGAAAAAGATATAGACAATAATCAAAAAGTGGCCCAACTCTGACGACCTTCCCCTACCTAATATACTTACGTCGATGACGTAAGTATTTCAAATGAATAATTGAAATAATACTCAACAAAATTGCGCAGCATTAATTATTTCGCTGATTTTATTATATAAAATTAGCTATAATATATAATTGTAATGATTCACGCTCAAGTAAATATCGCGTTTGAGTTTGCCCGCCAAGGAAATCCCTAGGCGACGTGCGCGTGAAACGTTTGGATTTTGTGCGCCGTTTTCGCCCACGACAAAACCGGCGAACGAGTGGAATTCGGGCTCCTTTGCGTCCGTCCGTGTCACCGGCAACATTTATCGTCAATTTGGAGCAGAGAAGATTTTCTTCCTGATCGTCTACCATTTTCGCCAACACGAGGTGAACCGAATTATCTATTGTTACTACGACGGGTGGCACGACAAGAAGGCGGCGCAAAGTGAGCCAACGATTTTCGGAGTGGATAAACGTAAGCGAATCATCACCAATATTCATTTTGTCACCTTCGACTTGAAAAGCTGTCGACGCCGAGCAAATCGCCTTCACGAAGAATTTTACCAAATTAAGATATCACATATTCGACATTACCCCTGTTCTAATCGCTTTCACAAACACTAGTATTTTAAAACCGGTATAAATAAATGTGCATTGGAGAGTTCTCGATTTATGACGTATGTGTGAGTGCGTGAAAGGTGGCGATCGTCCGTTAGTTTTAGTTTATATCAATTTTCTGTTTCCTCTGATATTATATCAGATCTTGCGACTACTTCCTGATTTCGTTCATTTAACCCGAAGCCCTTTCGAATAATTAACTCATTTGCATCATTTATCTTCTCCTTCTGACTGTTATTTATTATTAACTAACGTAAAATTATTACATTGGCGCCCAACCTTAGTTTACCCAAATCTCTGAGATGAATGGAGGAGTCTTTTGATCATTCGAGTTATATAACTAAATCAGGAAGAAAATCACGTAGAATAATAACTAATTTATATGGTACGCGTTTGAGGTTGCGGAAAAACACGTCAACATCAACAATGAATGTCATTCGTGATGATCCGAGACAAGAGGCAAGACAAAGACACGATGAGGCAGAGTATCAACAAGCAGAGATCGCACGCCTTACACAACAACTGGCCGAGCGAACGAATAATGAAAATCAAGCCCGCGCTGAAACACAACAACTACAGCGTCAGCTAGAAGAAATGCGAGTTCTACGAAATAGCGAGGAACATCGGCAAGTAGACCCAAACAATTCGCGGCAAAATGAAAATGCGCCGGTTGTTACTCAGCGAGATTTCGCTACAGAATTCGTTGCGCTTCTTGGTAATGTCCAATTAAATCAAATCGATGTAACTGTTCCATATTTTTCTGATGAGTTTAATTCGAATCCGTTAGAATTCTTAGATGAAGTCGAACGCTATTTTCGTTTGAGACAAATTCGAGATGACAGAAAAGTACACGTGATCACCATGTTGTTGAAAAATAAAGCGAGAATTTGGAGCGAGTTGCGTAATGCTTCGGAAAATTATGACGAATTTAAAATTGCCTTTGTGGAGAAGTTTTATACCGTAGAGGTACAGGTCAGAACAAAAAGTCGTTGGTTAAGCACAAGGTTTAGTCCACAACAACATGGAAATTTGCAATCCTTCTATTACTTACAATTAAGAAAAGCCAACTTTATTCGACCTACCATGTCGGCGTATGAAAAAAATCATTCAATAATACAACAGTTGCCTAGATCAGCAAAGTTAGCTCTCGCGTCAATAGATTGCGGTAAAAATGATGAAATTATCAAAACTTTGACTAATTTGGATATATTATTCGCAGAAAAGAGACAATACTATAACGGTATACAGAATGTATTAGGTGAAAATGTTGACAACACTCAAATCGAGGTTAGACAAATGACTACTCAGGATAACAATAGAGATTACTACAGAACGTTCCGAGGTCGAAATCGTCAAACAAATGTTAGGTATAATAATGGGAATCGAAAGTATCGTGATTACCGAAATAATAGATATGATAATAATACATATCCTCGAAATTTAAACTTAAATGAAAACAGTTCGAGATTCCCGGACACGTCAGTTCCGCCACCACCAATAGGCAATAATTTGAGTGTTGTATGGAATAATCCAAACAGAAATGTGCAGTTAAAGCCAAATCGTGATAATTTAAACTAAATGCAGACGTATCGAGTTGTGATCCGTCGGTACGTCACTATGATGAGCTAGTAAATGAGTTGTCGCGTGGTATAGTTCACAATGAGGGTCATAAAATTGAAAAAGCTGATAGAATTCCGTCATCTCCTAAAATTTTGTCAGAAATTGCGAATTATAAAGTTTGGTGTTTAATTGACAGCGGAAGCCAAATCACAGCAATCTCGGAGGAATTTTATAATAAATTAAAAAATACAGTTCAGTTATTAGAATTGCCGGTGGCAAATGTGATAGTCGCTACGGCGATTGGAAAGAAAGTAACGACTATAAAAAAGCAAGTCTGGATGAACATTAAAATCGATAAGATGACGTTATCATTTACATTTTTAGTTGTACCGTTTTTGTCCACAGAAATAATTCTGGGAAACGATTTTAATTTGAAATATGGTATGGTTATCGACTATTGGCAGGCTCAATTGAGGATTAAACAAGAAGTAATTTCACCACATTTAGTTTTGTTTGAGAGAACCAGTTCAGAGAGAATTATGTTGAGCAAAACTGAGGAAGTAACGTGTATTCATATAGTAAAAATAGAAAATCTCAATCTTGTAAAGGGAGAAGTGACAAAAAAAAGGAATAAATTGGAATCAAAAGAGATTCATAATCCTAACACTGAAGGTAATGAAATTGACTGTGTGAACAATTCGTCACACAAAAAACAATCCGTAAAAAATAATGATATGACAAAGAATGTAAAACAAATATTGCACCAAGAAATAGAGGGCAAGACAAAAAACAATGATATAAATATGAATATGACAAATTATGAATATGACTATGATAAATTGGTAAATGAAATAACCTATAATGTATTAAATGAATCGGATAATATAAATGAGCCGCGTATAAATAATGTGTACACGAGTGAGTACCAAAATCGACGAAATGAAATTACGGGTCTCGATGACAAACTAAAATCAATCGCGTTTTCAATCGAAACCCTGAATGATCAAGAGAAACAAATTTTTCACGCATTATTGACCACATACAAACCGCTATTCGTTAACAAAACTGGTTGTGCAATAGGTTATGAGCATAAATTAAAACTGATCAAGCCAAATCCTAAAATAAATCGATCATACTCTGTACCATCCGCGCTCTATGAGCCAGTGAATAAGGTGATTCAAGACATGTTGCAGGCAGGAATTATCGAACCTGCAATTAGCCAACATTGTAATCCCTTGAGGATTGTTCATAAATCTGACGGGAATTTGAGGGTGTGTCTTGATGCTCGCCAATTAAATGAAAACATTGAGGATGATTTGGAATGTCCTCCGGTGATGGCTGAAATTATGCAAAAGTTTTTCGGTTCCAAATATTTTTCAAAGATTGATTTGGCAAACAGCTACTGGCAAGTTCAATTACACGAGGACTCAAGACCCTTAACAGCATTTAGATTCGGGTCTAAAATGTATCAATGGACACGGGTCCCGTTCGGTGTCAAGACGGCGGGCAGCGCACTTATTAGAGCATTGTTCGTGGCGTTACAAAAACCGCTTCCTCAGCATTTCAAATTTTCAGTGTGTTTTGATTATGATGAGGAATCTGATGAAAGTCAGCTGGTAATGCCGTTTGATATTGGATCGAACTCGGTCACGTATGTTGATGATACTGCAATAGCCACGAAAACCTTTAAACGTCACACTCAAGTATTACACATTATATTTCAAAAGTTATTACAAAGCAATTTTACTATAAAAATAGATAAATCTCAATTTTTCGAAATGAAAATATTGTTTCTTGGATTTATTTTATCGTCCAAAGGGATCGAACCAAATCCTGATAGAATAAAAGATATAATGAATTTTGAAGAACCTAAAAACCAGAAACAACTGCAACATTTGTTGGGCGTATGTAATTATTATCGTAGGTTTGTAGTACGTCATAATGATTATATCACTCCGTTTAGGGAATTGCTAAGAAAAGATGCAAATTGGACGTGGACATATGAGCATGCGAGAAATTTTCAGGCGTTGAAGGAAAATTTCGCGCGTGCAGTATGCCTCAGCCATGTTATCCCAGGTGCCCCGTATAAGTTGCAGTGCGATGGTAGTTTAGTTGGAATTGGCGGAGTATTGTACCAATTGGATAGTGAGAATAATCATCGCATTATTTCCATTGCTAGTAGGTGTTTGACACTCGAGGAAACTCGGTATACAGTAACCGAAATTGAACTGCTTGCCATAATTTATTGCATAATGAAGTTTCGGTATTATCTAATAGGTACCAAGTTTGAAATACTGACCGATCACAAGGGATTAACTTTTTTATCATCAACAATATACCATAACTCACGATTAATACGCTGGAGTTTGCTTCTCCAACAGTATTCATACACGGTAACATATTGCAAAGGTTCAGATAATATGGTTGCGGATTTTTTAAGTCGTAATCCGAATGGGAAATTTTATAATCAAACTGAACAGAAATTAATGATCAGTTTACTGAACACGTTCGTCTCACTGGATCAAAATGACGAGATCTCTTCGCTGGTAATAATGCGGTTATACAAACAGGACATATCGTTGAAGAAAATATTAAAAAATTTAATACAATCACAATTAAATGATAATTATTGCAAGGAAATCATTGATACTTTAAATGCAAGTACGAATCATAAATTTTCAAATAACTTTGAACTTTATCAACAAATTTTATTTCAACATGAAAACGGAAAAGATATCTATCGAATCGTAATACCGGCTTCACTGACCGAGAATTTGATAAATTATGTGCACGGCAAGTTAGGACATCCCGGTGTGTTTAAGACGATGGCTTACATGAAACGATTTTATTATTGGAGATTCATGAACAAGCAAATAAAACGATTCGTATTAACCTGTGACCTCTGCCAACGCGTTAAGTATCTGTCGGTCCCGATGGAGGGTCCATATAATCAAGTGACTGCTGAAGCTCCATCTGACCTGGTCACGGTTGATTACTATGGCCCACTCCCTCGAGCCCGGGGGGGAATGGAATATATATTTGTTGTTCTCGATGCCTTTTCTAAACTTGTGAAGTTATATCCGTTAAAAAAAGCTACGACGAAAGCGTCGTTAGATAAGATCTTTAATAAATACATCCCGGTATGTGGGAAATTTAATAGAATATTGAGTGACAATGGAACTCAGTTCACTTCACCTAAATGGAGAGAGTCATTGGAGAGCCGAGATATTAAAGTTTTGTATAGTAGCATCCGACACCCTCAATCGAACCCCACAGAACGGGTTATGCGTGAGTTAGGCAGGTTATTTAGAACATTTTGTCGGACTAAACACACGACATGGATAGATCAAATAGGGACAATAGAAAACTTGTTAAACATAACGACACATTGTAGTACAAATTACGCTCCGATGGAGGTGCATTTTGGTAAATCGATCAAGGATGACGTGTTGAAACTTGTCAAATTTCCGATGTTGCATCAAATAGATCATGAAGTTATTGTATCCCTTGCGAAGGAAAATATAAAAAAGGGTTTTGCAAATCGTTCAAAAAATCAGAGAATTTCAAAGGTAAAATTGAATATAGGTGATCTTGTGATGTTACGTGTACCACATATGTCAAAGGCATTGGATAAAGTGACCCGGAAATTTTTTCATCTGTTTGAGGGCCCATACAGGATTTTGAAAGTAATTGGTGAAAATGCTTTCGTACTAACTGACTCTAAGAATTCGAACAAGATAAAAGGAACGTACAATCGAGCGAACGTACGCAAATATTTTGAAAAAATCAATGGTCGACCATAATTTGTCGTGGAGTTTCCCGGAAGAATCCGTTTTGATGCCAGGTTAAATTAACTTGAAGAAAATGTAAATACAATTTGACGAGTTACGATGTATCTTCTGGAAATTTCGTGCATTGTAAGAGAAAACAAGCCAATGTAAATAGATGCTTTAGAATAAGGTGTGAATGTGGCGTGTGAATGTAGACTCATGCAATTTTGCATACATACATAGTTTTAAGATGTGGTAACATGTGTAAATATGTATAATAGTATGACTATTGTTGTAAGATGGGACAATATGTGTAAATTGTAACGCATAGAGACTAAATACGGCTAGATAAATATGAGAAATGATATCGGATATGAAATCGAAAATGTAATTTCAAGTCAATATGTGTATGTATGAGTTTAGACGATCATAGTTGATTTTGAAGGTTGCCTTGTTGGAATCGATTCTTTATTGCGCTACAGGTGGTAAGCCTCACGATTAGTTTGAGAAACTTGCTCACGACGTTGCACAAGTTTGGGGGTGGCATGTAATGATTCACGCTCAAGTAAATATCGCGTTTGAGTTTGCCCGCCAAGGAAATCCCTAGGCGACGTGCGCGTGAAACGTTTGGATTTTGTGCGCCGTTTTCGCCCACGACAAAACCGGCGAACGAGTGGAATTCGGGCTCCTTTGCGTCCGTCCGTGTCACCGGCAACATTTATCGTCAATTTGGAGCAGAGAAGATTTTCTTCCTGATCGTCTACCATTTTCGCCAACACGAGGTGAACCGAATTATCTATTGTTACTACGACGGGTGGCACGACAAGAAGGCGGCGCAAAGTGAGCCAACGATTTTCGGAGTGGATAAACGTAAGCGAATCATCACCAATATTCATTTTGTCACCTTCGACTTGAAAAGCTGTCGACGCCGAGCAAATCGCCTTCACGAAGAATTTTACCAAATTAAGATATCACATATTCGACATTACCCCTGTTCTAATCGCTTTCACAAACACTAGTATTTTAAAACCGGTATAAATAAATGTGCATTGGAGAGTTCTCGATTTATGACGTATGTGTGAGTGCGTGAAAGGTGGCGATCGTCCGTTAGTTTTAGTTTATATCAATTTTCTGTTTCCTCTGATATTATATCAGATCTTGCGACTACTTCCTGATTTCGTTCATTTAACCCGAAGCCCTTTCGAATAATTAACTCATTTGCATCATTTATCTTCTCCTTCTGACTGTTATTTATTATTAACTAACGTAAAATTATTACATAATCTAGCTATAAATAACGAAATTTGAAAAATAAATGCTTCCAAATTTTATTTACAATTATTTACAATTATGCTTAATTACATGTATGTACATTTTGGTTGTCGACTAGAAATTTAATAGCCGTTACGGTATCACTTCGCGCGGTACTTACTACCCCTTCTCGTCATTGGCTCGCAACCATTCCTGCGCAGCTTCAATTTCTGGGACTCGCGGACTCGCTCGTCTCATCCCTTTCGCGACCGTTGACGAGTGCTGTTGGAAAATAAAGCGCTTTTTCTCATTTCCCAGACGTGTTTGCCGATCTCTTTCGCGTTTCCCCAACACCGATTCTCGTCGAGTGTCGACGCGTGTCCTCAAAAATTGCCTACCGCCGCCTCCTGCTCCTCCTCGTCGCCCATCGTCGTCGAAACGACGCGACGCACGGGGCACTTTTGTCCCCGTCTCGAATATTTTTCCCTCTCGTGATTTATGCGGTCCGGGGTCGTGACACTTACACAGAATCCGCGGAGCTGCGGGCTTAGGCGCCGACGAGGATCACGAGGAGGGTGTCGCCGAGGCGCAAGGTGCCGCGTTCCCACGAAACCCTTCCTTTCTCCTTTCTCGCATTTCCGCTCTCTCGCCCTTTCTCCATATCTATCCGTCCCTCTATATACATACATGGATATACAGGGTGTTCCATCTTAATCCGGACCGGAAGTTCCGTTTGCAAAATCAGAAGGGTTGTACGGGGTGGTTATTGAAGCATTTGGAAATCGAGTTTTTGAAGTGGCCCGCGTCACTCGAGGCCCTCGGCACGGATGCTGCCATTAGCCCGGGCAAGTAGGCACCAACAACGTTTTTTTGTTGTTTTTTTTTAAATGTGTTTTAGGGTCGATTATTAACTAATTCAACGAAGTTGTGTATTTGGTTTCGTTGTTATTTACAATCCGCGTTGAAAATGATCCCGACCCCTTGCGTGCGTACATGCGTGCCGGAGTTTAAGTTCCTAGGTTCAAAACGCTTCAATAACCATTCCGTACAACTCCTGATTTTGTAAAGGGAATTTCTGGTCACCCTGTACATACTCGAGTATACACATAAATTAAAGTGGTCCAAACAAATATTTTTTTGCCTCATCTCAAAAGTTTCCCTATGGCATAAAAAGATTCCCCCCAAAGGCCAGCCTGATATTTCAATTCTACGAGACGCTCCATCATTTTTTGTCTTTCCATGTAAATAGTATGCGATTTTTTTTTTCCGGTTTCCCCGGCTAAAGCTAAGAATTTTTTTTATTTTTTATTTTAATGCACATATTTGTGTAGGAAGTTCAATTCTCTGCAAAAAAGCTCTGAAATAGTTTTATGGCAATCGTAACGGGTACAGAGTTATTCAAAGCCTGATAGCTCTTTACCCGTTGAAGCTGCGATAAAACTATTTAATAGCTTTTTCGTAGAGAATTAAAGTTCCTATAAAAATATGTGCATCAAAATATGAACAATGGAAAAAGCAACAAATGACTGAGCGTGGACTAGAATTGAAATATCAAGCTGGCCTTTGGGCAGAGTTTGTTTTATACGTTGGAGAAACTTTGGAGAGAATAGCACTTTTTATTTATTTATTTGTTCAATTGACGGGCAAGCCCAACATGCAACGATGTTACAAAGATAAAAATAAAGAAAGAAGAAGACTAGAAGACCTAGTTAGACTAGGTAGCGGGTAGAGGCAATCAACAGTAAGGGAGCACGGTCGATCGAACCTAAACACACATTTAGAGGCACGTTTGACCGAAGATGCGACTGCATCGTAGACGTCGAGCCACCAACTATCGTCATGGCGGAGCAGGGCCACTCTATAGCTGGGCGAATGAATTATAAGATTGTTCGAGAAGGTCTCGTTGTAGAAGAAAAGGTTCCTACTTCTTAATGAACGAGGCGGTACATAAAAATTAAATTTTTCCAGCCGGCATTCGCGCTCAATCCCATTAGTAAGAACGTTGCACGGAAATAAGATGTCCGCTGTGATTCTGGCAGTACTCGAGCGCGGAACATTAAAAAAAACCTGGCAATGTCACCGTAATCGGAACTGCACGGGTCCATCGGCCGTTTGATTCTGCAGGCAGCATATCTAACAAATGTATGGTGCACTCTCTCAAGAATGTCGATTTGGCGCTTTAAGTAGGGGTTCCAGAGATAGTCGATCCATAGCTCAAGATCGGATAAATGAAAGCGTAATATAGCGCTCTAAAGGTGCGAGCTGACTTGGATTCGACAGAAAAACGCTTGTGATGAGATTGATTTGTTTAGTTGCGGATAGTTTAATGTTGTTGCAGTTCAAGGTCGTCAGCGAAAAGTAGGAACCTACTAAATTTGCTGCACAGCTTAATATCATTGACCACGATGATGTAACGCAATGGACCAAGACGAGTGCCCTGACCGACTCCAGACTTCACATCGACAGGCTCGGGGACGAAGCTTTTTAATTTAACATACTGTTTCCTACCAGTCAAAAATGATCCGAGCCAGAGTAACGAGGCACCGCGAATGCCGTATGCAGCCAGCTGTCTAACGAGTACTTCGATGTTGACTACATCGAAGTCCCTTGAGAGATCAGTACAAACCGCATTCACCGACTGACTTTGGCAAACTCTCTCGACAATACGGATGGTATACACACTCGAGTTAGTTATGGTAGACCTATTTTTCATAAAACCGTGCCGTTCGGGTATAACGAAGTAAGGACATAGCTTAGCACGGACTATGCGCAGACTTGGAAAAAAATGTTTCTTTTGAACCACCCTGATGTATATGTATACCTATATATATATCTGTCCATGCGGTGTAGCGTGGCGCGTTTTTGGCGAGAGTTTCTCTCCGAGCGTCGAAGATTTCGTAATCGAGGGCCAACTAGGAGACGGTGCGCGTAGGGTCGGGGATGAAGAAAAACGGCACGACGAGTCGCGATACGCATCATCGTACTTAGCGGAATTAGATTTATTCGGTCGAGCTTCCTTCCTCTGCGAGTTACGTACCTGACTATCGCTTGGCGAGAGGGGGAGGAAAGGAAACTCGAGGATCGCGGTAGCCTCCGGAGAAACTAGGTGTAAGATTAATGACATCGATACGCGAATGAATATTTCAGTCGCGAAGGCAGCGATCTGTTTTTAAAGAGTAAACGAGCATACGATACGTCGGATGCTGCCCCCTCGCTGCTGCCTCCTCATCCACCCCGAACGCGTACAGAAACGAAGAAATATCGTCTGACCTGGCCGACGTTTATCCATTCCGTTCGCAATCTCTCTCTCTCTCTCCCTCCCTCCCTTCCTCGTGCTCTCGTCCGCCCAGAAAAACCCTTTTTAAAGGCTCTTTGTGTTTGTATAACTGGTATTACGATCGATCCGACCAATTTCTTTCCACTTTATACCTCCTCGCTCGTTTCATAACTTACAAATAGCGGTCGACCTCCGCAGAGGATATACAATTGAAATCGATCCTTGAAATTCTATTCCCACCATTTTTCGCGCGGACGCGACACCCTCGCCGTGTTTAAGAATGCATTCGTCTCCCCGGACATTCGCGGTACGATTTCTGTCACTCGAAAATTCGCATTATTCAGGACTCTACTGTTACCCCTATCGCAACTGTCCTGCCGCGTTGCCGCCCATGTGAACTTGGCATCTCCTTTTCGGAAATCGATCTAAAATCGATCAGTTCTACTCGCATCCGCAATAGTTCTAGAGTTCCCGATAGGCATTAACAATAATTCCGTTCATTCGAGCAGAAAATCGTATCCCAAAAAAATCCGATGTCAACTTCTGGTAGCATCTCATTGGGATGTTCTCTTTGCAGCATACGATAGTTCTCGAAGAGTATTACAGTTCTCTGTATGTTTCAACGATACTTCCGACCCAGAACGATTTCTTGGGATTTTTTTTGCAATTTTTCAGCATTTTTCGCAGTGCGAGAGATTCGCACGCAAACTAATCGTTGACATCGTAAGTATGTACAATCCAGTATGTGTGTGCGTGTGTGGGCGCCTGTGGACACATACGCACAGAGGCACGCACAAACGCGCACATAGGTCATAAATCATAGATCACATGATAGATGATAGATGATAGATAATAGAGGATAGATAATAGATGATATATAATAGATGATAGATGATCGATGATAGATAATAGATAATAGATAATAGATAATAGATAAAAAGATAATAGATAGTAGATGATAGGTAATAGATAATGGGTCATAGGTCATAGGTCATAGGTCATAGGGCATAGATCATAGATAATAAACAATAAATAATAATAATGATAATGATATTGACAATGATAATGATAATAATAATGATATTGACAATGATAATGATAATGATAATGATAATGATAATGATAATGATAATGATAATGATAATGATGATAATAATAATAATGATAATAATAATAATGATGATGATTTGAGTAGAAATCAAATTTCAGTGAAATAATTGAAATTTATATCCTGATAAATCCTATAAATTTGACGGAATTTAGTATTTAGCGATAGGTTGGACGAACTATTTTCATTAGTATAATTAATTAACAAATATTTATTTAATCGACTAAAAATAGTGAATTAATTTAATTTGAAAATTAAAAATTAAAAACAATTAAACGTTTATGTAATAGGCACAAAAAAATCAACAACGTTTGAGAGTAATCGAATGAAAAATAAGAAAAACAATAACAAAAGTTTGACAATAGTGGAGAGAGGTTAGGTTAAACACATACGGGTATACGAATTCAGCTGAGCTGCATGCCGCACGTGTATGCGTTAACTGTAAATGGCTGAAGTTTTTGCTAGCTCAGTTGTTCGTCATTTGTTTTCTTATGTTCGATCAAATACACGTATTGTTCGTCGGTTATTCGCATTTTTAATTCGTTTTTTAATGCAATCGTAAGCTATGCAATTTTCAAAGTACAATAATTAAAACAGCAGGCGCGAAAATTCAGCGTTTAAAAAAAGACAAAAATTTGATCGAACATGGAAGAATAAACGACGAGCAGCTGAACTATCGAAAAATCGTGCGAAAAAAACAGCTTTGCAAGGCAGTTGGAATGTGTGTCAAGTTTGTTGAAAATTTCAATTCTCCTTGATTCCCCGGAGCTTGCTGGCTGTTAGGTAGAATCTGGTATCACACTGGTCTCCGCCGAGTTCGATTTGTTTCTCGTTCGTGGCTTCAGATATAGGCGTTCGGCTAACGCAACAGTAAAGTCCGTACGTGGGAAATATTTTTGTGAAAAATGAGTCTGGCGAACCATAAATAAGCTCCCTAGAGAGGAAACGAAGCGTTTTTCATCGGATCGAAGTGAAATCAACACGAGGGTAACGTGTTTAAAGCGGATTCGTAATTGCGAGCGTGTTCGTTCCCATCTACGGGCTCAACGCTTCCATCGATTTTGACAAATGAGGTGTCTATAGATTCCTCTAAGCTCGTCGAGTGTCATGGAGCATATTATATTACCATAAATCCGATACAGCATAGTCAAGATAACGGAATACCTCGTTAATCATTTTCAATTTACACTTCCGATCACGTCTCTCGCTTATTCGGGATGGCAACAGCTATATATATATGACGGGTGAATGATGAAGGTCGTGGCGAACAAATTAACACTCCTACCACAACAGCAACGACAACAAAACTGTCGTCGTAAAGCTTCGAACAAGAGTTCGAAATGGTTGCAACAAATTGATATGATCACTGGAGCCAATTCGTTACTGAGATTTTTTTACAGGCCTGCGCAAAATTCAAGCTCCCGTCATATTTATAAAAACCAATGTAAAATTCACAGGGACGAGCATTTAAACACATTTTTTTACAGGAGTAAATTTGTCAGCATTATATTTCTAAAAAATCCACCAAATGTGAATTTTGTCCGGACACAAAGCATTTACTTTCGAGTTTATGAACAGCAAATGGACATCTGAGCTTTGTTCCATAACTATTAATAATAAATAATTGGTTTGATTTTGTTCAATCAATATTTTAGCTCCAGTATTATTCTTAACAATTATTCCATGAAATATTTCCGGGAAAGTTTTTGCCTACCGTGGAGAAAAAATTTATTCAATCAAATGTGAAGTTCACATTTTTTCCTAATGTAAATTGTACATTTTCCCGAATATAAAAAAGTTTTCTCTTTTCCGAGTGTCAAATTCACATTTTGAGGTTGATTTTTCAAGATGACGCGTTATCCACAGTCGGAATTTGCTAGCATTTTGTGATTTTATACTCGATAAGTGATACTACATCAGATAGGAAAAGAAAATCTTCGTCGCCGTTTCATGCAAAGTTAATTCCCCGTTGACTGGCGCATAGAGCGTGACGCATAGCGTTACCTACATAGCGTGCGTCACGTCGTAGTCGACTTTGCGGCACGCTACGAGTCGTAATTTTTGTCTAAGAAAAATGAAAAAAATATGGAATTGCAGGTATTAACGTGCTCTACGAGTTTGATACTAGACATTTTTTCGATATCTATAACGGAAAAGAAGGAAACAGCAAAAAAAAATTTCGCCACCTGAATTTTTGACTTTCTCGTTCGATATCTCAACAACGATGAAAGGTAGGTGAAAAATGTATATAACTTCAATTGTAGAGCGTAAAAAAAGCATTGTAGTCGCTTTTGTTACGCGTGATTTCCTAATGCCCGTCTGCGATCATTGTTTGAAGTAGGATATCCGGAAAGGATCTGCGAGTAATCATTTTCCGATTTTTTTCCCCAGACCCCGTCGTCTACCAACGTTGCTCCAATATCCCAAACTGTTCGAAAATATAGACAACACTTTCTGCACAAGTGAAGATTTCTCCACAGCATAACTACGTGACTAAGGCTGCTGGAAAATTTTGTTTAGGCCACGGGTCTCCTCCAATCACGACGATCGCAATCGACGTCATCGAGCACGAGGAGCTTAAAAGTAACGAAAAGTACTCGGAAGGAAAGAAGACAAACGTCTTATCTCGACCGTAGTTCAGATCGCTATGAGCGTTGGTTGGAAAAAAATGCGATAGCTCACGTAGCCAGATTCTCAGGAGCGTTGAATCGAGATCAAGCACTTCTTCTTCTTCGCACTTTATTAAAGCTTCTGATAGAACGGATCTAGAGCTAGCTCGTCGTCTCTGGCCTAGCAGTGGAGTGTTCCAGAATTTGAGAAGACAGACTCGATGTTACGAAGTTGCTAGTGGTAGCTCGAGGCACGAGGTGGAAACCCCATCTCAGGGTCCGATATGCTGCTAGGATTTACTTGCTATCACCGCACTGCTAACGAGAACTAGGGTCTCTCTCTCTCTCTTCCTCTCTCTCTCTCTCTCTCTTCCTCTCTCGAGCTCACAGTCAACACCGGTGTTTTTCACAAACTTCCTCGAAAGCCCAAGGCTCTCATCGGCGCCCGAGGCTCGGTTCTTCGCTGATCCTTCTATTCCACGCGGCAGGAAATCTAGCCACCGCTGAAACATCTCCGAGAAAGTTGACCCATGCTAAATCTTTGCTCGCATCTAATAGGGAAACCGGAACGGATCCTCGAAGGCTAACGATCTATAACTCGATCTTTCTATTTACTTTCTTCGCATTTGCGGCAACTTCGTCATCTCGGACTCAACTCGCATTGTTTGCTCTTCAAACAACAGAACCGAGTAGCTACAGCTGGAGGATTCCATCTTCGGCTGCACAATGATATAAAAATAGACTTTAGACTTCGGAGGAAACATTTTAATATGATATCTGTAGAACAAACGAGTGCCGGTACCTTCGATCAGCGTCTCGATTCGGTTCGGTGAAAGAGAGGCAGGACAAAAGACGAAGAAACAAAAGTATCTGTAGCTTTCTCTGCTGCAGATCAATTCTATCCGCCCGACGACGCAAGTTTGCATCAGCTTTTCGAAATCGAGGGGGAAAAACCGAGGGGTCGACTTAATAATTAGTCGATTTAATGTCTGTTAATGAATTTGGGTGGGAAACAATTTTTTTTCGCTTACTTCCAACGGTGAGAGGCGCCCTTCGAAAAATGGTCAAGTCCTCGTTGATAACAAATACACGCGTGAACGGAGAAGAAAATCCCTACGTTGCGCGCTAGATAGTCGTGTTTCAAGGTCACGGTCCAAATTTCCAACCAATTCGTTGAGCGGTTTTCGAGAAATCGTGGCAACGAACAACGGAGTCGTTATCGAGTCCTCGTTCCTCCGCGAATTTCCATCGGATCGACGCGAAACTTCCGTAGAAATATTCTCGAGACGGAGAATCGGAAAAAAAAATGGGAGAGAAGGATTCGCACTCGAGTTCTGGCGTGGAGAACGAGCAAGAATTACTTATCCCGAGAGTCTGCAACGCGCCGGGCGTTATCGGTTGATTTTTTCAAAGGTAGCAGGTACTCCGTTTCAATTTGCTTCGGCAAGCTCATTTGGAATTCTTCGGGGGCTGCGAGTTATTCACGAATTCCGATTGCGCGATAGATTTTCTCCACGCTCCATCGATTGTTTTTTTCTTCGTCGATATCCACTTTCCCAAAGATATACGGTCTTCCTGTACTTTGTTATCCGGTGCATTAAGTTCTCCTATCGTTTTCTCCATTGTCGGAGCACCTATCGCTAGAAAAGGTCTTTGAAGCGTGGCTCGAAACATCCTATCTACGGAGCATTGCACCTCTCGACTATCCCATCCGTAATCCAGTCTTTCCGTATCTCTTGTTTCCGTTCCTTACTGACCCGGTTTTACCTCATTTCACGTAGCCCCGCTATCGCCCCCGCCGCCCAGTCTTCCCGCGCTTAGGTTTCCCCGACGATAAAGCTCCGAGTATTTCGTCTCCAGTTTCGCGCTTTAATCTTCCACCCTTCTTCTCGACGCCAATGACGTAATCCGCCTCGATCTTCGCTATCTCACGTTCGTGTCCGACGACGGTCGGCGAGATGGTCTTTTCGCGAGACGCAAAGCTTTCCATTCGTGGACATCCTTGCGCTTTTACGCCCACGAGTCTCGAGGTACGACGGCTGGCGCAAAAGTGTGCTACGTAGCTCGGGAAAAAGGGAAATAAATCACTATATAAAAAGGAAAAAAAAGTAATGAATTATTTGTCGAATGTGTACTGATTAATAGCGATGATTAATAGTATTGTAATCAATGGTATTGTAGTTCAGCTAATCATTCTGTATTGCAGAATCGAAATCCGTGTCTGTTTTTATACACATATTTTCGACTGGATTTACTATCATTATTATCATTATCATCATTATTATTGGTATAACTATTATTATTAATAATATAATCGTCGTAGTAGTGGTGGTAGCGGTGGGTGTAGTAGATATGGTAGATGGGTGGTGTCTAAATTGGCGTTCGAGGGAACCGGGAGCGATGGTACTTGGGAACAAATTCGCGAGGCGACATTGTGGTGTAGCCGCGACACAATGGACAACGATATCTCGATCCTCTCGGCGGGGGTAAGTTCTCGAGTGCCGGACCACAGCTACGTAATGCCAGACAACATCATCGAAACACACTTGCGAATCGACGAAAGCGTATTACGGGGATAACAAATCTGAGTCGAGTGAGATTCGTTGAAAAACCTAA
This sequence comes from Arge pagana, assembly GCA_963969455.1. Taxonomy (NCBI): domain Eukaryota; kingdom Metazoa; phylum Arthropoda; class Insecta; order Hymenoptera; family Argidae; genus Arge; species Arge pagana. The sequence goes on along the minus strand of OZ018311.1, from coordinate 18,996,344 downwards.
TGTTTATTGAAACATACAATTGTTGAATTATATCGTTTTTCCGCGTCTTAGGTGGCGAACGCGCGTTATTTGACGAAATTATTACCTGCTCGCGCGACAGTGGTACGGTACTGTTTATAAATACTTATATCTCTTTCATTTATTAGATCTTTTGTTGTTGCTTTTATCACATTTTTCTGATCTTTTCGACGCTTTTTGTCTTTTTTCAGCCTGTTTGTCAGCTTTTTTCTGATGTTTTCGGCCTGGTAATTATTTTTTCAGCCTATTTTTCAGCGTTGTCGTTATTGTTTTGATGTCTGGTGGGTTTTCAAAAGGTTTGGATGTAACTTTTCCAAATATGGTGGTATACCATGATCGCGCGTCAGTCGTGACGAAGTTCGTCGGTGACCTTGCATGTTTTGTTTCACTCCTGTTTTAAATAGACTCGTACCGTTTTTCCCCGGATCGTCTCAATTTCGCAGCTTCGATATAGGTATAGCGTACATCGCGTATCGGAAGCTGTTTACTCACAAATTATCCGACAATAACTCAAAAGCGCTAGCAATCGAGATGCGGCGTTATTTCGCCATCCCCTCGATTCTTACGAGGGTGCGTTTTTCTCGGCTATTTATGGACAGCGTAAGAAAGTATTTCATAGCTAGTAGACCCACGTAAAATACTACCACCAGGCGAAAATTCATCAAAATCCGTTTTCCCAAGGTCGCACTCTCCCCTTTTTAGATTATTATTATTATTATTGTTGTTGTTGTTGTTGTTTCTATTATTATTATTATTATTATTATTCAAAATTGGTGCACTTCATTGCGTAATTTGGTGGGTTTTTTGACTGATAAAGGTCGAAAAATGGCAAGGTGCCGTCGTGGAAAATATTTTTTTATTTCATTTTTCAACAAGGCAATGCTCTCATACACCAAAAAATCTAGTTGGAATCGAAAAAAAACTCCCTGTGCTATTTATATGATGAATCGAGTTTTTGGAAGAGTGGAGCCTCTAAATTTACTCAACTTTCTCGTCCAGCGGGAATATATATTTTTTTCAATAAATCATCAAATTTTCAGGTACGACCAAAAAAGAATATCCCCCAAAACTGAAACACCATAATAGATATAGGTAGTAGGAAAATTGTGTAGATTGAATCGAATTAACCAATAATTTATCTTTTTTTTTTCTTTTGTACGTAAATTCAAATTAGGTGGTTATGGTACTACCTCGAGTTGTTGTAGAGATATCTCTGAAATATCTGGGTTCCTTAGATCTATTAACTAGGTTTAAGATCATACTTCAGCAGGATCTTAGAATTGTTGTGCACTTGGAGGGGTATAGAGATTAAATTTCATCAATAATTCTGGGCAGTCTGCCTTAGTAGAAAAAATGTTTAATGAAATCGCAATGTCTACTCTGTCTCTAGCAGAGTCCAGAGTGTAGATACTAAATAATTTGTGCATCGAAGAAAAATGATGACTCCGAGATTAACATGATTTACGCTCACGAGTGAGCTCCCATTAATTGAATAGTCAACGAACAGAGATGTGTTGTTTTTACCAAGTCTAATTACACGGCACTTGCTAGCGTTACATCCAAGGCCATTGGACTTACATCGTTCTTCAAGGGAGTAAATATTAAAAATATAGAGAGAAGAATGAAAAAATATTTTTGGGAGCATCTCCTACACTCTGGGTCAATTTGACCCTGTCTACTTTTTGACCGCCTACAACTTCGGCGCTACCGAACCCTTTCGCTCAAAAAAATGTAGACGTATAATTCGATTAACGTTAAAGTACTTCTCAAGTATTAGAAACGCCTTGGCAGTATTTAATCGACGCAAGAAATACGAGAAAATTTTTCATCCTATGAAAGATACGAAGTCTTGGTAACGTTTTTCAATTTTTAGTACCGCCTTTTTTTCTCAAACGCCTGAACGGTATTTTCGGTTAAAGTCGATGACAGGGTCGAAATGGCCCATTGTGTACTCGAAGGGTTAAATTCACAATGCGGGGCATGGATGACTAATGGGCCTATGCGGCGGGCGTCACTGATACTGGCTTGGCCCTTACGGAACAATGTCCTTGGGATACCGTAATTCCAGTTGCGCCATTTTGCTCTCGAAAATACCATGGTTCGAGTGAAAAGAGTAGAAATTTAGTGAACTGTCCCACGCCTCTTGCGAGCGAATTATGACGATACGAGTCTCGCCTCGAGCACTACTATCGCAAAGGAACGACCACACGGCGACAGCGCCGAGCGTATCGCGTCGAGGTCCAAATGCCAGTCGGAGGTCGTTTAGATAACGTGCAGCGAAACTTCGTATCGCACTGCTGGAAAAAGCATGGGGGAACCAAGTTCTGCTGCACGGGTGTTTTTTATGGCCAAAATATAGGCCGATGCACGCGTAATACGTGCGCCATTTCGACGATGTCGTTCAGGGTTGTTTGGAAGGTTGCTGACTCAACGCCGAATTTGTGCGATTCACCTGCCTTATAGTCGACGTATCGAACTCTCGTCGCGAAGGGTTGCCACGACGACTGCGACTGGCCTTCCATACCCGAAGCAAAGGAGGAAGATCTATTCTTCTAACGTCTGCCATATTTGACCGGTGTGGACCTGGCGGCCAGCATTCAGGAGTCACAAGATAATGCATACCATTGGCTTGTACCAAAGTTCGTTTTGTTTGTACTCACACTGACAAGGAAACCTTTCGAACCCGAACTCGCCGATTTCGATGATCTTCATACATGTTGTAGAACATCGAAAAATAAGAGACACGTATTTCGTTATATGTGCTCTTAAGCCCGTTTACGGGGTGAAATCTACCCTCAAAGTTCACTCTTAAAAAGTCTTTTTTCGATGTATCTCTGCTTCTAGGTGGTATTCCGCGACGGAACCAATTGGAAAATGCTCTTTGCGGCGACGCGAAGCTACTAGACATTGTTATGGCCACGGGGGTTGCAACCCCTATTTTTTGTACTGGAAAAACCACATTTTTTCGAAGACATTTTCGTTGTAGTGATTCGAATATTGACTTGAAAATTGAAAAATAAATATTCTGGGCGGTGAAATGGAGTAAATAAGTTGACGTATTCAAGGATTTCGCGTTAACCACCCCCAAACACGGTTACTACCTCTTCAGACATTGGTCATCTGCAATAATGAAGAAAATGTTTTTCTCAAGAGAAATACGAATAAGATATGATGCTGTATTGTATCTTCAACTATTTTTGCTACGTGATCTTTGTACTGTTCTTGAAAATGTAATGTCTCTTCAATAATCATATCTACGTCATTGACATCATTTGTAGCACTTATCAGTATATCTTTAATCGATTCTGCTAACTCCATTTCTCTATGATTGGCCGTTCCATCTTGTATTTGAATATTTTGAAAAAACGCGGATAATAAATGTATAACAGTCAAAGGATTGATTCTCATTGTTGAGTCCGGATGGAGGAACAAACCTACTCAATGCTTCTAAAAGACTACACTTATTCCCGAGCATGGAGTTTCACGACATATATACCCGACCGATGAGTTACGAAACGAATAATCGGTGATAAACAGTATCGTAAAAAATTATCGGACGAAAAGACGAATTGATGGATTAAAAAGTCACTCGCGAAATATAGTTTATCTTGACCAAGGTGATCCATTTTATGATGAAATTATTGCCCCGTGACAAATGACTTTAAATATAAGATATTCGATATCTCAATTCATATCTTATTCGTATTTCTCTTGAGAAAAACATTTTCTTCATTATTGCAGATGACCAATGTCTGAAGGGGTAGTAACCGTGTTTGGGGGTGGTTAACGCGAAATCCTTGAATACGTCAACTTATTTACTCCATTTCACCGCCCAGAATATTTATTTTTCAATTTGCAAGTCAATATTCGAATCAGTACAACGAAAATATCTTCGAAAAATGTGGTTTTTCCGGTATAAAAAATAGGGGTTGCAACCCTCGTGGCCATAACAATGACTAGTAGCTTCGCGTCGCCGCAAAGAGCATTTTTCAATTGGTTCCGTCGCGGAATACCGATTAGAAGCAGAGATATATCGAAAAAAGACTTTTTAAGAGTGAACTTTGAGGGTAGATTTCACCCCCTAAACGGGCTTAAGAGCATGTATAACAAAATACGTGTCTCTTATTTTTCGATGTTCTCCAACATATATCAAGATCATCGAAATCGGCGAGTTCGGGTTCGAAAGGTTTCCTTGTGAGAGAAATGGTAAGTAGTCAGGGTAACAGGAAGAAAACAGTTATTCGAGAAACACGCTTACAACTACTTTTTCTAGTTACCGCGACTAGATTTCTGGTAACAGTAACCTGTGAATGTAATGTGCTCGCAACGCGAAACTCTAAAAATGTCGAAGCTGCTACAACTATCGTTCCTAGTCGAAGAGGATTTTTTCCTGTAATCTGATAAAAGTGTTACAGCAACGTGAAAACCTAGCTACCACGACAACTTTTCTACGGTACTTCGACCAGACTAGCTTTTACAATTCTACGTAGATAAAAAAGTCGAGGATGATTTCAACTCCGTTCAGGCTAGTTGGCCTAACATGGAATTTCTCTCGGTGTACAAGGCTAACAAGTTGGACGGGGGTGAGAAAATCGTTGGTACCCAACTCGAAGATATTCGTACCTCTCTTCGAAGAGCTCGGAAGTACAGGCTTTTCAAAATACGACCAAGAGGTAGATTCGCCATTTCTTAGATATTCCAAAACGGCTAACGCCGTTGCAATGTGTGTCTGTGTGTTACGGCAACGACAGCGACCCCACGGTTCGTCAGTCCTTTTTCGAATACCGTTCGCGGATTTGGAATATCTTCACAAACAACAGCTTTACATACCAATCTTAGACGTATGTTGAAAAGCCCGTACTTCAGATCGCTTCGAGGTACAAACGATTCGAAGAGAGGTACAAACGTGTGCTGGCAGAGCTCTTTCGAGTGCCGTTCGCCATTTTCGAATATCTTCGAGTTGGGTGCAAGCGATTTTCTCACCCCCGTCTAACTCGTTGACCTTGTAGGTACAAACGGAACGAATTTCGCTACAAACGAATGGTATGTACTATTTTTTGATTCTTGAATGTCGCACCGGTCCATATTTTTCTGGGTGGTTAGCTAAATAGACCGCTTGAGTCGCACCTCGCCGGCTAACCCATCAAAGCCCAGGCAAAAAACTGGGCTAGATATCTTCCAGCTAAGTATACCGTCCACAATCAAATGGCAAAAATACGCTTGCAATTGTTTAAACAACATTCTGCAAACAAATTATGATGAGAAAGTTGTTATTTTGAAAAATGGTTTGCACATATGGATTCTACCCTCTTCGTCATCATTTTTCCCCTTAGAATCCATTGCTGCAGTCAGTTTTTCAAAATAACTTTCATCATAATTTGTTTAAATAATTGTTTATAAACACGGATATTTTTTTTTCATTTCCCTACAAATGGCGTAGTTAGTTTCATGCCATCTAGTCCAATTTTCGCCTGGGTCTTAACGGGTTAAATCGGCCAATTGGCGATGGGTCACTCGTCCAACGTCTAGCAGATGCTGAATACCGTCGACTGTTGGAAATTGCGAATTACGTATGTTGCAGAAAATGATCAGAGCAACGGGCAAAAACAGAAACGCTTCCAACCACGAGCTACTTTTAATTCTACAGCAATAAATGTTTTTTTTTAATCTCTTCAAAATGTCAGAAATTTTGCGCTGGAAGTGCGGAATTTTTTTATTCTTTCTCTCGTTTTTCTCCATTTTCCAAGTATTTTTTCCAATTCGTACTGATTTATACGTCGAAGATTCCAATACTAATGGAATTATTATGATTCTTTCAGAAATATTTCTGCCTCTGGTGTTTATTCTTTAAGCTTTTTCCTTTCAACATCTCGCGAGCCACTTACGACCGGATCTGATGAAATTATTTTTGAATAAAAAAAAGCCGCCCTAAAAAAATACTCCGAAACTAAAAAGCAAAAGGTAATTGGTAACTTTTAATTAATATACGATAAACTATTTTAATACCCAGCTGATAATGTACAATTTCTTAAATCTTCATCACATTCTGAAATCGTGTCTGTTTGGTCAGCGAACTCTACCTAAGCACCGACCTCAGAAGGTGATGAGAAATTCAAAAATTGTATATTGTCAAATAGTTTATCGTATATTATTTAAAGGTAAAAGTGAAGGCGGTTTTTTTAAATTTAAATATAATTTATTCTTTGCTTTTCAGTAGTGTACACAAAGAGTCGCGCATTGCTTCGTCCCCGATACACTGAATCTTCTTTACTCGACGATGTAATTTTCAAATAGTTTTAATTAAGTATCTGTAAAACGACTGAGCCGATTTCGATAAAATTTACATGGAATCGCCTGGGAAGTATACCCTTTCGAAGAAAAAAAGAATTTTCCAAATCGGTCCAGGCGTCTTCGAGTAATCGCGGAACGTACTTAGATAAAAAAAAAGATTCCGGCGAATCGAGAACCTCTTCCTTTTTTTGAAGTCGGTTGAAAACCAGACAACAACGAATTATATCTTCGTTGATCTGTGTAAGATTGCATGGTTTCTCCAGGTGAATGTGATCTATCCGTCGTTTAAAAAACATCCTTGACATATTCATTGGTTTTCACACCTGCGGCTCAAAAATTATGACATTCCAAATAGCATATCTTTCTTCTGATTTTTTCACACCAATTGTACAATTACCAGCTGTCGTATAATAACGTTAAATAGATTTGATGGAATTTGGCGGAATTAAGAAAAAAAAATGCACGGCTGTATGATCAAAATTGTTTGCATTTTTTTGCCCACTACGCGGAGAAGTTGGAGTAGGCTTGGCTCGTGCTCCGCCGCATCTCGTGCACCGTCATCGTGTAGTTTGTTCGTGCGGGGTTTCAGGATAATGCGAAAATTTCGACGAGTCAGCTCAGCCTTGTTTTTGCAGCTGATGAAATTCATCGATCGCCCATCCTTCGAATAGAACAATTCGCAATCTTCTAATTATTCGACGATTTTTCGCATAACTCGAACCTTTCGAAAAATGCGTAAATTTCTCGAATAATTTGGAGCTTTCGCGTAATTTCTGAATTCTTTGTATAATCGACTGATTTTTGGTTTTAAAAATGTGATCAACATTTGCATAAAATCGTCTTTATTTTATCTTTTTTCCAATCGATCATCTCTATTTTATTTAATTACTCTTTCTTGTTTGTTCTTGTTTAAACAATCCATTCGTGGTGTTATACAAGCTGTCCAAAATGTCTGAAAACACCCGAACAACTTCGCAGGTGAGCGATTTTCGAACTAAGATCATTTTTGAAGTCACTTTTGACGAGGAATTCAATGGTGACCTTGGATTCGACCTTGACGATCACCTCGAAGGTTGTTTCAAGGTCAATTCAATGTTTTATAACGAAACCTCCGTATTTTGACGTCGGCGATCGAAAGAGCGGGAGATTTTACGTCCAAACGCATTTCGAGGTCATCCATCGGGTTCGAGCTTGAAGGTCATTTAAAGCTTATCTAATTAGTTGGACTGCATACCTCCGAACGACGCAATTGACGAAGATAGTACAAAGCTCCTTGTAGTTGAATTGTTAATAGCCATTTTGTTAAATCGCCATCGGTGGTGACCTCAAACTCGATCTTGTTGGTATCCTTCGAGGTCATTTCAAGGTCAACATTTTTTTCTTCCGAAAACCTCCTCGCCTGACGCTACAATATGTTTGGACGTATTATAACATCGCCCGCCGTTTCGATTGCCGACGTTGAACGAGGCGGTTTCCGGAAGAAACAAAAATGTGACCTTGAAACGACCCTGAAGGACGCCCACGAGGTCGAGTTTGAGGTCTCCACCAATCGCAACTAAACGACCCAACCTAAGTGAGCTGTGATACTATTCTCATCGACTATTGGAAGTAGCCAATCCTAAAAATGAAATAACCTTTCAATGACCTTCAAGGTCAAACAGGGGGGTTCCATTCAAAAAATTGAATTGCCCCTGAAATAACCTTCGAGTCATGGTCAAGGTCAAATCCAAGGTCACCAGCGAATTCCTCGTCGAAAGTTACTTCAAAAATGATCCTAAAGTTGTTCGAAAATAGCTCACCTGGGAAGTTACTCAAGTGTTTCCAGACTTCTTGGACCGCTGTACAAAAATGTATATTATTTCCGAACGAAATATGGTAAATTAACAATGTGATCGACTCCAAATCACGGATACTCGAAAGTTCACGAATAATTCGAATTTTTCGAGTATGCCGGAAAATCGAATCTCAAATCGAATAGATAGTATTCGAAGGTCGATGCATCACAGATCGGATCGGGGGTCAACGACGGACGCGCAACCATCTGGCAAGTAGAACTCGAGGACCCGTCATTGCGATTCGGCAGTGAATATAAATGCCGGAGGCGAGAGAGAGAGAGAGAGAGAGAGAGAGGATCGAGCAAAAAAGAGGATATTTTTCATTTCGCGTCTCCGTGTCTCAAAGACAGATCGTTATTTGGACAAGCAGCTTACTCACTTGTCCTAATGACCGAGCCGTTTAAGGCCGAAGAAAAATGTGGCCGAAAGAAAGAAGGAGCGTGCCTTTCTTTCGCGACTCGGAGCTAATGTCTTGGCCGTTTTAGCGAAATATGTTGCTCCCGTTTTTAGTCCTACGCGGAGGACAAAGAACGGGGTTATTTGCAGTTCGCTGGATCCGGCAGCAGCGGGCAGCTGTCAGGATGACGGGAACGAGACGAAAACGATGCGGTAGCGGCGGCGGAGGAGGAGGAGGAGGAGGAGGAGGATCGCGAGGGCCGAGAGAGGCGGGTAAAGGGTAAAAAGGTAACGACGAGGCCAGTGGGGAAAGAATAAATGGGAGCCAGCGAACTATTGACCGGAATTACCGCTCGGGTCGAGACCTACTCTCGAATTGACAAAGTTAAGGCTCGCGGAGGTCCTGCCGATGAGACGAAAGACGCGGAGGCCAAAGGATCCTCGGCATCTCGAGCTGCCTGCTTGTTATTGGATTACCTCCGCTCTCTCTCTCTCTCTCTCTCTCTCTCTCTCTCTCTCTCTCTCTCTCGCTCCCATCCTCTATGTATAATCCGGACCTCGTTACTCGCTCACCCGAATGTACCTACTTCTTCGCCGCCAACCGACCAAATGCGTCCTCGCATCTCGTTCCCACCTCGAATTTTCACAGCCGAACCGGCAAATTCGTTCATTTTACCGACCCTCCGCGCGAAACGAGGATATTTTCAAGCTTCGAGCTTTCGAGTTATCAAGTTTCGAGTTTTAAAGTTTCAAGTTATCGTCTGCTCGTTTCTTTGTAACTCCAGACCTGAAAAACGAATTCCGAGGGGTTCTTTCGTTTGAAAGCTGATATTTGCCAGCTGGTTCCTGCGATTAGCCATTCTTGAGACTAAAATCGGTGCAGAATTTTCGGTGATCGATGGTTCCGCGGCAATTTCAAGGCCGATGTTCGCCGACCCTTCGAGTACGCACCAATTTCTTCGCACATTTCATACACTCCGGGTCAATTTGGACCTGTCCACTCCAACTTGGGGACTACTCAACCTTTTCACCCGAACAAATTCAAAGCTATAATTTTAATACCGCCAAAGTACTCTTCGAGTATTGGAGGTGCTCTGGAAGTCTCGAACAGACCTGAAAAATTCGTTGAAAAAAAATGAACACCCGAACGCTATTTCCGGTTAAAGTCGATGATAGGGTCAAAATGAGCCATTGGAGTACTTACAAATGGTATCGCACGAGTGAATAATGGTTTTGTGAGATAACATTTTTTCACCGCGTGAAATAGATTCGATGTTTGGAAAAACGGGCGTGAACAAATTTCGGAACGGGGGGGGGGGGGGCGAAGAAACTCGTGGTCTCGATATTCTTCTTCGTGATCCACGAAATCGTCGTCTATTATCGGAACGACGAGCCATCGTGGGAAAGGGTCGTCATATTATTCAAATATTCGTGCACGATGAATAATTCCAGATGAGAAGGACACTAGCGCTCACGAAAAGGCGTCCGTTCCTCCAAGATTCCCACACCAGCTTCGGAAAATGTCAAACGACGAAATTTTCCGGCAACTTTCTTCCCATCTCACAAAATTCGATGTACCTACGAATATTTCGATGTAGTTTTGGTAAAAAGGACTGGAAAATAATAAATCTTATTTATTTGCCCTCCCAAAAAAAGAGAAAAAATGGGACATAAAAGAATGGGAAATAAAAAAATGGGAAATGAAAAAATGGAAAATGAAAAAATGGGAAATAAAACAATGGGAACTAAAACAATGGGAAATGAAAAAATGGGAAATAAAAAAATGGGAAATGAAAAATGGGAAATAAAAAAATGGGGAATAAAAAATGGGAAATAAAAAAATTGGAAATAAAACAATGGGAAATAAAACAATGGAAAATAAAAAAATGGGAAATGAAGAAATGGGAAATAAGAAAATGGGAAATGAAAAAATGGGAAATAAAAAAATCGGAAATAAAACAATGGGAAATGAAAAAATGGGAAATGAAAAAATGGGAAATAAAAAAATGGGGAATAAAAAAATGGAAAATAAAAAAATAGGAAATAAGAATTCACCCTCCTTCGGCCTTTCGTGATCTTCTCAGTGGACACAACGAGTAAGAAATTAATAAAAAAAGGGAAAAGACTTTGGAAGAAGCACGAGAGTTCAGGGATCAAAGAAAATCGGAGACGTTCTGAAAGGAGTCGAAGAAAAAGGAGGAAAGTTGCAACTCTTTCGCCGATACGCGCCGGCGGAAATCGAGGGCCTCGAGACTTTTGCCACCCGGTGAAACGTGGAAGAATGAAAATAAAGCAGAGCACCAGATTGCTGTTCGCAAGCTGTCGATCGGAGAAACAACCAGCGACAAAGCATTTTATCCATCGTTACCATCGCCCAGCGTTGTTCCTCGGCTTTTCTTTCCCCATTTCTCACAAATTCAACTAACCTCCCTTTCATTCCCATCCGGACAACAATTCCTCGCTGATGGGAATGATTTTTTCTTAGTCGACGAATCGAGCGAATAAAAGTCATTTCTAACGCGACTACAAATTTGCCGGGTTTTTTCTCTTTTTTTCCCAACCACGTGAGGACCGACCGTTTCAAATAACGTTTTTTTTACCAATATTTACGTTTATTTCCTAAAACGTACGATACAAATTTATTTTATTGTATTTCAAATTTATTATCCCAAAATTAGAAGAAAAAATTTTTTATTGTCGCCCAAATTGTCGCCATATTTGTTGCTTCGCGGTGACCGTCGTAACATTTCACTGGATCATCTGTAAAATTTGAAGAATAACATTTTTCTCGATAAATATAAAAATATATGTGGTTATTAAGCTAATTTATTTGGACTATTTTTTTTCGGTTTCACGCCTGAAATTTCGTTGGATATGTCTCAAAAAAAATCCACGAAGGTACAGCCCTCAGTGTGAATTTTAAGTACTTTTTCTGAGCGTGAAAAGATTTTCCGTGTAAAATATACGTAAATCAAGATCTTTTTTTTCTGAATTCCTATAATAATAATTCCTATACTTAACTCAGCCGCATGTTAAGCTATCACATCGTACTTGGTCTCGATTTGCTCTAAATCGAATAATCTACAAAAGTCCCCCATGCGGCGAAAGTGTAACTTATACCGGTGAGTTGGTACAGGTCGCTGAAGTTGATTTTCACCCAAAATCATCGTTCAACATCTTAGGAAATATAGATCTAAGCAATTAGATCTGTAAAACATATTTTTTGTTGGAAATTCAGTTCACCTCGAGGGCTGTAACTCGCAGGCACCATTTTTTGAGACATCCCAACAACATTTCAGGTGGGGACCGAGAAAAAAGATGGGCGAACCAAAATCACCCTAATGGTTACGCGAAAATGGTAATTCTCATTCTTATATTTGTTCCTACGATGAAACAAAATACTTTCATTCGTCATCGCGATGTTTCACTTCCGAAGCGCCCCCACTAGCAAGCATGTGACACAGAATTTGACTGTCCATATTATATAAATAAGAGAAACGATAACATACGTGTGATACGATTGTTCCTATTTCAAATGTAAACTGAGAAATCGAGTTATTTTATTTATTATTTCGATTTTTTCATAGCTGGCTGACAACAAAGTATAACATTCCCACATCAACATTACGTGCCAAATATACAGGCAACTTGCTCGAGATAATAAAATTACTTTTCCATTTATTTTGATACTTACTGTCCCAATTTAATTTAATTTAATTTAATTTAATTATTAGTTAATCTTACTAGTCTCGAGCTCTTACTTATGAAATTCGAAAGTTTTATTATTCTTTTGATGAATAGGAGATGAAAATATCATTTCCAAAAAATTTCCATTATTTTACAATTATTATTGCTATTATTATTATTGTCGTTATCGTTATTATTATTATTATTTGGTGTGAGGGGGGGGCGGAGAGGTATAACGGAGAAGATCAACACGATTTTCGCCTTTTCTGTCGTATTATTAATTGTAATTATTGTACAATGCGTTTTGCGGTATTATTATTATTATTATCATTGGGGGAAGGTCGTCAGAGTTGGGCCACTTTTTGATTATTGTCTATATCTTTTTCAAAAATTTGAATATTTCCAAATTTTTCTTTTATTCGAAAGTTCAAACCTTTATCTAAAACATATATGTATGGCAACTTGCTGCGACAAGGGAAAAAAAGTTATTGACGAAAAAAAAAAAAAATTGTCAGAGTTGGGCCACCACTGAAATTGCATGGAATATGTACTGAAACCGGTTTTTATGGAATGGTATGCAACATTTTATTGTTCTTGATACATTTCGACATGTTTACGATGAAAAACACGGAAAATCAATTTAATCAAAGTCGCAATTTTGACATACGAAAAAACTTTTTCTTTACAAGAACAAACAAGAAGACTTTCATTTCTAGAATTTATTATAGTATTTGAAGGTTTGCAAAACATGAAATAAAGCATTTTTTTATCTGTAATTCAAATTTTCATATTCTTTGTTTTTGCAAAAATGGTTATTTATTCATTTTTTAGTCATGAAATGAGATTTTCATTTCTACAATGTAATATATTGTATATGTAATAATTAGATTTTATTTTGACTTCGGTCAGTAGACCGATACACGAGCGCCAACGGTTGTTGGAAGGGTACAAATCCGAACGTACGAAGTAGATTTGAGTTCGTCCCCGACCTTTGCTGAGGAAATACACGCAAATAGATATTCATGCGAAAGACTACGATTATTATTACCGTCCCTTATAAAATCAGAAGTGGGATCAGAACACAAAAAGGAAGTTATCGCGAGATCTATTGGTTACGGTTTTATATAGTGACGTCGCGAGTAAGTGCAAAGGAATAATCGGAACGGCCTCATTATTACGATCTGCTAATTTTGATTCAAACTGTGTGTAGAATCATAAAAACGACGCAATCTGGTAGTGAATACGTTACTACTGGTCGTAACGGAAACGGTGCATCATTAGAGTATTTGATCGTTAAGTGATCGAACAGGTTCTGCACGTTATTGCGTTTTACGAATCAAAGGCATACGGCCGTTATTTTCGAATTCGTTTATGTACGCTCGATTGGCGTTCCTTGGTACGCGACGAAGCAGTTGTCCCCGTCGCGTATGATCATACCTTTCCAAGGTGAAGCGAATTTATGTACAAGTTTTTGCACGAGTCGCGCGTGGTCGACGGTCTGTATTATTACCGTACCAGGCTGTTTAATATTCCTCGCGATTTCGTGAGAATTTGTGAATTTTGATTTGTGTCGGACTTCGTATACGACGGGACCGGAACAAGTTGAGGAATTTAGGAAATTAGACAGTATCTCTGTGTGAGATTTTATGTTGTGAAACGAGACGTTATTCATGTGTGAGTTTCACCGTTATATGTACGGGATATTGGATTAGCGTCGAGCAAAATATTATGTCGAAGCAGACGAACCCAAACGAATTTAGAGTGTCGGTGCTGAAAGAAAAACTCCGGATTCTCTCACTCCCGACACAAGGATCGAAAGGAGAATTAATCTCTCGGCTGAACGAAGCGGATCCTACTGGTGAGTGGATGAAAACATTAGACGCCACGGATAATGATGGCGATTATAATGTCGAGAGAAGAAATGACCACATCGTTGACGAAACGATACAAGCGAGAACGGGAACATCGAATACGATGTCGATGATTGTTCAACCACGAGGCACGACTCTGTCACCCGAAGAAAACAGAGAGCTCGATCTTCTCCGCCGAGAGAGAGATTTGGTACGAAGAGAGCTCGAAATAGTTAGGAGAGAAAACGAGATGCTGAGAAGAGAACAAAACGTTAGCCATGATGCGGAGACATTTCAGCACGTCACTAGAGAACCGGCGATTCAGATTCCAGTTACGACGGCGAATGCGCGAATTAATACGAGCGTCAACAAAATTAGTGACTTGCTTAGCGATTTCGGGGGCGCGGACGATACGTTCTGGAGATGGGAACAACAAGTACGGCTATTGGCGAATACGTATGAGTTAGACGACAAATTAGCTAGACTCCTCGCATGCTCCAAGTTGAAGGGCAAGGCACTCGACTGGTTTTATTCGAAGCCGGAGTTGATCGAGATGAGCTTAGACGATCTGTTATCGCAGATGAAAAATATGTTCGATCATCGACCCCACAAATTGGCTTTGAGGAAATCTTTCGAATCGAGGACCTGGAAAAGCAATGAGACATTTAACCAATATTATCACGATAAAGTAATACTCGGAAATCGTGTGCCGATCGAGCCAGCGGAAATGATCGATTACGTAGTTGACGGAATTCCAGATATTCAGTTACAAAACCAAGCACGTTTGCAAAATTTCTCGTCCGCTGCGGGTTTACTCGAGGCATTCGCTAAAATATCATTGACAAATGGAAAAATTCAGTCGAATCGGGGTTCGAGCACGAAACCAGAAACTACAATACGAAACACGACTACGAAGCCTGTCGAACGAGGTCAACGAAATCTACGGTGCTACAACTGCAATCAACCGGGGCACATCTCGAGCGAGTGTCGAAGACCGAAGCGCGAAAGGGGTACGTGTTTCTTCTGCGGCGAACCCGGACACCGAGTGGAAAATTGCCCGAAGAAAGAATCTCAAGTCAACATCATCGAGGAAGTTTTGGCCGAAGACGAATTTCACCGGTACATCGAGTATCGAGTTCATGTACCAGACGGTTCGTACAAATGCCAACTAAACACATTGCTAGACACTGGTAGTGCGGTGAGTTTGATTAAGCAGCGGTACGTAAAGATTGGCGCGATGAAAAGCTCGATAGGGAATCTGAATACATTTCAAGGGATAAATAATAGCGCGTTGATCGTATTCGGAACCGTTGATGTCGATATTTCGTTCGGTTCTCCCGTTAGGAAGAACATTTGTTTGTTAGTCGTACCGGATAGTACGATGAGAACGTCCGTCCTTCTGGGCAGAGATGTGTTGACATTATTTGGATTCGAATTAAAGCGTTCGATAGATGACGAAATCAAGCCGAACGAAATTTTGAATATCGACGTTCACGAGTCAGTAGTGAACCTCGCTGACTCGATGTTGATAAACGCGGGGATTTCGGCGGACAAGCGTCTAGAATTAATAAAATTGTTTCAGGACGAGTATGTTCAACCAGAGCGCCCGGTCGAACCGAAAATTAAAGCGGAGTTAAAATTGTCGTTGCGCGAGCATCAACCGTTTCGTTTCTCCCCACGTAGGTTGTCTTACTTCGAGAAGGATCAAGTGAGAGCGATAATCGATGATTTGTTAATGAAGGGAGTCATTCGATCGAGCGAGTCCGAGTATGCGTCACCCATCGTGCTGGTAAAAAAGAAAAATGGTACGGTGCGAATGTGCGTGGATTTTCGAGTTCTAAACAAGCACACCGTAAGTGACAATTATCCCCTCCCTCTGATCGAGGATCAATTGGATGTACTGAATGGTAAAAAGTTTTTTAGTTTGCTGGATTTGAAAGATGGTTTCCATCACGTGACTGTGGAGAGAGACTCGATCAAATATACGTCTTTTGTCACGCCGTTAGGACAATATGAATACGTCAAAATGCCTTTCGGTTTAAAAACGGCGCCACTAAAGTTCCAAAGATTTGTTAACGAGGTATTGGACGAGCTCATAAAGTCAGGTGATGTCGTGGTATATCTTGACGATTTTCTCGTCGCGACGGAAACGTTGGAGAGCCATTTTCAAATCTTGAGACACGTGTTCAAATTGCTCGTCGAAAACAAACCCGAACTCCAAATGAGTAAATGCAAGTTTCTTTTCACGGAGATCGAGTATTTGGGGTACATTGTCACACAGGACGGTGTGAAACCAACCGAAGCGGGGATCGACGCGGTCAATAAGTTTCCTATCCCGAGAAACGTTCACGATGTACAACGTTTTTTAGGTTTGTGCGCTTATTTTAGGAAATTTATTGAGGGCTTTTCCACTGTAGCGAAGCCGCTTTATGATTTACTCCGGAAAAATTCAACGTTCACGTTTGGTAAAACCGAAATAGAGAGTCTCGAATCGCTGAAAAAGAAATTGATCACAGCTCCGATATTAGCAATTTATAATCCTCGGGACGAAACTCAGCTCCACTGTGACGCGAGTAGCTTAGGTTTTGGAGCGGTTTTGATGCAGAGGAAAGTCGACGCCAAATTTCACCCAGTCTTCTATTTTTCGAAACGTACGACGAACACCGAATCGAAGTATCATAGTTTCGAGCTCGAGACGTTAGCAATAATATATGCACTCAAGCGTTTCCGAGTTTACCTACAGGGGATAAAATTTAAAATTATTACCGATTGCAATTCACTGACTCTTACCCTTAACAAAAAAGAGATAAATCCCAGAATAGCTCGGTGGGCGCTTGAGCTGCAGAATTATGATTACGAGGTGGAACATAGAGCGGGCACTCGAATGATGCATGTCGATGCCTTGAGCCGTTCAACCGGAATATTGGTCATCGAAAGTAACCCTTTCGAGCTAAGTCTATCCCTAGCTCAAAACCGAGACGAAAAAATAAAAGAATTGCGCACCAAGCTCGAGGACAGCGAGGATAGGTTGTTCGAGATGCGAAACGGTTTGGTATACCGGAAAAAGGGAGATGTTCTGTTATTTTATGTACCGCAAAGCATGGAGAGTAACGTGATTCATCAATACCACGATGAGATGGGGCATTTGGCCGTCGAAAAAACGTGCGGGGTGATCCAGAAAACTTATTGGTTCCCGAAACTTAGAGAAAAAGTAGAATCTCACGTAAAAAATTGTCTCAAGTGCATCGCGTTTTCACCCTCCGCGGGAAAAGTCGAAGGTTTCTTACACAACTTCCCAAAAGGGAATCTTCCATTCGTGACAGTACACGTGGACCATTACGGTCCAGTTGATAAAGAACATTCGCTAAAACGTTACGTGTTTCTAATCGTCGATGCGTTCACAAAATTCGTGAAACTCTACGCCACGAAAACTACGTCGAGTAAAGAATCGATTAATTGCCTTCGGCAGTATTTTGCGACTTATAGTCGACCAAAGGTTATCGTTTCCGACCGCGGAAGCGCATTCACGTCGAGAGAATTTGAGGAATTTTTATCCGAGTCAGAAATCAAGCACGTGAAAACCGCCACTGGATCCCCCCAAGCAAACGGTCAAGTTGAACGAGTGAATCGCGTTCTCGGCCCAATGCTTGCGAAACTAGTTGATAATAATGCGCGAAAATACTGGTATCATGTTCTCGGCGATGTCGAATATGCCATAAATAATACATTGAATAAAACAACCGGTGAGATGCCTAGCATGCTCTTATTTGGCGTAACGCAACGTGGAAAAAATGTCGATTCGATACGAGAATATCTCGAAGGGAAGGGCGAGGAGAACGTGAGAAATCTTCCCGCTCTCCGACAGAAAGCCGAAGCAAGAATTATCGAGTCGCAAAAATATAGTAAAAAATATTTCGACAAGCGACGAAAAGCGCCTAATCAGTTTCTGGTCGGTGATTACGTGATGCTCCGAAATTATGAAAGCACACCAGGCATTTCAAAAAAATTGATACCTCAATTTAAAGGACCTTACGAGATCACGCGAAGGTTGCGTAATGACCGATACGTAGTATCCGATATTGAGGGTTTCCAGGCGACACAAAAACCGTATAGTGGCGTTTGGGAACCAGCCAATCTACGCCTTTGGCGTCCGAATGACGTTAAGCACTTAGCGTGACAACCATTGAATCCGTGTAAGCGATGTTATTTGTAATTTTTGTTTTGACTGGTAATTTCGATTGTTTTATGAATTGCCTAGATGTTAAGCTGTTCGAGGACGAACAGAAGCCAGGCTGGCCGATTGTAATATATTGTATATGTAATAATTAGATTTTATTTTGACTTCGGTCAGTAGACCGATACACGAGCGCCAACGGTTGTTGGAAGGGTACAAATCCGAACGTACGAAGTAGATTTGAGTTCGTCCCCGACCTTTGCTGAGGAAATACACGCAAATAGATATTCATGCGAAAGACTACGATTATTATTACCGTCCCTTATAACAATTTATTATTTTAGTGTTTAGCGGCGCGAAAAACGTGCTAAGAAATGAGATTTCATTGTTAGAAAAAGAAAAGGATGTGGCCCAACTCTGACTACACGAGTGACCCAACTCTAACAACATTCGTGTTTTTTGATCGCAACTCACTACAGCTGGAGAGGTTAAGGAATCAAAATTTCCTTTTAGAAACTTGTTAATGATCGAACATACAATGTTATTATATGCTTACTTCAATTTCGGCATGGTTTTTTTGCGAGTTCTGGGCCCTTTTTTTCGAATAGTACAATATATCCAACACTATCAAAAACAATACGAGGGCCTGACACTTTTTGGAAATAATTTCTGCGACTGTCAATGCTTTACAAAGTTAGCCGTCATCGAGACCAACAGTTCCATGCATTTGCTCCGATGGCAGCATTTGTCATATACCAAATACAGTGGTGGCCCAACTCTGACAGTGGCCCAACTCTGACGACTTTCCCTATTATTATTATTACCTATAATTATTATTATTATTATTATTATTATTATTATTACTATTATTATTATTATTATTATTATAACAGAAAAGACGCAGGAGGGTTGAAACAAATGTTGGCGAAGCGGCAATGGTCTCCGCGTTCGCTTCGTCCTTCGAATTCGTTTTTTGTGGGTTTTTTTCCCTCAATTGACGCTATTTTTTTTTCGTTCAACTTTTTTTCTCCGCACTCGAGAATTCTCGTGGTTCGAGTTTGGTCTAATCGAGAACAACAGAGGTACGCGGTTCGCGGTGGAATTACGAGAAAATGATCCTTACAATTTCCGAGTCACCGTCGTCGGCGGCGTCTGGCTCGACGACGCTGTGGCTAGAGAAGCTCGCATCGCGACGTCTTGGTCTGGTAATTTGTCAGAAGATGCGACAGCGAGACGAAACGGTTCATACTCCCGCCGCACGCTGTCACGATCGCTTAGCCTTGCTGGGAAAACCGCGAAAGAAGATGAAATGATGTTGTCAGTTTCCGAGAAAATCACGTCTCCGCCGACTTTCCTCTTACACCGTCGAAACTTGACCGCCAGGTCCGAAAACAGGCAGGACACGCGAAACGTGAGCGGAGTGTCGAGTCATCTTCAATTTCCGGGTCTGAAATGCTACAGCTTCCGGATTTCTTCGAACAATTCCCCGAGCGATGAAACCGCGCGACCGAGGCGCTTACGCGTAAACATTGCTTTGAGTTTTTGGCGTGCTGATTAATTCCGCTCGGCAAATGACATGTAATATCGACGATTACAACGATACGTACAAATTTGCTTATTGTTAGATTAAAATCTAAATAATTCTACGATGAAGAATTATTGTACCTGTTTGCAATTTTGTTTACATTAAAATGTAAATTATTTTCTGAACACAAATAATTGCACGTGCTTAAAAACTTGTTGATATTAAAATGTACATCATTTTATGATCAAAAATTATTGTAGGTACGTATTTAAAATGGATGGGATGAAAATAATAAATGCAATAAGCGAGCTGCGCCTGTGGGCAATAAAAATATAATATTGTTCCGTCCAGAGTTACTGAGATCAGCAACGTGTTGCTATTTTATTTTTTCTGATAAGGACAAACAACAAGTTTGGTAGGGCAGAGCGGGGCACAGCGGACCCCCTCAAAAAATATATCCACATGTATATATATTTCTGCAAATAAATGCACCCTCCACTTTTATAACGTCTTGTAAATTGTAAATCCACTTTTATAACATCTGTAATTGAAAAATATTCCGAATTAGGGGTGCCGCACCCCATTTTCTTTGCCACGCGGCAGCAGAGTAACCGTGCGGCAACAGTCACATTCGCGTACACACGTGTACATCGAACAGCGTCCGCTCCGTAACTGCCTGCTAAAAAAAACATCAAATAACGACTCAGATGACAACATCAGCAGATTAAGCCGACAGTTCTGTGGAGCAGAGGCTGTTTGGTACACACGCGTCGCGAGTAGCGAGTCGGCCATGACAGTTCCTACGGGTACTCTGCTGCCGTGTAGCAGGGCAAATGGGGTTCGGCACCCCTAATTCGGAATATTTTTCGATTATAGGTGAGAAAACATAAATATGACATTAAGAACTTCTTCTTATTGTTGTAAGAGTGGAGAGTGCAGTTATTTGAAAATATATGTATACATATATATTGAAAGCAATGGTCCTGAAAAGTTATAAAATCGAAAATACGAAAATACTAAGTATGCAAACATTTCGCATTGTATCTAATTATATTTTTTGAGAATCTTAGAAAAGTATTTCTATACTTCTTAGGGTTGAAGGAAGGGCCCTTCCCCGTTTAGAGAGGTGAATTTCGATAGAATAGTTTTAGGATTATAAGGACGAGTTAAAAAAGATGATAAAAGATTGAAAAAAATTGAAAAAAAAATCTTGTTTCATATTTTTTCTACAAAAAAGCTGAAGATAACGCATCCTTGTAATCCTAAAACTTTTCTATCGAGACTCACCCATCCAAAGGAGGTGTACTCATCTTCTCGATCTCTAAGCTGTATGGAAATACTTAAATTCGCAAAAGATATAATCAGACACATTATTTATGTATATTCGTTCGTCAGGTCGTTGGCGAGATCCAAAAAATAGGTGCAAGCAAGGATACAAAAAATAGGTCCAAAACGGTCCGAAAAATAGAGCTAAAAAAAGTATAATCAGACACATTGTTTATGTATATTCGTTCGTCAGGTCGTTGGCGAGATCCAAAAAATAGGTCCAAAACGATCCGAAAAATAGAGCTAGAAAAAGTATAAAAAATAGGTCCAACAGGTCCAAAAAATCGGTCGACAAAAGGCACATAAAACGGGTATAAAAAATAAGTCCTGCAAAATATATCCAAAAAGGTACAAAAGGTAGGTCCAAAAAGGTATTCAAAATAGGTCTGATGAGTCGCAAAAAATGTGGTCCACAAGGTCCGTACAATCGACCCGAAAGGTGGTCCAAAAAAAGGTCCACAACGGTCGAAAAAATGGGTTCCAAAACATTGCGAGAAAAAACAGGTCGAAAAAATGGTACCTACGAAAAATCGGTTCAAAAAGCCCTAAAAAATGGATCCAAAAAGCTCGGAAAATAGGTTCAAAAAGTAGATCCAAAAACCTCGGGGTCACTTTATCTGGCGTTCAAATTACCCTCGGCGCATCGACTCCGAAGCTCGAAGCTTCGTTGTGACGAAGAATGCCGCGAATAGCCGTGGAAACAGCAGAACAGCAGCCCTGGAAATGAGAGCTTAGCTAGCGGTAAGCACATCGCGGCGTTGGCGTGAAACCATCGCTTGCGAGTAATTCCAGTGCGCCGTCGAGGGGTACAACCGCGTAGCTGTCGATATCCAGCGAAATCGCGAACATCCGTTTCACGAGAAAAGTTTGCCACCGCGGGTATCGGATGGGATTGTTGGCGTGGGAAACTGAGGAGGACAAATATTAGGATCGGAGGCTGGTGGTCGGAGTCGCGTGTCGCGTCACCGTGGAGAGGCGGGCAGACAGACAGACAGACAGACAGACAGACAGACAGACAGACAGACAGACTACTACTGTAGGGTCCTCGAAGAAGCGCGGCTATGCGCTCTTCCGTACCACGATTCGTTGTCGCAAAGGACGTTCGTTAGTCTCTCTGCTCTCGGCGCGAGTACCCCGAGAGGCGAGAGGCAGGGGGCAAGGAGACCGCGATGTCTGGCCGCCCGGGGCAAAGGTTATCCTTCGGGAAGAGTCGAGTCGACGCGACGACACAATAGCAGCGGAGGTGAAAAGGCATTCGATTGAAAAGTTTCGATTTCGAACATGTTCGACGTATTTCCGCAACTTTTATTACAAGTCTCGAGGAACTTTCTGGTCCAATCGTTTTAGTCGTAAATATGGCTTCGGCGCCAGAAAATCCTCGGAGCTCGCATTTTTTTTTTTTTTTTTTTTTTTTTTTTTTTTTTTTTTTTTTTGGATCTAGTAAGTATTCGAGGTCAAAGGCCCACAAATTCGGTTCCTCAGAACCGAGCTGCCAGCTTGGGCGATTCGCGCCGTGCGAATGCTGTTAAATTTCAATTTGGCACCAAAAGTCGTGAATTGGGATAAATAAATTGTCTTATTAATTTTACCGGATATTTATTTACAAAAATAGGTAACTCTTCGGGAAGTACGTAGGTGACTTACGGTGCTGACTGCTCTGCAACAAATCGTACGAAACATTAAATCAAATAATATTAGATGTGTAAACTAAAATAATTTTAATTTTTACTATATTTTTTATTGCAAAAATCTCGGTTTTCATTTTATGTATTTTTTTGAAAACGTTCGCTATTTTGTTAATTGTGCGTACAAATTGGTAATGGTAGTTCGGGCCGGAGCAGCAGTTGCAGTGAGAGAAATTTCCTAGCAAACTTTGCTCAATTCCATATCTATAGGTACGATAAAATGTAAGAATTTAGGTGGGAGTAAATACGAGCTGAAAAACAGACTTGATCGTCTTCTCGAAGGTTGGCCTTTACTAAATCTTGAATCGCTGATTCTTAACTTACCAAATCTCGACTACGATTTTATCAAAAAAATTGAAAAATGAATTCAAGTTTTAAAAAAATTAAATTTTAGAAAATAGATTTTTAACCATGCGGAAAATTCAAGTATGTTTTCATCGATTGGCAGAGATACAAAGGTCCACTACGTACCAATAGAGTGTTTTTGACCTCGAAATTGGCCGACTTTTCAGAATATTTCGCGATTTTTGGAAAGGCGCCATTTGGAAAAGGCGGCATTTTGAGACAAGAATTCGAAATCTCAGATCGATATTTTCGAGAGAAAATTCAGCCGTTTTTGATTTTTGCCACCGTAATTAATAAAACTCGGCAGAACCGAATTGTATGCCCACAGTGCCGGAAGATCTCTGTACGCGCTACTAGCGATTCTAGCGTTCGCATCCTGCACCCAAAACTAGAGGCCTATAGAGAGAAATAAATGAAAAATACTATTTACTAGTACACGAGCGTTAGGGGCGTGCAATTTTTGGATTGCGCAACTTTTTTCATACCTACTCTGAAAGAGTGAGATTTTTTTTTCTTTCCTAAACGCAATTAAACTCGCCTAGAGCTTAATTGAGCTCGTTTCATCCCTGTATAGCCGGTGAGCTCGCCCAGAACTGAAATACCCTCGTTGAGATCGTCTGAGCTAAATTTTTCCTCCGCGTTACTTCTATAAAAACGTAGGCAGGGTTGCAAAGCATTCAATTTGAAAATTGTACATTTTTATTTAAAGTAAAATTAATAATTGCAACTGTATAAATTACCCATTTTGTTAAATTTATAATTTATTTTGTTTTAATTATTCATTTTTTTAAAATGCATTGTTGAATTTTCTAAATTATTCATTTCTCAAAAATAGATGAATTAAATTGGTTCAACTATTAATTTCTTGAAAAATGCAATCAATTAAGTTCGTTCAATTATTCATTTTTCAAAAAATGCATTAATTAAATTTTTCCAATTATCAATTTTTCAAAAAATGCCTCAATTAAATTTTTGCAAATATTAATATCTTGAAAAATGCATTAATTGGCTTTCATTAATTACTAATTTTCCAACAAAAAAAACAATAATGAAATTTCTAAATTATTCATTTTTTATGAATGCATGAATTAAAAAACGTTTTGATGACCTAATTTTTATCTCATTCAGTTCAAAGTAGCAATTATTGGCCAGAGTTTCCAGTTTTGAGAATTTTATGGGATTCTGACTCCGTCGCACAAGAATATATTATAAGACTATGTTAACATTGAAACGTTTTTTAATTCGTGCATTTTTTGAAAAACGATTAATTTAAAAAAATTGTTGATACATTTTTCAAAAAATTGATAATCAAAAGAATTCAGTTGATGCGTTCACCAAAAAAGTAGTAATTCATGAAAGTCAATTATTTCATTTTTCGCCAAATTAATAATTACAAGTGTAACAAACTCACCCTCCTACCTCGGGAAAATTTACAATTTATATACGTTTAAGAAGGGACCTGCCATCCGGAAGTATTCCATGCCTTTATAATTACCCCTTCGCCCTAAAAACTACTACAGAAAGTCGGAAACTAGAATCACGCAAGATACGAGATGACCCTCCCACCGAGTGCAACCGCACTGACCAAAGATAAAGACCACGCACGTGCAAGATGACAGCTGACACCACCGAACGCGCGCTCGGAGACATAACAATAAACAACACGACCACTATAGGCATACAGTACCGATCGAAATATCAACGTATCAATTACTAATTCTAAGAAACCCCCACCCCTCAAACTACTAATTCTAAGAAACCACCACCCCCCAATTACTAATTCTAAGTAACCTCCCACCTAAGACACATTTTTTGAATATATATAAGACTGCATAGCCCAGCACATACCAGTCAGTCAAGCAGTCAAGAAGTCAAGAAGGCAGTCAGTCAAGCAGTCAAGAAGTCAAGAAGGCAGTCAGTCAGTTAGTCAATCAAAACGTCAGCCAAAGATCAGTTCGTCCGTTAAAAGGTCGAAGTCAGTCAAAAGGTTCAATTGCACGCAGTACGCGACAAATCAGGCAGAAGCCAAAGAGTAGTTACTACGATCGAGTGCTGAAGTTAGCTGGGTTTGCTCAGTGTAGACAACTAAGGTAAGACAGTTGTCAGTTTGCTGAGAGTCTTACTTTTCGTTTTCTACCTTCATTATAAAGCTACGAAATTGTAACGTAACAATATGCGTCCGACTCATTAATATAACCAACATTTAAAATAAAACTTGTTAAAATTGCAACGATCAATTCCTTGAATCAGATTTCCTAAAACTCTGCAATTACAACCTAAATCCTAACTTTTCACAACTTTCATTAGAATCATTCATCAGCAAAGGCGGCATCTAAACAAAATCATACGGCATCTCTTTCATAACTCACACACGCCGACGATTTTTATCATGGTAAGTGGTCTCCCTTGCAAAGAGCAAAATACGTTCTAGATCCTTAAGTAAAAATTCATTTACATCTTTAAGTTCAATCCATCCGGCGGAGCATTCAATTGCTAGCCAGTCCTTGTCCGGCGGAGCATTCATTTGCTAGCCAACGTAAAAATCCGGCGGAGCATTAATTTGCTAGCTGTTCCTAATCCAATCAACCTCTGCTCTTCAGCAAGCGACACCAACCATTAAGAAACGAGGCGGCATAAGAGCGAGAAAGCAACGGTTACGCCGCGTCACGCGAACTAGGGATTTGCCGCGAATCATTAAAATCGAGAATACACAGATCCCTCTCGCACGTTTCGTATTTTGCTGCCAATCGTCATATTAAAATTCATTATATATAAGACATCTATTTCTTAGCCCGCTACGCCCTTCCGCTCTTAAATATTTCAGCCTTTTCACCTTTCCTCATTTCATTAAAACATCCCATAAACCCACATACTAATCGTAGACGAGCTCGGGCAAGACAGGAAATTTTCTACAATCCTTTTATTCCAAACCTGGGTCGTCACACAAGAATTTAATTGATGTAGTTTCTGAAAAATGAATAATTTGAAGAATTGAATCGATGGATTTAAAAAAAAAACGGATAATCAAACGAATTCAACTGATGCCTTTTTCAGAAAATTAATAATCAAATAAATTGGATTGTTGTATTTTTTAAATAATTAAAAAATTAAAAATTTGAATTTATACATTTTTAAAGACAGTACTAATTAAAAAAAATTAATTAATCCATTTTTCAAAAAATTAATAATCAAAAGAATTCAGTTGATGCATTTCTCAAATAGTTAAAAAATTGAAAATTTCAATTTATGCATTTTTAACGACAGTAGTAATTTTTCAAAAAATTAATTAATCCATTTTTCAAAAAATTAATAACGAAATCGAAAATAAATTACCCAAATAATGCATACCTGTGCTTCCTATTTTCACACAGGAAAAAAATGCCGTGTTAACATGGGAATAATACCGATGTTTCCATCGGAGTTGTTCCTATTTCCACGCAGGAATTTTCCCCATCCGAACATTCGAACTATACCCATTTCTTTTTCCGGTGCAAAGGGTGCCCGAATGCTCTTTGACCTGCGAGAACCATCTCGCGTGGGCGAGCAGACATGAAAAAATGACACGAGAGAGGAGGCCGAGGAATCGGACGAAGAGGGGGGAAAAAATTGCATCTGGTGGCCGAAGACCGCGGAACGTATATAAATTCTGTAAACGTAGTCATTAAGGCCAATCCGGAATACCAGGCGTCTATTAAGCCTGAAACTAAAATAATTATCGAAACTGTTAGCGAGCGGATGCAGTCCGTCGCAGTTGGCATCGGGCAGCGAACGGCATTGTTAGATTTCTTCTGCCGTCTTCCTCGTCTTCCTTTTGTCCTGCCCCGAAGCTCTTGGTCGCGGTTCGACCGCAGCAACGACGAGCCGAGGAATCTCGACACGGTTCTAAGTAGTAGTTGGCCGAGGTGAAAAAGCTTCAACTAGCTTTTTCTTCGCGGACGTTACATTTGTCGACTATCTTTTTTACCTTTTTCTCTTTTTTTCTTCCCTTTCTCGACCGGTCCAATCATACGTTGAGTCCGCGAAGACGTTCGCCCCGAAGAGAGGAACGAGCAGGATAATTGACCATCAAAATCGGCACGTTCAGGTCTACGTGAAAATCGCTCCTCGCGGTATTTTTCCTCCTTTCAGCGCAATTTCCAGTGACCTTGATCTCCTCAACATACGCTGGACGCGCGAATTACAATCTGCCAACGCCTTCCAGAATTTCCCCAGAATTCTTGCTCAAATCTTACCCCCATGCTCCAGAAAAACGTAACTTTTGGGGAAAAACGCCACAGCTGCACGATTAAACGAATGTTTCGTGACCTTGACCGTTAAAAACGACGCGCAGTGGTGGAAAATGATGGAAAAGTGCAGGAAACGCCAGGGCATGATAATGAATATTCGATACTTCAATGGTAACGTTACCGTGGGGGCGGACAACAGATCAGAGTCACGAGGAAAATTTCCTCGAAATTCAGGAGTTTGATGAATTTTTGTACTTATTACCGAGGCACTCTAGATTTTGGTGACTTTTATTCCGAACGGGCTGAAAAATTGCCTCCGCAGAAAGCGTTTTTTCGCCAATATTTCTCCATTTATCCTACACCCCGGACGGTTTGTGAAAGGACAGCTATTTAATTTAGCTTGAAAAAAAATGGAACATCCAAAAATACGCAAGTTCTTCGAATTATGCGCGCGAAAACAATCGGGCAGCGTTCCTATAATTGCGCTGTGCTTTGGTATGCGGGGACAGACGAACAATTTTAGTTCATTTTTGGGAATTTTGTTATTTAAATTATAGGGGAACTATAATTTATACACGCACTGGTTCTCGACATATCGTCGAGACGAAAATTTGACAGCATACGTACGTATGCGTGTACACAGGCTTCAATCTGAAGATAGTCGGAAGCGATTCCCTGGACCTCGAAGCGTGGAGATCCAGTGAAAATCCAACTTTTCAGTTTCGGGCTGTTTACAACTTCCCATTTCCTCTGAAATCAGAGAAACGGGAAGTTGAAAATATTTTCCGGTGGGTTAGCATATGAATAATCAAAAACCGTTAGCACTCTTTGCGTGCCCCATTCATTGTCTTATTTTACGACCCCTGGGCGTAACACGAATATCAACTAGTCCGAGTTGGTTGACTTTTCTCCAACTTTAAGGGGGTAACCCACCCTAGGATGTTAAAAAAATTCAACAATTTTTTTTTTCGGCTCAGAATGTACATTGATACTTTGAAAATAACGTGGCAAAGTCTTATGTATGGCACTAATCTGCAAGGGGTCGAATAACGAACTTGCCTCGGCCCCTCATACTGTTCTATTCGAGTACCTACTTCAAACTTTAAACGCATGTTTCTCAAAACAGTAAATTGCAATTATTTCAATAGTAACATTAATCTTAGAAGATACAACTAAAACGAATGGGTACGACGTCATTTGAACTTTGTTCAATCGTTCGGTACTATTAGTTTCGGGAAGAGCAGCTAGTAGTAAATGAAAGGGGAACCATTTATTTGGATCCAGGACAAAAATTATTTTTTTATCATAAAAAAGTGCAGTATAATCAAGGCACATGGCAATCTGTTCTCTCCATGCATGATTTTGTCAAAATTGAAAATTCACTGGTTACTAACTCGAGAACCAACGATAGTGGGAGGGTGAAACTGTGGTGAAAGTCCCCGGGTATATTGCCCTTCGAAATGCCCATATCGAATCCTTTTTCTAGGCCTAAAAAAAACAGGGTGACTGGCTCATATTCATTGTTTAGAAGCTACGAATCGTGTCATCTCCTTCGTTTACGCTTCGTAATAACAATTGAAGTTCAATTAAAGATGGGACAAAATTACCAGCTCGGACCAGTTGATATTCGAGTTACGATCGGGGCTCGTAAAACGAGGCGATGGCTGGGCCGCGCAAAAGCGCAACGGTTTTTAGTTGTTCGTATGTTTCCCTGCCGGAAAATATTTCTTTCGCAATTTTCTTACAAAAAATCCAGTTGAAGCTAGGGGTCGAAGCGCTTTTTCATCGTTTCCGCAGCCTGCGTGCTTGGAAGCGGGCGCCGTTTCATAAAAAATGGACGTTTCTGAAATCCGCTACGTTAAAGCATTGCCTCTCGCGAGCACTTGGAGAAAGTACTTTGGTAGTTAGATTCGTGACAAAACTCGGGGAGATATCGCGCTCACCGCAAAGGTCTGCAGCGTGACACGGCAGGTAGACGAGAGTTTTCACGCGGCAGCTGTATCGCGAGCTGCTCAACGAGTGCTACGTGCAAAGGGTGTACTTTCGACACGCGATCGAAGACTTTCCGCTGGATTTTTTTCGCTCGTTAAAAAAAAAATTACGAGCGTACTTTGCTTTTCTTTTACCGCTGGGCGTTTGCAGCCAGTCCTCTGTGCGGCTGGCTGCCGCGGCGATCGTTTTGAAGCGAGCGTGTTAATGCACTTCGTGTGTGCATTTCTACTTATCCGATAAAAACAAATGAAAGAAACCTCATCAGCGAGAACCATTCGCCAGCGTAATAAAACCGACCCAGCAAACTCGAGGCGCTGTGTGACTTGCCCCGAAGCTATCTTCGTTCCTACCTTTCCTCTCGCTCTCTCCTTTGGGCTCTCGCACCTCAACGTCGGATCATACAAGTCTCACTCGCCTAGAGAATAGTTCGGCGTCCCTTGCTCTGAATTGTTCACGAATACGGAGTCTGACCAAATCGAATTCGCCATCTTGGTCATGCGAAGCACCACTTTGTAGAAATGTCCTCCCCAAAAACCGTACCGTAGCGCGAAGCTGATAGTACAGTAAACGGGGAGTTTGGCACTCTTGTGTTTGGTGCACTATTTTAAGGAGTCGAGATTTATACGATAATAAAGTTTTTATACGATAATAAATTTCTAATATCTTTGCCACAAGTATTCCCGTTTCCTAATCTTTCTTTTCATTATGCGATATGATCATGATTAATAATTACTCAATAATGGAGACGAAATTCGAAGTATTGAATATTGTTTAACTGCATGAAGTATAATATTAATTGAAAAAAAATTCGTTTCCGTCACAGGTAAGGAAATACATTTTTTATTCTCAAATGTATAAATATTATTGATATTTTTTTGAATTTAGTTGTTGAATTTACATCATTATATTGTGCTACCCTCGTCATTATTAGCCTTGCGCCCGGTACTGCAACATTAGATGCGTTATAACTCGAATAGTAGAGGAGGATGAAAGAAACGGTCGGGTATATGAGAAAGTTCGCCAGAGGTTTACCGAGACGGCGCCTTCGCGCGCCGCGCCGTCACCCGCCCGGGGAAGGCGCATTATGACAATTAACGCGTTATAGCTCTGAAGGTATGAATATTAGAAGAAAAAGTTTCCAGTAAAAGTTACAGTAAATTGATCGATCTTTCAAAGTTGTTTCAAGCATTTCATTGTTTAATCGATTATTAGAAGAGTTATCGACTGAAAGAGAAAAACCTATTCGTTGAATGAGCCATAAATCGCAAACGGTAAGTTTTATGAAAAACATTATTGGAAATAAAATATGGGGAATTTAGTTCTCTACAATAATGAATGAGATTATTTTTGGCCTCAAGTGCATAGTTATCGAGATATCGGCCGATAACGTTTTTTCAAGATGGCGCGTTACGCCGGGGCACAATTTGTTCGATTTTTGTGATTTTATACTCAGTAAGTGATACTACAGCAGATAAAAAAAATCGACCCCTTAAAATAGTGCAAGGTCAAGTTCCCCGTTGTCTGGCCTATGCGCGACTCCGTTGTCCAGAAGAACGACTTCCGATTCGCCTTGGAATCTGGCTCTCTCTATCTGCCGAGGCAAGGCCAAGGTCAATTGGTAATTGGACTCGGGTAACTTCATTTTGTCGAATCGACGAATATGGAAGTCGAATACGTATTCTGCGCGGTACGTGAAGTACGATGCTAAAATATCGGAGTAAACTGACAAAGTCGATCGGTAAATCTTCATGGGTAAATCTAACCACTCTGGGCAGGCCTCGTGTAGTTAGCTCGAGGTACAGCTGTTAGTGCATACGAGCTAGGAGTAACGTGACTCAGGAGACAAAAACTCTAACTACGTTCGCGTCTTCTCGAGGGTAAAGAGAATGTAGAATCGACTTCGACGCAACAGGGCTCGTTTATGGCGAAGACACGAGCTCTTTTTTCGCTAGAATTTAATAACGTTGTTGGGCAATAGTCATTTGTCATTAGGTACATGCAATCTTCCTACTTTCATTGCGTGCTCTTCGTGTACCATCCACTGTTTGTTTAGGATAACGCGTGTAAGGTATGCAGGTAGTAAAAACCATTGATCCAGGCTAAGTCCTAGTCTCGGCTAATCGTTTTTACAATGTTCGAGCTTCGGCATGACCATTGGCCCAGCGTTGGTCCAAGCCGTGAAACGATGCACTTGTTCGCTCAAGCCTTGAAAAACCGAAAATTCAGTACCGTCTCGAGCATGGATCATGGAAAATCAGCATTGACTCTATTAATTACATGTTTATACATACAAAAATAAACGGTCCGTTTCAGAGAAAATCGAACAGTTTGACAAATTTTCATTTCTGATTTCCTCAATTTTTTCATATTTTTTTGTACCCTTTGAAAAAACCTTCAAGGTAAATTTATGAAAACATAATCAAATTTCAGTCTCTTAGCCATAACTTTTTCCATCATGAACCACATTAGATCTTTTTTTTCTCCAAATTTTCGACTTCACGTACTTTGAAGAAAAAAAAAACGATAGTTTTTTTCAAGATATTTCGATACGTTACTTTTAAGTTTTATATTTTATATTTTTTTTTCTCTTAATAACTTTTTGACCTGGTCAGTTCGTGGGATCTTTATGACTACTATTCTTTTTTTTCGATTTCTGAAACTTTGAAAAATATTGTTTTCTCAGTCAATTATTACAAATACGAATTTTTGTCACTGTGTATTTTGTGTCTAAGTAGTTTTAAATTATTTGTACACATCCTCATTATTAACAGGCGTGTAAAATTAACAATTAGTCAAATTTGGCGTGAAACGCTCCAAATATAAATTTATACAGGGTGTATCACCTCACGTGTCCAGAATGGGAGGGACTTGGTCGGCGCGAAGCCGCACCCCTATAGCCAATCAACGAGCATAAGATTTTCGTAGACGGGAATTCTCACGAGAATAGAAGATACGACAAGAAAAGAATGCCAACAACGATTTGATGTGCTCGTTAAGTCAGTTTCGCGTCGACCAAGTCCCTCCCATTTTCGACATACGAGGCGATACGCCCTGTATAAAAAAAAACTTTAAGAAAACCGCGAAATCTCAGGGAATTCCATTTGACAGCGGATTCTCCGTGCTTTCAAAAGAGAAGTATCCACATTTTTTTGAAACTCGACGTGAAAATTGACCGCGTACTAACATAACCTCGAAATAGTTGTCGCGCACGCGCGAGTCATTTCCTTTCCACCCGACCAACGCCTACCAGAGAAGAGACCGAGTCTGGCGAAAGAACTTGTTTCACATTTTGTTTATAAAAATTGAGGAAAACTCTCTAAGAAAACAAAAATCCTTCTCGCCAAGTACAACTCGATCGATTGTAAATCGCGCGAAACGGATTTCTAACCAAGCGAGAAATGAATTTTTTTTCTTGAGAATTTCTTTATAAAGATGAAAAATTCTTATAAAAAAAAAAAAAAATTGGGTGCGCCCGGGCCACACGACGGAAGTAGAACTTCTTGAGAGATTTTTGCGTGTTCCAAACTCCTCATCACTATGTTGACGAGGAGCATGTATTGTACGAGGCTGTATGATAGAACTTACACAGAAATAGTAGATTATATACTATTTATTCGAGGACGGTTTTTTATGATACAGCACCAGAGTCACTTATTGTATGTTCAAATTCATACCTAGTCCAGAAATGATACGAGAGGCTTATGGTAACTAAAATGTGAAATGTAAGAGCGCGAATCCAATTTGTCTAGATAGCTGCACTGAAAAAAAGGACAGCTGCAGTAACCATTTTCTGGTTAGTCTCCGCACGCTAGATTGTTGTGCTCCGTATCCTAGTAGTATCGTGAGTCGAACCATCTTGGATAGGCGAGGCAACTATCTGTCTCAGATGGGGACGGTGGCTATCCGGTATACTACTGCTACATACGCAATAGATAGGGCTGGCAAATGGTGTCCTGTAGATCCGTACCACTGAAAATCGGTCCCACTGAAAATCAGTCCCACTGCGGAATTTCTGAGAACAGCCAGGGCGAGTTCTTTTGGGAATACCTACTAGTACCTGGCCCCGAGCCTCCCCGAGCCAATGCCCTTTGAACAATACTTTGGGAATTCCTCCTAGTCAACCCCTACCAGCTTTCTCTCTACCACCCTCGTTGCTGTTCTAACTTCACTAGTGTTTAGTTCGCGAGCTCTTTGCGTGTATATATTACTTGTTCGGTATGGAAGTGACAACGACCAGCCACGGTTAGGCATGTGCTCGCTTCGAAGGATATTCGTATGTCGTAAAAAGAAGAAATGTAGACCGAACTGTTGTTTGGCGCTGTTCAAAACAACAATCGACGAAGTGTCGAGGTATACTTAAGACCAAAGACTCCAACATACTTGCTTCAAAAGAACATCGGTGTGGAACTCCGGATGATAGCCGCCTGGAAGTACAGAGGACTCTAGCCCGAGCGAAGAAGAGAGCGCGAGAGGAAGATACTTCGATCCCTACAATATATACCGAGGAGTTAGGTAATCTGCGTAATCGAGGTTATGATTTTGTTACGGAAATGCCGGAACAGCAATCAGCGAAAAGGACATTGTACAACCATCGCTTTATTAATTTATTATATTATAAACATTTAATACAAAGTGAAAAACTGAAAAACTGCGCATCGCTGGTTGTCCTGTGACTCATGGGGCAGGTAGCAAGTAGCCAGTATTCATTGTTACGGCGAACTATCGAGTGGGACGGATTTTCGCAAATTTCTTAGTGGGACCTATTTTCACTGGTACGAATTTACCCTCACTAGTGGCAAGTATCCCCGAATTCTAGGTCAAGTCGCCCTGTCAAAGCGAACGAGTAGTAGAATTGTTCCGACTTACCTTCTAATATCTTGACGTACTTTTCAAGGCCCCCCTGGCTTAATTGTTCTTTCACCCGCCAGGCCATGTTTTCAACGGGAATTTAAATTGATAAACAAAGCCAATGGGGAAAACAATGCACGCGTACGATCGCGACGTACGCAGTTGACGCGCCATTCACGCATATACCGCGTCCTGACGATAATTATTTAGTGCTGGTAACGCGTATCCGGTGGGATAGGCGCGACAGATATCTAAGGGATCGCTCGGGCGCCAATATTGATGCTTACCGCGGCTTTCCCATGCAGATAGGGCGACCATACGGATAGGGACAGCGACGATCTGCCGATGGCTATCCAAAGGATACCCGCCGCAACTGTCCTTTTTTCAGCGTGGAGAACACAGCATCGATAGTTGTTCCATGACTAGTTCCATTTTCAGAATGGTTGGAGTTCAAATCAGAGTTGGAATTAGAGCTAGAGTTAAAGTTGGATTGAGGAATTGGAATAAGGGTTGGCGTTGAAGCTAGAGTTGGAGTCAGCGTTTTAGCTGAAGTTGGAGTTGGAGTCAGAGTTGCAGTGACAGACAGAGCGAGAGGTGGACTTGGATGCTAGAGTTAAGGGGGTATTCTGGTCTAGAGCACTACTTTTTGGGTATTTTTCAAACTAGGATAAAAAAAAATTAACAACATTTTTACTATCCATTTTTGTATACAATATTTATTGATTTTTAAAGGATATAAAATTTTTCTAAAAAAAAAAGTAAAAATTCATCCAGTGACAGGCCGGTGAAGTGGGGGTTGCCAGTCAAACGGTGCTCCCTGTTTGACATGATTCCAACCCTTGTAGTGATCTAAATCGCAAAATAGCGTCCACTTGAAAAAAAAAAAATTTACCCCTGTTTTTCGACCTTTACGAATTTTTTAAAAATACTTCAAATTAAAAATTTTCAAAATCCATAGTCCAAGTGATAAAGAGATGTATAAAGAAGATTTTCACAAAATTTCAAAGGAATCGGTCGGATAGAACTTGAGATATCGTGTCAACCACCTCAACAAAAGGAGTTTTGAGAAAAACGCGTTTGAAGTTTGAGAAAGATTTTCAGTAGAATAACTCGGATAATAATATTTAATACTCACTTTGGATTAATCGGCGATCCCATATCCATACATTGGACCTTCTTCTTTCTCAAAATCGAGATTTTGTGAAGTTCTTTCTTCTAAACGAGCTGTTCTACCTGCTTTTGAAGCAGCAGAAGCTCGTAGTTCAGAGCAATTAATCCTCAGCTCGTTACGTCTAACAGCAAATGTGTGAGCTTCAGTACCAACGATGATGCCCATGAGTGCCATTATATTTAAAATCTTTAAATAGCCTCCATTAAAAATAGCAACGGCTAAATAATTTGCAATTTCTATAGTTTGGGTTCCAGCGTGAATATGCTTTGGAGCAAAAGTCCATATCAATGAATTGAGGGATTCATTATTATTTTGTGTTTCGGATCCTAAACAACGTTCTGATAAATCATCAGATGATAAGCTGGTATAAATAGGCTCAAGTCGGATACAAAAGAATTTCTGGAAAACATCTGCCGTTCGTCGTGTGATCACTCCGCTCGGCCGGTTTAGGTGCCGCGTCACAAAATCCGCTGTATCTCCCAAAATAATTCGAATTTTGAAAAATCCTTTCAAGAGCATAGTTTTGAAAGTCTAAGCTTTGAAAATATGCAACAAAAAAATAATTGATTTTTTTCAATTTTCTAGACCAGAATATCCCCTTAAAGTTAGAGTTGGAGAAAAATAAGGCTTCAGATTCGGAGTCGGATTTAGAGTTGGAATTGAGGTTGCAGGTGGAGTCTCGAGTTGGATTTGTGGTTAGAGTGAGAATTTCGAAGACTATGGTGAAGATAACGAGAAAAAGAATGACACATCCATGGGCATATCCGTTGCATCACGAGTGTCACAATTTTCGTGACTGTTCTTCACTACCCTGGCTGAAGAAGTTTCACTTTAATAATATACAACCTTTGTCGGAGAAATGAAAAATGCTTAGTTAAAAAAAAAAAAAAAAATGAATTCGAATGCCGATCAATGAAATCAGCAAAAGTGCCCAAACTTGCGCGTGTAAGTTTGTGCTCTGGAAAAATGACGAGTATTGGTTTGGAAAAGCTGGAATTCTTGGGGAACTTGAAAATGACGAGTCGCCGGACACCTGGAAGGCGAGTTTGTAGCGTGACGCGCGCCTCGAATTCTCCGAAGGTAGCGGCGAGAGATCCAGTCGGAGGGAGACATCTGTAACCGAGTAAACAGGGCTCGGCACTGGTGACCCGTAGATTTGTAGGTCGACTCTGACCCTTAAATCATCAGGTAAGTGCATTGTTTGTCTTGACCCTTGAACGAGGTGAGCGTTGCCCTCGCGTCCGCGTCTCCCTCCTGTCGCGAGCTTTGCCATTCTCGTCCCGCCAACCTTTAACGAATGGGAGTTGCGCGAACGCGAAATTTGTGCAATTTCACCGTACTTCCAAGCCAACTCTCGACTTTACAAGTCCCATTAAGAGAGAGAAAGTTTTGTCCGGGTAAACTAGTTCGCCCTGGTATTTCGAACCCCGACCAGAGGCTACGACCGAGCATCTTAGTAAGACAAATGACACCTAACCGCCGAGCGCACTCGACAATGCGAATGCTCGAGCACCGCAAATTAATCACGCGGCTGCACCGTTCGTTTCAGCTCGCTACGCACAAAAAACCACTGTCACCCGTCGATCATTCGACGCATCCCCTTTTTTTCCCGCGTTTCAGCGGAATTCGGCAAGAACACAGTTTACAGTCGCGCGCGGAGATGCTAAGTACTTTCGGTCCTTATCGGCGACCGAAAAGAAGTACAGTCGTCTAGAATCCTCCGGAAATTATACCACGACGATCGAAGCTATTCTCGAACGAAGATGTCAGGAGGAAACTGACGAATAATGTTTTTTCCGCGGTCGTTCATTTTATTTTATAAAACAAACGACGCAAACCGCAGGAAAAAAAATCGCGTATACAGGGTGAATCCTTTAACTCTGGCAACTCGTCACGGGTATGTTGAGGCTGCTCAGACAAGCATTTTCAGGTAACACACTTATGGTCGGAAACTCCTCCTAACGGCTGTGGAGGGCTTTGAAGATTTTTTTTCTGGTACCCAGGGGTTGCTCGTAGGGAAATGAATCAGAGGTGATTACTCGCGACCCAACGTTTCATTCAGGCGTGATCGATTTACAAATTTGTTACGTGATATCAACAAAATGATAAACTTTGAAGAACTTTTATAACAATGAAAAAACTAACAAAAACAATTCTTGTGGTGGGGAAATTTCACGTTATTAAACTGATCTTTCACAGTCGATGTTCAAAGTGTCCGCCACCTTGAAGAAGACACTCCGTGGAACGTCTGGTCATTTCCTCGGGTATTCTAGCGAGCTCGTCTCGAACGACGTCACTTGCAGCCATAATCCTTGCCCCCGAATCCATCTCCGTGGCTACAGGTCTATCGTTTTCGGGGTACACCAGATCTTTCGTTCTGCCCCACTATGGGTCGCGAGTAATCACCTCTGTTTCATTTCCCTACGAGCAACCCCTGGGTGCCAAAAAAAAAAAAATCTTCCAAGCCCTCCACAGCCGTTAGGAGGAGTTTCCGACCATAAGTGTGTTACCTGAAAATGCTTGTCTGAGCAGCCCCAACATACCCGTGTGACGAGTTGACAGAGTTAAAGGATTCACCCTGTATATAATTATATGTAAAAAGATGGCTTCGCGTAATTACGTAAAGTGTACAGAGAATTATACATTTATAGTTTTATATAATTATATATAATAATTTTTTTTTTTGCAGACATTATATATACATAATACGTTTCAACTTTATTGCATCAAAATGAAGAAAAAAAAATGCTTCCTGCAGATGAAAGGATCGCCATATTTGTTGCTTTGGATCACCTGAAATCAATGGATGTAATAAAAAATCATTAGTTCGGAAGTTAATCTAGTATTTTTTTATACTCTACTAATAATTTTTGAAATAAATGAAACTGGTGATAGAAAACCATGATTTGGCACGGATCGACGCGGTGGAGAATCCCAAACCAAACAAGACTTAATAACCGTCTCGGAAATTCGGCTATCATAGGGATAAAATTACAGGGTTTCGCGGAAGGCTTTTATATTGAAATAGCGAAGGCGAGCTGGAAGATTGCCGAGGAGGAACAACCGTGCTCCGCGCGAAGAATCGTTAATACGAATCTCGGTAATATTTTTCGTATAAATATTATACAGACACGAGGCTGAATGCTCGGGGAACGAACGAGAGTAGGAATCGTACTGCTCGATGCGCGGATCCGTGGCTAAATATCCCACCAAAATTGTCCAAAATCCAGAACTCGAGGATACCATACTCCATCACCGGAGTTTGAAAATAATTTGTAATTTGTGTCGGGAAGGCTCCAAAGTTTTGAGAGGAGTCGTGCCATGGAGGTTTGGGAGGGGTCTGAAATTTCTAGTCGGGACACCGGATTACCCGCTAATCCGGGTACGGCAATAAAATTACAGGAGACGGGAACCTCTCAGGTAAAGTATACCAGTCAATTGCACGGCTGTTCAATTGTCTACGGGCCGATTAATTGTCGGGCGAATCAACGATCCGCGGGTCAAACGTCGCGGATAAATCGTTCGTTACTCCCATCACTCGGAGCTCCGGAGTGAAAATAAAAAAAACAGTCCTTGTTCGAAGTAGATTTTTGGCTAAGTTAGAAGCGATTCGTTTGTTTGAAATTTTTTTTTTTTTAAATAGTCAAAAAATAGTCAGATGTTTTCTGATTTCGCTCCTCGTAGTTTTTTTTTTTTTAATTTTAAAATGAAATCCTCGGAGCGAACTTCAGTCCAGGGGGATTGGATCGGTGGGGAAACATCCACTCGGCAAATCACTCGCGACATTTTTCACGGCGCAAGCAGCCGAGGAAACATCGAGATGGCGAAAGACGCCGCGTGATCCGGGGGCAGGGTCGTTGCCGTTGTCGTGGTTGCGATTACATACTCGTTTCGTACGCGGGTCGCATCGTCGTCCGTGTTTCTCGCATTATAACTCTGTTGGAGGTGATTGAAAACAAATGAACTTACCTCGTAAAACATCCGTGCGCGAGCCCTCTCGGGTCTGACGTCGCACTTGTGCGGATGTACCTCGTAAAACACCGCAGCGCAAGTGTACAATAGCTCCTCGAACTGACGCCACGCGTGAAATTGATCCCGGTCGTTCGTTGCCGCTGACTAACAACTTCGGTGCTTCGATGCTTTCATTTCAAGATCCAATTTTTCCCCCGCTACCGGTTCGTCCACGCGCGGCCTTTTCTTCGCCAAGGTTCGCGTTCGACCAACCAGAAGCACGGTGACAAACAAAACAAAAAGGCCAATCTACGGCTGCTTTTTTGCCCCTACGATTTTGTCTCCCGAAGCTACGACACTTTGAACGTATTCAAAATGGCGGGTCCGAAACGGTGAGTTCAAAATGGCGGGTCCAGAATGGCGAATTCAAAATGGCAGATCGAAAATGACGGGTCCAAAATGGCGGATCGAAAATGGCAGATTTGACGTGGCGCTTCCAAAATGGCGGATCCAAAATGGCGGATTCGAAGTAGCGGGTTCGACATGGCAGATCGAAAATGGTGGGTCTTAAATGGCGGGTCCAAGATGGCAGATTTAACGTGGTGGGCCCAAAATGGCGGGTTCGACATGACAGATCAAAAATGGTGGGTCTTTAATGGTGGCTCCAAAATGGCAGATTTAACGTGGCGGGTCTAAAATGGCGAATTCGAAGTAGCGGGTTCAACATGGCAGATCGAAAATGGTGGGTCTTAAATGGCAGATCCAAAATGGCAGATTTAACATGGTGAGTCCAAAATGGGGGGTTCGAAGTAGCGGGCTCGACATGGCAGATCAAAAATTGTGGGTCTTAAATGGCGGATCCAAGATGGCAGATTTAACGTGGTGGGTCCAAAATGGGGAGTTCGAAGTAGCGGGTTCGACATGGCAGATCGAAAATCGTGGGTCCAAAATGGCGAGCTTAAAATGGCAGATGAAAAATGACAGGTAAAAAATGCCGGATCCAAAATGGCAGATTTAACATGGCGGGTCCGACATCGCGGATCTGAAATGGCAGATCTAAAATGACGGGTCAAAAATGGCGGGTCCAAAATGGCGGATCCAAAATGCCTTTCCAATTTTGGTACAGGAATTAATTCTGCTTCGCTTGTTCTGTACGAATCCACGGTCGAAAGGAGCTACGGCGCGCCGCGGCAAAAAGTTTTTCCAATGCTCTAGAGGTAATCGACGGCCGGAAAGGATAGTAGCACCGAAAAACTCGGCACGAAACGTATAACCGAAAACGAGTTATTCCCCAATAAAATCAACAAAACATTTTTTCCTCGACTAAAAGTACCAAGCTCAATTTTATCACGAATACTAGTACCAACAAATTTGATATTTTATTTTACCTAATAAATATTCGAGTTCTCGAAGACAATTTTCAATTAAAGTACGTTTCACAAAAACTGCACGCGTCTATTTTTTCGACAAAATATATCATCACCAATGCTCGCAATCAAATAATGTAAATAAGCTGGGGCTTTTTTCCTTCAAACGTAACGTAGGTTGCATATGCCTCGAACTGATCGATTATATCATTTAATATTCATGGCAATAATTTCCTCTCGTTACATACCTACTTAAAATACGAAGGCAAAAGTTGTTTATGGTAAAAAAGTGCGTACGCTGCTTTTATTCCTGGAATTCTCTGTTATCCCGCTTTTGCGTGGGAATTTTAGTCTAGCGCTTTTATGCGTGTACAATTGAAAATCCGTGATATTATTCGTTGGGAACGTAGTTAGCCGGGTTTTTTAATATTCGAGAACGCGACTCGTTGCCCGGTAATTCTGGAGGATTCTCCCTTCATCGTGATTCCTTCTAGTTTCGATGCCGCGAGGGTTTCAGGAAATCGCGAGGAAGGGATCCGGCGCTGATCCCTGTATACGGGGAAAAACGAAGAAAAATCGCGCCTCTATCCCCGGTGTCCGCGGAGAGACGTCGGTGTCGGTGGCACGCTGTAGACCCGATTCCGTCCGCGGAGGTATAAGGAAGAAAAAGAAGTTGGACGAGGGTAAGGGTGATAGGAGTCGGTAGCTGATTTCCAATAACCCGCGTGATCCTGAAATTTGGGATGATATCCCATCTTGGCGTGACCCTCAGCCCTCGTGACACGGCTCGCACGCGGGACTGGGGTCGCGCTAGTTAGCTTCCTACCGGTAGCACTTCCCGGCTGTAGGCTGTAGGCTGTGGGTTGTCCGTCTACCCGTATAAGCGCGCACGAACAGTGTCTCCAGGATCCGCGCGTACCCCAACGACTACGCCCGCGCGTATCCCCAGGCAAATCGCTGGTGCGAACCTAATTTCATAGAAAGGTGTTCCGTTCATCGGTCCCCCGAGGATTAGCGCTATTACGACGACCTTATTTTATCCTTCTCCTCGAGGTGTACGAGGACCAGGGAGGTAGGAGATCTTCGAGCTAGTAGTAATCTACCGCGCTCAAGGCCGCCTCTCGTACGCAACACAAGGGATCCCCTCCTGGCACGAGCCGATCATAAGCTCTCCTGTAATTAACGGATTACTAGTTAGCGATAAACATAGGGGCGCTAGGAGTGGATACAGCTTATCGAGGACGACCATCCCTCTCCGCGGAATTAGAACCAAAAAGTGTCGCGAATAGTGACGAGTTGCGTCGAGACGAGCAGAGAAATACGACCCAAGGTGAGGAGAACCGTTTGGTGCGAATTGGGAGGTGCGAAGAGGAAGGCCGCGGGGTCTCGTCTCGCGTTGGTACGTCTCCGGAGGACTCTGTGAATATTTTCGGCTGCTCTTGGATGCTGCTTCTCTGTTGGCTGTTCGACGAGAGCAGCTCGCGACACTGTGATTATGGAAATAATGATCCGGTCATTTTTCATCGGTGACGGTACATCGTCGAGGATCTATGGAAGCAATCGTGAAATAACATGGTCGAATAATTGGATAGAAGCAGCTGGTAGTGATTGTTTTCGTATCGTGTCAAAGATAATTGCTAGCTTGTTCCGGTAGTTTTTTTTTCTGCTTAGAAAAAACGTCCGCTGCGTGCTATGCGAAGTACCGGATGAGAATGACGCTGTTCGTGCGGTAATCGTCGCATTTTCCGCCGAGTTCTGATGCTCGGTAATCAATCGTCGCTACTTTTGTTACGTAGCATGCATTTGAATCGTCGCTTCGTTTGCTCGGAAAATTCCTTCTGAAGTTTTTTTAATCTATTTTTTACCAAAAAATCAATATCTCAGAAGATTTTCGAGTACTTTCTGAGCAGTGCTCGGGGAAAAAGGGATTACGACGCATATGGCGGCGAAAATATTCATTTGGGGGAGAAAAGTTGCGGAACATTTTTCTGTTACAGGAAATTTGGTTACCTACAAAAATGTCTGCGGGTTTTAATTTATTTCATAAAACAAACCATACGAAGTTTTAGTTTGTTTTAACCTTATTTCACCAAAGTTCTCGCCATTTTTGGGGAAATAAAGTCGAAGCCTTCAACGCATCCAAAACTGGGATGAGTACCACTAAATTATGCCATTCATAGGCAAATGGAAAAAAAATACACGTGCCTTTTCTTCTGCCATTTGCAATTGTTTATAAAAATGATTTAAACTAGTTACGATGAAAGTTGCTGTTTCGAAAAACTCTTTTATCATGATATTATTACAATAAAAACAAAACAAATATTGTTATAACAATTATCATAAAAAATAACCGAGGAAAAATTGACTTTCATCCCAAAAAAAAAAGAAAAAAATCATAACTGAAATGCATTTAAAGTTTAAAAAAAAAAAAAATACAGCACAAGTGCTGGTTCGAACAACTACTACAATTATTTCGATCAACGAAAAGGTCGTTTTTTTTTAATAAGCAGACTTGAAAAAACATTATTTTTAACTTTATTTTCACTTTATTTATTTAAAAAAAAATATTTGTACGAAATTACAGTAAACTAATTACAAGGAATTATAATAAGTAGAATATACTAGAATTATTTAGGAACATTTTTAAGCGTAGACTCTAGTAAAAAATGGTTAATTTGTTTATTTGTAATTTATTCTTTATTTTCAATCAGATCAGATTCATCAATAATAAACCTGGTTTTCATTAAATCGGGTGCGGCCCGCGCGTAGCAACATTTCAAACCTATTTTTTTATTATATATATATTTTTTATGCATCTAAATATTGAAATACATTCGCGAAGAATTGACTCGCGAGGATTCGAAGGCCCAGATCGAGGAAAAAAAAACCCACGTAAGGGGGAAATAATTTGTTGAAAAAAATCGCGAGCGAGAAAATACGAAAATTCAAGTATTTTCTTCCCACTTGCCCGTAAATCCCATAGTCAGTTTGACGCTTTCCTGCTCAGTTTTTCGTTCCTCGTCAAAATCCCGTTCTCACGCTGCCAGATCGAAACTAATGGGGATACAAAGGAGAATTCGAAGGAAAAATTTGTCAGAGTAGGATATTTCGAGAATAGTCGAATGCTCGCCTTTTTTTGCCGTCGTCGTCTCCGCGAGACCCCGACAATTAAAAACGGTTCGGCATTCTTGCCGGCATATCGAGCCTCCCCGATCTGCCGCGCGTTGGTTTCGCGACGGGAAAGCAGTCGTCGCGGGTCGTAATCCGTTTGTTCCCGGGCGATACGACGAGAGGGGAGGAAAGAGGCGAGCGGCGAAGGAAAAAGCCGCGAACAATCGAGGCGACGCGATGTAATCTGTCGAATGATTCCCGCTTTCTCATCCCTTCGGTGTTTCCGCGCGGTGCCATCCGACCGAACAGCCCCAAGTACGTCCGGGTTTTTGTGCCGGGCGAACTCGCTCCTCTTTCGAGTTCTCCGGGGGTGGGAACAGAGGGGGAAAAAGGGGGAAAAAGGGGGAAAATGAAAATAAAATAAAAAACAGAGTCACCCAAGTAGGGCAGATTTAACGCGGGGATTATA
Source organism: Arge pagana (assembly GCA_963969455.1). NCBI lineage: Eukaryota > Metazoa > Arthropoda > Insecta > Hymenoptera > Argidae > Arge > Arge pagana. The sequence goes on along the minus strand of OZ018311.1, from coordinate 18,952,077 downwards.
TTCTCACGTTAGAATTTGATACGCGAAGTGGAAGCTTACACGCGGGGCACTCCAATTCCAGGATATAATCCGTTTAAGTGAATTATACCCGCGCGCGCGACAGCCGAGTACGACGGTCTCGATGCTTACGTAGCTTGAATTCTTTCCGGCTTCGTCGTCGGATATATTTTGGACATCGAAAGCGATCCGAAACTGCATTCCATTGCAATTCTCTTCTGGTCGAAGCGCTCGGGATTCCGCTCTCTGGCACACGGACCGTCGACTGCCATTTTCGTACAGCTTACGAACAGGAACTACGAACGTTCGAATAATACGATCGAACTTCCAATCGTCTTCCAGAGCATTGCTCCTCAAAATTATCAAACTTTGCCTAGCAATTTATGAATTTTTTGCATCAAAGATCCTTACATTGTCTGTTCAAAATTATGACATTTTCTGTCCAAAATTATGACATTTTTCATTAAAAATTGTGACATTCTTTGTTATAAATTAGGATTTTTTGTATCGAAGATAATTAAATTTTCCGTTGAAAATTTTCGATTTTTTTTTTGGTACAAATTATGAAATTTTCTGTTGTAAATTATAACGTTTTTGTTGTTGCTAAAGATCGTGAAATTTTCTGTTGGAAAACCCTGAAATTTTAGGCTACGAATTGTGAGAATTATTGTGGAAAAAAAGGGAATTTTAGCGTTTAAAAATTGGAAATTCTGCCCAAAACTTTCGTCCCTAACTGCAGCTCGTCTACCCCAATGCGAGCGAACGTTAATTTCTTCGCCACGGAGCATTTATTCGAATTACCCAAACCTGAATTTGTTCGTAAATCCACTCGAATGGAACTTTATACCAGACATTAATCGCCGTATAAATAACGTGAATATTATATTTTCATTTTGCAAACTGACCATGTCCACGTAGCTTCTCAGTCGCCTCGCTATCCACCGACCAATTTTCAGATTTCATAAAACAATTGCGACACGCTTGTTTTTTTTTTTTTTTTTTTTTTTTTTTTTTACTTATTCGGAGAGTCAAGTATCCCAAAAAGAGCTACCGATATACCGGGTGTCCCATTCCAAAGTGCCACCCGATTTATCTCGAAAGATACTCCTCCGATCGAAAATTAACTCCAGTAAAACTTTTACGGTCCAAAGACGGACGTTCGAAAAAAAATTGCTTCAAGCCTAAATTTCAAAATGGCGGCGTTACGATGGCGGGCACGTTTTTCTTAAATGAGAACATAACTTTTTTCTCCCCCAATAAATTAATCGCATCAAAACTCACAACTTTTGTACGAACGTAGACCTGACCTTTGCGGAGCGTTTCACACGCGCGCACACACGCGCGCGCGCGCGTGCGCACCTTTACGTAATTGAAGATCCGTACGAATTTCCTTTTATGCACTCTAACTCGTTTGCTGTTTTCGTTTTTCTCTTTATAACTCGCGCTTTTTTTGACTCTACTTGGATTTCTTATTCCCAATGTGAGATTCAAGTTTCACTTTACATTTTTTACTATTTGTTTTTTTTTCCCCACAATTGGCCTTCTGCCTTTTTAATTCTAGTCTCAATTTTGATTGTTTCTTCTCCGGTAACTGGCTCAAGTTTCACGGGTGTTGTATTTGAAAAAGTGCTGCCAAAATCTTGTCCACTAGGACTGCAAAGGTGTAGCAAATGATCGAAACCCTTACATTTTTCTCTAGTTACTGCTATCTCACCTAGATGCTCGCGATGCATCTATTTCGATCTATCAAATATAATTGCTCGAATATAAACTTCGCAGTGATCCGTAACAATCGATACTGTCTGACATATTTGTATTAGGTAGTAACGAAAAAAAGTACCATTCCACGCGGAAAAAACTCAGAGATTACGGATTACTTGATCCGAAAAACGGTCGTACAAAAGTTGCCAGTTCAGACGCGATGAATTTTTTCGTAGAAGAAAAAAGTTACGTTGGCATTCAAGAAAAACGTGTCTGCCATTGCGACGCCGCCATTTTGAATTTTAGACCGGCAACCATTTTTTTTTTCAAACGTCCCCATTCGAACCCTAAAAGTTTTACTCGAGCTATTTTCTGATCGGAGCAGTATTCTTCGAGATAAATCAGATGGTAGCTCGAAATGGGACACTCGGTACAACAGATGTACGTATGACTTACAAGGAAACCTTTCGAACCCGAACTCGCCGATTTCGATGATCTTGATATATGTTGGAGAACATCGAAAAATAAGAGACACGTATTTTTTCATACGTGCTCTTAAGCCCGTTTAGGGGTGAAATCTACCCTCAAAGTTCACTCTTAAAAAATCTTTTTTCGAAATATCTCTGCTTCTAATTGGTATTCCGCGACGGAACCAAGTGGAAAATGCTCTTTGCGGCGACGCAAAGCTACTAGACATTGTTATGCCCACTAGGGTTGCAACCCCTATTTTTTATACCGGAAAAACCACATTTTTCGAAGATATTTTCGTTGTAGTGATTCGAATATTGACTTGAAGATTGAAAAATAAATATTCTGGGCGGTGAAATGGAGTAAATAAGTTGACGTATTCAAGGATTTCGCGTTAACCACCCCCAAACACGGTTACTACCCCTTCAGACATTGGTCATCTGCAATGATGAAGAAAATGTTTTTCTCAAGAGAAATACGAATAAGATATGAATTGAGATATCGAATATCTTATATTTAAAGTCATTTATCACGAGGCAATAATTTCATCATAAAATGGATCACCTTGGTCAAGATAAACTATAATTCGCGAGTGACTTTTTAATCCATCAATTCTTCTTTTCGTCCAATAATTTTTTACGATACTGTTTATCACCGATTATTCGTTTCGTAACTCATCGGTCGGGTATATATGTCGCGAAACTCCATGCTCGGGAATAAGTGTAGTCTTTTAGAAGCATTGAGTAGGTTTGTTCCTCCATCCGGATTCAACAATGAGAATCAATCCTTTGACTGTTATACATTTATTATCCGCGTTTTTTCAAAATATTCAAATACAAGATGGAACGGCCAATCATAGAGAAATGGAGTTAGCAGAATCGATTAAAGATATACTGATAAGTGCCACAAATGATTTCAATGACGTAGATATGATTATTGGAGAGACATTACAAATTCAAGAACAGTACAAAGATCACGCAGCAAAAATAGTTGAAGATACAATACAGCATCATTTTCCTGATCCTGTTGAAGCACCAACAAATCATTGCACAGAATGCTGTTCGTGGGAATCAAGAAGTTATCAACTTCGGAAAATCGTGTTTATATTATGTACATATAAAAATACTCAAAATATTCGAAATCAATTTGGTTTTTTCAAAGTAAAGTGCTCACAGGTCTCATTTTTGATTTTTTATTTCAACAATCATGGAAATCAGGTTCAGCTGCATATGTATTGACCCAGAAAACTTCAGTACAAAAAACTAGAACTAATTCTATAGCGGATGAATATTTTTCAAATTCTCAATTTGAAGTGTATTATTCTATAAATTCATGACAATAATGGTAATCTTCATAGAAATGTTTGAAACATAATGATTTCTTACACCAGCCGCATCGTATCATAGCAATATCATAGCCGCGGAATACCAATTAGAAGCAGAGATATATCGGAAAAAGACTTTTTCAGAGTGAACTTTGAGGGTAGATTTCACCCCCTAAACGTGCTTAAGAGCACATATAACAAAATACGTGTCTCTCAAAACATATCTTATTCGTATTTCTCTTGAGAAAAACATTTTCTTCATCATTGCAGATGACCAATGTCTGAAGGGGTAGTAACCGTGTTTGGGGGTGGTTAACGTGAAATCTTCGAATACGTCAACTTATTTACTTCATTTCACCGCTCAGAATATTTATTTTCCAATTTTCAAGTCAATATTCGAATCAGTACAACGAAAATATCTTCGAAAAATGTGGTTTTTCCGGTATAAAAAATAGGGGTTGCAACCCTCGTGGGCATAACAATGTCTAGTAGTTTCGCGTCGCCGCAAAGAGCATTTTCCACTTGGTTCCGTCGCGGAATACCAATTAGAAGCAGAGATATTTCGAAAAAAGACTTTTTAAGAGTGAACTTTGAGGGTAGATTTCACCCCTAAACGGGCTTAAGAGCACGTATAAAAAAATACGTGTCTCTTATTTTTCGATGTTCTACAACGTATATTAAGATCATCGAAATCGGCGAGTTCGGTTTCGAAAGGTTCCCTTGTTAGTATGAAAATATCAGGATTTCGGAAAGTGTTTCGTCGTTGGTCCCTGGGCTCCTGGAGACTGAGACCGCGGTTTGAAACGCAGGCGAGAACATCCGCGCGCGTCTTCGGGGCGAAGGAAGGCGACGCGGGGTCGATGGTGACGGACCGGCATCGTCGTATCCGGATAGGGAATGTGTGGTGGAAATTGCGTAAAATCACGTACGGAGGGGGGCGAAGAGGATATAATACCAAAGTTGACTGATACCACTTCTTCCTCCCCCGGAGCAATCATCCGGCAACCATGAAGAATGAGGCGCGCTCGCGTCATTTGTAGGAGTTGAAACGCTAGTCGCGTACGACACCGTTCATCTTACCAGCCATATTACATCGCCTCGTCCAATCCTCTGACACCGCGACACCAAAGATACCGTTCGCTCCCCGCGACAACCCCCTAAATCCCAAGACCAGTCACCACTACCGATATTTCATGTCATGGAACACGGGATAAATATGAAGGAGATACGACCGGGCCGACAGATTTACAGCATGGCTACGATTTTGGCGCGGTGGCAGAGCTCGAAGCTCTTCAAGCCCGTTGCTGTGGAACGGTAATTTCGCTGACTCGCGAGTTCAGGATTAGTCGCGGCGATCTTGGGCTCGCGATTAATCGTCTCAATTACCGGGCTTCTGCAGCCGAATGCTTCAAATTTGGGTCACAATCGGCTGCAGCAACGATTCACTCGCGTCGCGACTGACGTTTCAATTGGAGCGGGGTAAACGCAGCTGCAGAGAAACCGGGTTTACGCTCAGTCGCTGCATTTAGCTGCAGTGAAAACGAGTAAACTCGGAATTGAGTTTACGATGAGCCGAGCCAAAATTGAGCTCAGGCTCAGCTACCCCAACGTTATGCCCGCGATTAGCTGCGCGGAAATCAGGTTTACACTCAGCTGCGGCAGAATTTCGTCCGCATTCGGCTGCAGTGAGAGCACGTAAACGCAAATCGAGTTTACGACGAGCCGAGTCAAGGTCGAGCGTAGGCTCGGCTACCCCAAAATTATGCTTGCGCTCAGCTGCACGGGTATTAAGCTTACGTTCAAGCGCAGCAAAGCCTGGTCTGTATTCAGCTGCAGCGAGAGCGAGTAACCTTGAAAATAAGTGCGGAAATCGGGTTTACATCGCAGCTGCAGCAAATCCGAGGGTTTCTGTGTGCTTTGAATCCAGCAAACATGATGAAGCCAATTCCAAATTGCACTCGGCTACTCGAAATCCGAGCCCGCATTGCGATTGGCCTCGCTCGATCTGGATTTAGAATTCGCTCTGCCGAAACTTGTGATCGCGAGTTGGAGAAACTCAGCCGAAAGATTCGCATTTATCCGCACATTTCTTACGGAACAGGTGTGATTTTTCTCTCGAGGTATTTAATTTCACGCTCTGCTAATTGAAAGAATTATCATCCTGGCATCAGAACGGTTCTCCCTTTATCCTCTGGATCAATGCTTTCATTTCGGATTAGTCCCAGCTGGCGTTCCACCTTCACTTTCCTCCGCCGCGAGTTTTGAAGACGAGTTTAACGCCGGAGGTACCATCTTGAAACTAATTGAAGAAATTAACGCGGCTCAGAACTTATCAACACTCAGCACGCGCCGATCCCCTTAATGAATTCGAAACGATCTTAGGATACTCTTCGTCGATCCTTGACTGCAATTTTATCGTTACGTAACAAAAATCCGTTTAACAACGCCGTTGCCGATGCTCGATTATCAAACTCCGAATATCCTTGCCACCTCGAAAATTCCCCGACGCCTCTCCCACCGTTTCTCCAAAGATTTCATCGATATTTTTCCGATATGTTCAGTTATTTGGAAGCAACAAACCCGAAAACGTAACCTCTCAACTATTAATTTTACGAAATCAAACCCTCAGACTTTTTTTTGTAGAAAATTGAATTCCCTGTCAATTTATCCCCCAACTTTTCATCGCAGGATGATTAATTTGACCGCATTACGCGTTTTCCGCAAAAACTATCTCAAACGCTTGCTTCTTTAGAGCTGGTGAATTTGGAAAATGTTATAACAATTTTCCAATTTTATAATAATTTTTATAACAATTTTCCAGTGTTCCAACAATTGCTATAACAATTTTACAATTTTACAATAATTGTTATAACAATTTTTCGATGTTGTAACAATTGTTATAACAATTTCACAATTTTATAATAACTGATATAACAATTTTTCAATGTTCTAACAATTTTTATAACAATTTTCCAATTATATAATAATTTTTATAACGATTTTTGTATTTTATAATAATTGCTGTAACAATTTTTCAATTTTGTAACAATTACTGTATTAGTTTTTCAATGTCGTAACAATTTTCCAATTTTATAAGAATTGTTGTAACAATTTTCCGAATTTATAATAATTGATATGACAATTTTCCAATTTTACAATAATTGTTCTAACAATTTTTCGATGTTGTAACAATTGTTATAACAATTTCACAATTTTATAATAACTGATATAACAATTTTACAATGTTCTAACAATTTTTATAACAATTTTTTCAATTATATAATAATTGCTATAAAAATTTTCCTCTATTATAATATTTGCCGTAACAATTTTTCAATTTTGTAACAATTGTTGTAGCAATTTTTCAATGTTGTATCAATCGTTATAACAATTTCCCAATTTTACAATAATTGTTCTAACAATTTTTCGATGTTGTAACAATTGTTATAACAATTTCACAATTTTATAATAACTGATATAACAATTTTACAATGTTCTAACAATTTTTATAACAATTTTTTCAATTATATAATAATTGCTATAAAAATTTTCCTCTATTATAATATTTGCCGTAACAATTTTTCAATTTTGTAACAATTGTTGTAGCAATTTTTCAATGTTGTATCAATCGTTATAACAATTTCCCAATTTTACAATAATTGTTATAACAATTTTTCGATGTTGTAACAATTGTTATAACAATTTCACAATTTTATAATAATTGATATAACAATTTTTCAATGTTCTAACAATTTTTATAACAATTTTTTCAATTATATAATAATTGCTATAAAATTTTTCCTCTTTTATAATAATTGCTTTAACAGTTTTTCAATTTTGTAACAATTGTTGTAGCAATTTTTGGATCGCGTTAGTCGTAGGGAAACGTTCGGCATCGGCGCGACTTCGAATCGTCGTCGTCCGTTGCTCGTGAATCGATGTAGACACCCGATTGGGATGACAGTCGCGGCGGCGGCGGCGGCGGCGGCGGCGGGACGTCGAGTAGTTCATCGATGCGCTCACCCTCGCCTGACCCGCCGTTAACCAAGGATCAAGCTTTGATTGGCACAAGGGTGTCGGATCCAAACATACTACCTCTACATAGAACAACCTGTGGCTACGCCGAGTCTCGCGGTTAGCTAATATCCTCTAACTACTCCGAATGCCATTCTCGTTGGCAATTACCACGAGTCAACGAGCGGCGATTCAAAAGGGATTAAGAAACGAGAAACTCGAGATGCTTACCGTTGTACCGAACTCGCGGGAGTTCTCACGGTCGACTAACGAGAAACGAGAAACGAGACATGAAACTGCTTCGAGGAACGAATTTCATTCCCGCTTACGTTTAGGGTGGTCCGAAACACATCGCCATTTGCTTCCTTCCATCCGAAATTTTCCCATGACCGATCGCGGCTCGAAGCCCCGATCGAGAAGCGAAACGGGGAAAAATGCGACTCGGAACGAGGATCCATTCGAGCGTCGAAAAATTACCAAAAGGTCCGAAAACCAATCCATTTCGCGTCTCTTGCGCGACACGCGCGAAGAACAAAAGGTAACTCACCCTTTCGCGAAGAAACGCTGCTACTGGAACACGATTCGTCGATGTTCATCTGAGAAGGGGAGGGTACGACCTTGGGAAACGGATTTTGATGAATTTTCGCCTGGTGGTAGTATTTCACGCGGGTCTACTAGCCGTGAAATACTTTCATACGCTGTCCATAAATAGCCGAGAAAAACGCGGCCGTCGTAAAGAATCGAGGGGATGGCGAAATAACGGCACATCTCGATTTCTAACGCTTTTGAGATTTTGTCGGATAATTTGTGAGTAAACAGCTTCCGATACGCGATGTTCGCTATACCTATATCGAAGCTGCGAAATTGAGACGATCCGGGGAAAAACGGTACGAGTCTATTTAAAACAGGAGTGAAACAAAACATGCAAGGTCACCGACGAACTTCGTCACGACTGACGCGCGATCATGGTATACCACCATATTTGGAAAAGTTACATCCAAACCTTTTGAAAACCCACCAGACATCAAAACAATAACGACAACGCTGAAAAATAGGCTGAAAAAATAATTACCAGGCCGAAAACATCAGAAAAAAGCTGACAAACAGGCTGAAAAAAGACAAAAAGCGTCGAAAAGATCAGAAAAATGTGATAAAAGCAACAACAAAAGATCTAATAAATGAAAGAGATATAAGTATTTATAAACAGTACCGTACCACTGTCGCGCGAGCAGGTAATAATTTCGTCAAATAACGCGCGTTGGCCACATAAGACACGGAAAAACGATATAATTCAACAATTGTATTTTTCAATAAACATTAGGTTTTTCAACGAATCTCGCTCGACTCAGATTTGTTATACCCGTAATACGCTTCCGTCGATTCGCAAGTGTGTTTCGATGATGTTGTCTGGTATTACGTAGCTGTGGTCCGGCACTCGAGAACTTACCCCCGCCGAGAGGATCGAGATATCGTTGTCCATTGTGTCGCGGCCACACCACAATGTCGCCTCGCGAATTTGTTCCCAAGTACCATCGCTCCCGGTTCCCTCGAACGCCAATTTAGACACCACCTATCTACCATATCTACTACACCTACCGCTACCACCACTACTACAATGATTAAAATAACAACAACGCCAATAACAACAACAACAACAACAACAATAATAATAATAACAATAATAATAATAACATTAATAATATCAATAATAATAACAACGACAAAAACATAATAAGGCGTTCGCGTGCGTGTCTCTAGGGATTTATTTTTTATCTTGTCCCTGCGCTCCACTTCACTCTGTTTCGCTTCGATGCACTCAGCTACGTTCGTCGCCGCGATAATTTTGACCCGCCGTGCAATAAAATCGCGTCTGCAGTACAAGAAAACGGTCACAAAGAGCGTTCCGAGAAACTATTAAAAACAAAATAAAACAACTAAATTCCAGATGGCCCGAGGAAACCAGAACCGTCGAAGGCGAGAAATAATATCGCACCTCGAGAGCTCGCTGTACCTACGACTGCGGCGCGAAATGACCTACGGAACACGACTCGATGATCGTTACGAAAATTCCATTTCTGCAACTCCCAAGTCATCTTCCGTCGATTTTTCAACGCTGCGATTTCAGCCCTCTGCGAGTTTTTCGTTTCTTTCGATGAAAATCCATTGTGGTAGGAGTTCTCCGCTTTTTTTAGCCTCCGACGAGGCGAGACCTACGGGAAATGAAATCAAGAACAGCCACGACACGATCGACGATTCATCTGCTATCGCGTTAAAAAATCAGCGTAGCATGGTCAAAGTTTTACGAGTAACAGCTCGCGATACGGAACGTTAACTACGCGGAGAACAACAAACTCCGGAGTCGGCAAAACTCGCGTATTTTGCATTCGGGTCCAGAGCTACCGATGTTCGTAATATCGACGCGTTATATTCGACTGACAGATATATTTCGCTCTACCGGCTTGGAAAACCTGGGAAAATCAGTAATTTTCGTGTCCAATAATTTTCGGTCGAACCTGGAGGTGTCCTTCGATACTGGAATACATTTTCATTAGCCGTTCAATTTATTTTCCCAATCCCAGAATTTTCCGTTAACCACGAAACTAATTTTTTCAACGAACGGAATTTCCAGTAGCCATTGAATGAATTTTTTTAACGGACATTAACATAACGTTGACCATTAAATTAATTTTCTTAACGATATAGATTTTCATTAAGCATCACAAAAACATGTTCATGTGGACATCAAATTTAGTTAATCGATATATTATCATTTCATTAAAAATTTGACAACACCGTTTTCAATATAATTTCCGTTCATCGACGCTGATCGTTCGAATGTCTTCGGTAGATCGAACACGCTTGTCTTCGAGTAGCGATCGGTTCGACGAAAACTGCTGTCGGGGACTCGTTCGTTCGTGGCTACAGCTTCAAAATCCGTTTAGACGAAAATCCCAGCTGCTCATTTTTTTTCAGATATCGCGTGATAAATAATGAGGATGGAGTTCCGAAAAGCGCGAACCTCCGATCGGGCTCAATTTTTGAGCAAAGCTTCTTTTTAGCTCTAAAACGAGAACCCTCCAACGATTTTCGGCGAGAAAGTCCCACTCATCCCCCAGCGTCCCTCGACAACTTTCCTGTTTTTCCACTGTACACAGAAAAGTATTGATTTTGGAAAAAAATGTTTCGAACAAAAAAGGAAGCTATTGAGAAGCTCTGTAAGAAAGGTGGTATACTTTTTTAACGTAATCGCAATATTTCAGCGGGTAATTTGAAAATTATCTGTTTCCATCTAAAACGGGGAATGAACGTGCCCCAAAGTATTGATTTTGGAGAAAAATGTTGCACACAGGAAACGAAGCTCTTGAAAAGATCTGCAGAGAAGTGATATACTTTCTTGACGCGAATGCAAAATTTCAGCTGGTGATTTGAAAATAGTATATTATCGGACGTGGGCGTAAAATACGGTTTTACGACCGAGTGCCGAGGGCTGCACCGATCACCACGAGGTCGTAAATCGTACGCCCGTGTTGCATACGATATTTTTTGCAACGTTGTGCGGAAAATTCGTCAATAAGTCACTGGTAACGTGCATAAATTAGTCCTGAGAAAATAGAGCAAATTATCCGAATTGCGGGGGGCGAAATCCCTTGATGGGGCACAGCCCCCCGATTGAAAATACAATTAAAAAAATATACGACTCTTTTTCATTATTTCATTTTGTACAATATATATATATATATATATATATAATATATAAATATATAAATATATAAAATAATAATATATATAAAAACAAAAATATCGCTGAACATAATTCAGTATCGATATTAATTTTCTACTTGGACCGCTTTTTAGTACCTGTTACATCGGTAGTTTTTTTGGTCTTATATTGGGATTCTCATGATCATCTCTATCAATCGCACCAATTTTTCTTTTGTTATATTTATGTATATCATGTACTTAGTAAAATAATGAAAGCATAATTAAAACGTTTGATTATGTTTTCAATGCTTAATCATGAAATAAATTGTAAGATGCGGGCTTAAAAATTATCAGTTAATATTTTACACCCGCATTTTTGGGCCCTCTAATTTTTTTGTACTAGTTGAACGTTTGAACGTCACAAACCATGTTTTTATTTTACGCCCACAAGGTGTAAAATCGAATTTTAGGCACAGTATTGGAAAAAAGTATTTTACAACCGGAATATGGATGTGTAAAATCGAATTATACGCACACTATTGCAAAAATATCTATTTCAATCTAAAATAGGGAATAAGCGTTCCATTTTCTTGGAAACGATTTATTTCCATAGTTGACTCTTTTTTTCAGCCCACGCCGCACCACGCCACACACATCCGTTAAGGTTTGCTGTCGGATGCGGGCGAGGAGGGCGAATCTCCCCTATTAATACATTTACTATTTACGCGAAACCTGACAAATCGATTCCATACCCGTATCTTTCGTTTTCGTTGTAGGTAGAACGTTTATTTCCAATTTCAGATTCTACCACATATTTCTCAAATGAGCAGCTGAAATTTTGCATTGGCGTTAAGAAAGCATATCACCTTCTCTGCGGAACTTTTCAAGAGCTTCGTTTCCTGTGTGCAACATTTTTCTCCAAAATCAATACTTTGGGGCACGTTTATTCCCCATTTTAGATGGAAACAGATATTTTTCAAATTACCCGCCGAAATATTGCGATTACGTTGAAAACGTATACCACCTTTCTTACAGAGCTTCTCAATAGCTTCCTTTTTTGTTTGAAACATTTTTTTCCAAAATCAATACTTTGGTGAACGTTCATTTCCCATTTTAGATGGAAACAGATATTTTTCAAATTACCCGCCGAAATATCGCGATTACGTTGAAAACGTATACCACCTTTCTTACAGAGCTTTTCAATAGCTTCCTTTTTTGTTGGAAACATTTTTTTCCAAAATCAATACTTTTCTGTGTACAGTGGAAAAACAGGAAAGTTGTCGAGGGACGCTGGGGGTGAGTGGGACTTTCTCGGCAAAAATCCTTGGAGGGTTCTCGTTTTAGAGCTAAAAAGAAGCTTTGCTCGAAAATTGAGCACAATCGGAGGTTCGCACTTTTCGGAACTCCATCCTCATTATTTAGCACGCGATATCTGAAAAAAATGAGCACCTGGGATTTTCGCTTCTTAGTTTGGCGGAGTCCGCGTGTTTGAAGATTTTACGGGAAGAAAACTTATCTCGCTCGTGTCTTTTCGAGATTCGAGATGCAAGGATGAGAACGGGGCGCGTTGGTAGCGGACGTTGGCTCGCGAGTATTGCCGAGGTAGGAAAAAATCATTTTACGGAGCGGTTCGATCGCGTGTCATTTTACGGATCGCATGGTAGGTTAAGTGGCGTCCGCACGCGGGATGTTTCCGGGAAAGTCACGGTTCCGATCCCGGGAGAACCATCAGCTCTGGCAATTCTGTCGGATAGGATCGGATAAAAAAAGTAAAAATTAAACGAATCCAGGTTATTACAGCGAACCGGAACAGCGCGACCCACGCCGCTCCGCCGCATCCTATTCTTCAGAGGAGATAGAACCTTTTTGCTACCCCCGATAACAAATTGCTCGTTCCTGCAGGACATTCGGGAAGATATCCCCAGAGCATTCCGAGCGTAGTCGGCCTGCTGCAACCTCCGTCGACCCTGCAACGAGCTGGGTACGGGGATTCCGCGCGAGACTACCCGGACGACCGGAATTCTGCCCGATGAAAAGTTTCGACGCGAAAAAATCGCACCTTCGAGGGAAACCGACGAAAAAATTGCTACTTTTCGGCGAAATTTCGAGTTACGCGGAAGTTTCGCGATTCAATTCTTTTCGAATCAATACCGCGCGCGGATATTTGTAAACAGAATTATTTCAAGCAATGTAGAATCACGTTGCGTAATCACATTTTTTTTTCTCAATTTTATAGTTCGACGTTTTATTTAAAATTGAATAAAATGAAAAATTGATTCTCAATTTCATTGAGAACAATTAATTTTTCTATTTGATATTGATATATATATTTAATAATGAAGATATAATTAAATTACAATGGGCCATTCCGTGTCAAATCGACCAATAGTTGGCATCGACCCCTTTCAATTTGGACGAAATTTGGTGAAAACTTTTCTTTTATCGCGAAACAAGGATTTGTAAAAGGAAAAAAATTAATTTTTTTCTCTCGAAAGTTATTAATAATTCAAAATTTGTATTCTTCTCATTTTTCAACTTTATTTTTTAAATATCTCGAAAACTTTAATAGATACAGAAATGGTATTTTATTTCTTTTAAAGGGGATACTTTGGACTATTGAGAAAAATATATTTTGGAAATTTATTTTGAAAAATGAAAATTATTTATAATCTTGAATTTTTTTAAATTGTGTAAATCGTATGGCGACGCAACATTTTGAATTTGAAGGTTTTTATATCGTGAAATACACTTTTTCCCACTCAAAATTACACGTATTCTCGACTACGCTGTTCTCGGGGATGAAAAAAAAATTATTTTTTGCCAACATTCAAAAGTTCGCAATTTTTAATCTTGACAAAAAAAAAAACTGAAATTTTTAGGACGTTTTCAGACTATCTACAGGTTTTGTGGGAAAAAGTTTGAGCCCGAAATTTCATGTGGGCATAGGATTTTGACGATTTTGTAAAATTCGAAATTCTAAACAAAATTCCTAAATATATTTTTTTAATAGCCCCAAGTATCAGAAAACAAAAGACCATTCCTGTATCTAGATAATTTTGTAGACGTTTAAGAAATAAAGTTTGGAAACAAAAATAAAATTGTAAGGTTTTGAATTTTGATAGATTTTCGAAAAAAAAAATCAAGTTTTTTTCCTTTCTCAAATTTTTGTTTTATCACGGAAGAAAAGTTTGGGCCGAATTTTGTCCAAATTGAAATTGGTCGATTCGACGTGGATTGACGCTAACACGTTAATTTCAATGGTATACAAATAATTAACATGCACAATGATCAATTTGTTTATTTCTAATCCACAAATCACTGCGATCGACACGTAATCGATGCGTCATTTAATACCTGACAAACACTGCTACAGGTAGTCGAGAGAATTATGATCGGAGTACAACGGCGAGTACCTTGCATCGCGGTAATTACCCTCAATTAATTTCAGCCATGACCGTTCTCTCCATCACGTAATCACGACAGAACCGACGCCAGAACGTCGATGCCTTCCTCGTGGACGTTCGCTCCAGGAAACTCCACGTCCAATTTTCGAGGTGCGAATCGGAATGATCGAAAATCGCCCCGTGTTCGGAATAGACCCGGCGAAATTCGGGGATAAATATTTCGAAAGCTCTGAAAAATCTCGGATCGCGGCTATAATTTCAATCGGATATCGAAGGAAGGAATTTATGTACAGAATTTGATTACTTGTTTTCTTTGAATTCTAAATTTTGTAGCTTCGAAATCAAAAATGTCAAATAGCAGCTGTAAAGCAACGAAAAAAGATATTTGTATAAATATTATTCATTCGATTTATACAATCTGAGATGGAAATATTTCGATTTTGCAATATGGCGGCCGAACCATTGAACTTACGCGAGTAACTCGTAGAACCTTTTTCACGGAACTTTTCAGAAGCTCCATTTTTGTTCCGGAACTTTTTCCACGGAAATCAGTAGTTTTTTAGATATCGTGGAAAAAGTCTCCGGGGTTTATTGGCCAGAGCGAGAAATTGACGATGATGGATCACAGCTACCGGTTTGTCAATTTCCTCGCGCTTATTTCTGTCATTCTATGGAATAATAATAGGAACGCAGCCGAGTATTCGGTGTAATGAGCTTGGAGATTGAAAAATAACCATTTTTTTTTGTAAAATGAAAAATCCGTTGTCGATCGAGGTAAAAATCATTTGATCAGGTCTTCAAATGCATAGTTATTACTGCTCGATCGGGGAACCGTGTGGAGACGGTGCGGCGAAATTGGCACCCTCGAGTCGCAAGCTCCTGTTTTTAGTCGTAAAGACTTCGGCAAGAACGGTTTCGACGTTCGAGCGTATAGGGTGACTTAACCAATGAATGACCACCCCCCAGTGAACGACCAATCTAACTTGAAGCATATATATATAAGGGTGGTTTAAAAAAATGATTTTTTTTTTCTCGGTAACAGGCTTAAAAGTTTCGCTTAGACATAAAACCGAGCCTGTGAAAATATGAGCTCCTAATTTTCATATTAAGATGCTCCGCATTGCAGTTTTCGATTTTCCATAAAAATAGCATGGGAAAAATTATTTTTGCTTCTTTCGATTTTCGTAACTCACCAACCAAGATTCACAAAGACAAATCGTTAGAATATTTTTGTATAAAATTGAACGCTCTACAAAAAAGGATTGTTACGATTTTTTGATAAACTGATTGGTTCAAAAGTTATCGAAGATTCAATTTGGCCGATTTTTGCATGTTGCAACAGAACTATTAAGTTTTATCAAAATATGTTGCCTGAAATTTTATGCGAAACATGAATACATTATTCCTCGAGCTGCTAATTTCGATAAGCTGCAAATATGAACCAAAGATATAAATGTATTATGTAAAATCACGTACCTACCTGCTGGTTCAGATTTTTCACAAAAATTACCTTCACGTGACTTTGATATTGGAAAATTAACATATATAAGTCTGCAGCGAGAAAAAGAACACGCGAAAAATAACCGCACGCTCGCACATTCATACCGATATAGACCACGCGTTTTTAACAACTTCAAAATTAGGTATCTCTGTTCCTCGGCGAGACCGCCAATTTTGTCTCGTGGAAAAGTTGTTCGCCGTGCGAAAACTTAGCTTAAAAAAAAAATCAAAACGTATGATTTCGTTTGAGTAATTGCAGACCCTTTATGCGGACTCGCCGTAACCTGTATCTTCTAAATTGATCGTGGCGTATCACTTCCGTTTTAGATTACGCTCGGGACCTACTGCAAACGTTAACGCTTCGCTAGGTAATCTTTATAAAATAATTATTTCGCCGACCTGCGCGTAACGAGTGTTCCGTTTCGGCTTTCCTCGAGGCTCGACGTCGCGATAGTCGAGAGGCACGCGTGAGTTTCGGCATTTGATCCTAATCGGGAACAACTTCCAAAGACATTGGGAGGCAGAGCCGCGTCGTCTTCGTCATTCGGGAAAAGCAACTGTGAGAATCAAATAACGCGCTAGAATATTGACCAACGACGCGAGTAATACGCGGGGCCTATCAAATGAAACGAAATCGACTCGACAAAGTAAGAGCGAAGCGTCGACACTCTGCGAGAAGACGCCAGGCCTAGCACACATTTTAATTATTCCTCGCAGAAGTCTAAATCGCCGAAATCATATTTCATTTGTGCCAAGTCATAATTTTAAAAACTATCATCGATTACTTTGTCACTGTACAAGTTCAAGTCAGCAAAGCAATACACCAAATAACCACATCAAACGTTAAACTTCCACCACCACGGAAAGGGCAATATAACGGTCACACTTGGAATGTCTCGACATCGCCACCGTCATCGCAAGAACTGACAATTTTAACAACTAATTGTCAAATTAAGATAAGTTATTAATTTGCATCATAACTTGAACGAACTTGTACACAGATTTGAACGAAACAAAGAAAAATAGGTGTTAAAACTGGCTAGTCGAATTCGAACAATCATGTAATGGCGTATTTTATCTTTATCATTTTTGAAAATTAGTGCTGAATGACTGATAGTGCGAATGAACAGTTGAGAAATCCGACCTTAACATATCAATCATACGAATAAATCTTATCACTGTGTCTCATGAAGCAAGTCACATGACTATTCAACTCATGTACTCTCTCCTTAGGTTATAGAAGCAAATCCAATCTAATAATTATTTTAAATAGATGAAATCAATCGTTACACAACGAAGAGATCGTTGGAAGGTCAACGATCTGTTCGCAGTTCCCATTCAAATGCGGGGGTTACGGTGCCGTATACCTAACGACATCGGGAGCGACGATGGTCTCCGAAGTATACCGCAGCAGCGGTGATGGAACGAGAAAGCCAAAAGCAGTAGAAAATAATGGAAACGCGCGAGGTGTAAGTAGATCATAATTCCGGGAGCAGACTAGCCTCGGGAAACTCGGTGTGATAATGCCGACTGTAAAACGTACGAAACAATTTGGCGCTCTACTCGGCGTGCCACGGGTCGTGTAAATAATCAAGCGCATAATTAACCCGACTCCCTCGGCTCCTGTAATAAAATAACAAGCAACGGCTAAATTCTTTGGGGATATATATCATCAGTATTCCCCGAGCGGTACTCCGCAACGCCGCGAATCGCAACTCGATTCTGGAAAAATGAAATACGAAACATTTCGCTACGAGCTCGCAACTTCGGCCCGATGGGTTGGGGCATCCTTGGTATCGATGATAACAATAATATTGGTTGGCTCGGAAATGAAGGTTGTTCGTGCTGCCGCTGCGAGCACTTCGCCGCTTCCAATTGGACATTTTTTTAAGAAGTTTTTGCAAAGAATTTTCTTTCACAACGATGCTCCGCCGTACCTAATCAAATCTTGTTAACCGTTTTTTAGGCACGATCGTTGAAAACGGAGTGCCTTATACGTTCGCCAACGCAAAAAACGTCGGATCGAATAACAATTCTGAAATCTTAAGAGGGGCACGTTTTGGCAGCTGGGTAGTCGTTTTCGAGCATTTTCAAGAGCGACGCGTCCCAGGTAAAAAGTAAGCGATGGAATTGGCTCGTATTGAGCTAGTTCTGTAAGCCTTAGCCTGAAACTAGCTAACTAAGCTAGCTAAGCGCAAGCATGGTTGGCAACGCTCAAAATCGCTGATATTAATTCGACAGCCTTAGCTTGCATACACATTGACAAACTAGCTAGTAACAAGATAGAAAATGGAGCTTCTATAGTGAGAATCTCCGGTCTATGAAAAGTTTTACCACCTCGATAATGATACATAATACAAGCGTCTATCAAGTTCACTAAACGCACCTTAAATAGATATCATAAATGACAGACAACATCGGAAAGCATATTAGAACATTAAATTTTTGGCTAAACATGGGTCACCGTCGTAGATGATTGCTACGTTCAATCTCGTTTGCAGATTGTAAACGTAATATATTCATCAAAATAATTGGTTTGAAATCTTTAATTTGTTGAAATCCGAACTGCTAATTTGGCATAACAAACGAAGGTTTACATTAGTTAGAAAATTATTATATATCTTACTTTTTGTTACGAATGCACTCCTGTGAAGCTTGCGGCAGCGATGGGATGTAAGGCTGCTCACAGCCATGTATCCGAGGTAAATACGAATCTCAAAATACGCGTGGAAAAAAAGTTAGCTACGAGATACTTTTGGAGGTTATAGTTACACCAGAGTCTCGTAATGTATTTCATTCTAACGGCAACCTAAAGCTAAGCTTGCAAAATGAATGTTGGATGCGAAGCTGAATTAAAGCTAGTTCGACATTTCAAACTTATCCGACTAACAATAAGACAATACTCTACCTGGGGTGTGACCCCTCCATTTCTCGTAAGCACGGTTTCAGCCAGACCGCTGAACCGATTTTGACGAAACTTGCAGGGAATCTTTTTCTTACCCCGAAGATGTGCGAATTTCATCGTCGACCCGATCCGACTTCCGGTTTGGAAACGGCGCTGGCTATCTTCGTCGATTGTCAAGGTACAACGTCGAGCTTTGGAATACGGTCTTACGATCGCAAGTGCAAAATTTTCCGAATTTTTGAGGATTTTTCCGGCACCCGCGTCTAGGTGCGAAATCGTCCGAGTTTTTGTAACTCGTGATTTCGATATAAATGTTTTGGACGTCACGAGTTCTCGGGCACGTCGTTGATAAAACTCTTCAACGAGTGGGAATTATTCTCTTCGACGCCGGAAAGAGCCTACTCAACAATTTATAACACGCAACTTGACTCGTGTTTCTCTTCGCAAACGTTGACATCCAGATATTACGAAAGCGTGACGAGCGACCATGAAGCGATTTGGTGCGAACTACGAACCCGACGTGAACAGAAGTGGTGAAAAACACCATACCACACGGAGAGAACAGATTGTGATGTGGTAACCAAAGTGCTTTGATTATGCTGCACTTGATTACGATACAAAAATAATTTTTGTCCTGGATCTAAAGGAATGGTTCCCTTTTCATTTACAATTTAGTTGCTCTTGCCAAAGCTAATAGTACCGACCATTTGGTTATGCCATCGAATAACTCATAATTTTTATAAATTTTTGTTAAATCGCAGTCTGACAATTATTTGATCTATACGTATTCCGTTATGCCAGGCCCGCGTACAGACAACTCTGCTCATCCCTGCAGGAGTATTACATTTCATTTTAAATTCCACAATTTAGAATTTCGTCATTTTGTCAATAAGTAATAAATAAATACGATCATTCTACTTTCATTTTCGTATTAAATATTTTCTCAACCGTGCGTATTTCTAAAATTGTAAAAAATAAATATGAAAAAGCGCGTGACCCGATGTGTTAAAATGGAGCTCAAGTTTGAAACGAGCGAGTCCGAATCTGGATGTGTCGCATGAAAGTATTCAAAGAAACTTCTTCACCGTGGACTCGTGTTATTTTTCACCCGAAAACGGAGCTACGATTGTCCGCTGTTACGAACGGACTCCGTCCGTCGTTCCACCGATCGGATCGGTATCGATGGATCGGTGGATCCGACGGAGACGGCGGATCGGTAGATCCCGGCTCCCACGTAAGGGGGTGACCTCGCGCTTTCTGCCTCTCTATCTCTCTCTAATTATTCGTCCGACTTACAATCGATCCCGTCACTTCCTAAAACGACAATAACTTCAAGATCCAGCCGCTCGGATCGTAACATCTGCATCGATCTGGAAATTGGACGCTATTTATTTATCGAGTCCTCGAAGGACCACCGAGGGCGACGTTAGATTTCAATTCCTGTGAAATTTGGTAGCTTGTTTACAGTATTTTTTCAATAGGAAAATTATGTGTCTCGATGTTCTTGGTCGTCGCGTTACACGGAGAGGACAGTTTCGATGTGAGAACCACAGTATATAATAAATAATTTATTAATTCATTATTATTATTTATATATTATGTAATAAATAATTTATTAATTTATTATTATTATTTATATATTATGTAATGAATAATTTATTAATTTATTATTATTATTTTTATATTATATAATCAACCACGGACTATGATTAAATGTGGCCCAACCAAAGATTTGGTTACGGCAACCGGAGTTTCGGTGTCACAACCAAATGTTCGGTACTATTAGCCTTGGAAAGAGCAACTAATCGCCAATGAAAGGGGAACCATTCGCTTGGATCCGGGACAAAAATTATTTTCGTATCACAACTAAGTGCAGTACGACTAAAGCATTTTGGCTACCACGTCACAATCCGTCCTCTCCGCGTAAAACTACCCATAGCCGTTCATTTTTTCTACGGCGTTCGAGTTCGGAATCATATTTCCCGCGCTCGTTGCCGGGCGCCATTTCGCGAGCACCGCCGCCATGTTGTCGTGGCGCGCACTCGAGTTCCAGTGCGATCAATGCCTTCGTCAACCAACTGGACACGTACGGCTACTGTGGCTTCTGCTGGTTCTTTCCAACTGCCGCAATATCCTACTAACAATGTGAACACCGTCGATGGCGAAGTCTTGACGTGTTTCACGCGTCGCGAGTAGTTCGAGGTACGATCGGGAATTATTTTCCCCGTCGGGGTACCCAGTACTAAACGATCAACGCCGCCGTACCGCTTCGCCATACCATAAATCTCAAACTAACGGGATACATTTTTATGACGCTTATACGAGCGGCATGAGCTGCTTGAAGTGGCTTTGCTCTCGAGAGCTTAACGAAATCGTACCAGTAGTTACTACATTATTAACTCCGACCAATCAGTTTCATTTTCCTCGACTTAATTGCTTCATGCTTCCGTTTCGTATAGCGCAATGCATCGTCAATCCTTCTTTCATTTCCGTCCTTCCCACTCCATTTCTCGCGGGATTACCGGACGTTTCAATTCGCGAACGTGATTGTTCGGTCAATTTTCGCGTATCGATGGAAAGTGATATTCAAGGTGGTAAGTATGTTTGCCGCATCTCGACGAGTAAACTCAGCTCGTGTGTTTTTACGAGATAACGAGTCGTAAAGCTGTCCGCTGCCGAAGAGTATAACTCGAGAACGGCATAAATAGTGATGAAATTCAAAGTTGCCAGAGCGACTATCGTTTTCTTCAACGTCGTTTTAAGGGGGTATTATCGCGTAGAATTTGAAAAAAAAACGAATTTTTGTCGTTGCATATTTTCAGAGCTTAGGCCTTCAAGAATATATACTCCAAAGGAATTTTACAAAATTCGATTGTTCACGGAGTTCTAATTACTTTAGTGACAGGATAACTAAACATGTTGAAACTTTGCTCAATTCTCTGAGCGTGTTTTTCTCGAAACTACTTTTTTCAACACGGTTGACACATGTCAAGTTCTGACCAACTGATGTACTTGCCATTTGGCATAGACCCTCTCAGTACAGGATGGTCCATTTTAATTGCCCCGGACGAAAATCTCGGACTGAATAATAATAATAATAATAATAATAATTCTGACAAAAATCAGAATTAAAAAAAAAAATTTAGAGATTTTTTACATTATTGGTGACAGCAAAATAATAAAACTTGGACATTTTTTAAAAAAAAATCTTCAGTGTTTCTAACGTCAATACGTACTTGCAGCCCAGGATTAGTTGCTTGCGTTCGTATCGTGAAAAAGTAGAGTGTTTCGGAGCTGCAAAGACCTTTTTCGAATTGAGAGACCTATTTCGAATTCATAAGAAAAAAATAAAAAGTTAACAAAAAAATGGTTTCCATAAATTGAACATCAGTTGCTCAGAGCCAAAACCTTCGTTCACTATCTAAAATTCGAATTTCCTAGCGAAATTTCGGAAATGGCAAAATCCGGAAGTCAACCCGTACCTCCATCATCTTTCCTCCTCGAAGCCCTCGAACTTTTTCTTGTATCTTTTTTAGTTTATTCGTTTGGGGCGATTAAAACGAACCACCCTGTATAGCTCTTTATGGTCCCTACCAGATTCATTTGAAAAAATGGTTTCTCGGTATTTAAAAAAAATTCAAAACCGTATAAAAGACCAAAAATGTCTTTTTTTCAAACTGAAAATCCTTGTATGCGAACTTCGAGATGTTGAAATTGAAACACGCAGATCTTGGAATTCAATTCCCGATCAGTTGAAGATGTTCAAGTTCCAAGCATACGAAATTTGAACTTGGAGTCGAACGTGTTTTAACGTGAACGTAAATATATTTGAACGCGTACTACGAACTCGAGAAGACTCGAGCATATTTGAACCGTATCCGAACGATTAATCGAACTTGAGCTTGAACTTTGATTTAAACGTGAACCCAAAAGTAGTCGAAGCAAATCTTTTGAACAACCCAACTTGAACTACCTTCCAAATATTTGAACTTCGATCCGATTATTCATCATCGAAGCTGATGATTTTTATAAACGTGAACATGAGTTCGACGATATTTGAATTTGGAGTCGAACGTGTTTTAACGTTGACGTAAATATATTTGAACGCGTACTACAAACTCGAGAAGACTTGAGCATATTTGAACCGTATCCGAACGATTAATCGAACTTGAGCTTGAACTTTGATTTAAACGTGAACCCGAAAGTAGTCGAAGAAAATCCTTCGAACATCTCGACTCGAGCTACCTTCCGAATATTTGAACTTCGATCCCCATTATTCATCATCAAAGCTGATTTACGTGAAGGTAAACTCAAGTTCGACGATATTTGAACCTCGGCTCTAAAAGCTCCCAACTCGCACGTTCAAATAATCGAACTTGACTCGAACTCAACGATACTTGAACCCGAACCTATTCCCGGAGGTATTCGAACTCGACCTTGAGAATATGGACTAGGAATAACTCGAAATCGCGTGATAGTTTACAATTCGTTTGTTCGGAAATTTACCTACCCTTAATATACCATTCGTCGAAGTAAAACGGATACGTGCAGCCGTTGGGGTTGTATTCATCCAGAAGCGTATTGTTCGATTGGCGCTTCGGCGCTTCCAACGAGCCCGATCAATACCGGATGATACTCTCATCGCGGTGATGAAAAAGTGTCGAAAAAGGAGGAACGAAAAAAAAAGTTATCGCGCCAAAAAAAAAAAAAAAAAAAAAAAAAAATACCCTTCATCCAGCGAGCCAGCGGCAAAGCTTCTATGAGACGAACGGGAGCCCCGTGAAGGAGGAGAGCGAAGTTATCGCTGAAGGGCTTTTAGCAATCTGGATAACGAGGTACACCGTCCCGGTGGTAGGTACGCCCCAGGGTTCGCGCTACCGATGAATTAACCACAAATCTTTCTGAAAACAACAGGTAATAAAAAAGCGAGAACCCTCATCCCTTATCGAGCAAGTCGGCATCGCACCGTCCTGATCAGAACAACTTTTTAGCGCTATTTTCATCAACTCTACCGTCGAGGTTAATTGACCCTTCGAACCACATTTATCCCAACAATTTTACCGCCGCGTCTCATTCTTATCTATTTACTCTCATTCGATACGCGATCAGAGTCGTGTTGTGCCCCTCGGAAACGTGCGTACTTGACACTTTTCTCTCAAAAATCAATTTGTTTTTCCTAAACAATTGCAAAAGACAGGAGAAAAAATACCGGTACTTTTTAGGCACGATCGTCGAAAACGGAGCGCCTTATACGTTCGCCATCGCAAGAAACCTCGGATGGAATAAAAATTCTGAAATCGTAAAGGGGGCACGCTTTGGCAGCTGGGTAGTCGTTTTCGAGCATTTTCAAGAGCGACGCGTCCCAGGTAGAAAGTAAGCGATGGAATTGGCTCGTATTAAGCTAGTTCTGTAAGCCTTAGCCTGAAACTAGCTAACTAAGCTAGCTAAGCGCAAGCATGGTTGGCAACGCTCAAAATCGCTGATATTAATTCGACAGCCTTAGCTTGCATACACATTGACAAACTAGCTAGTAACAAGATAGAAATTGGAGCTTCTATAGTGAGAATCTCCGGTCTATGAAAAGTTTTACCACCTCGATAATGATAATAATACAAGCGTCTATCAAGTTCACTAAACGCACCTTAAATAGATATCATAAATGACAGACAACATCGGAAAGCATATTAGAACATTAAATTTCTGGCTAAACATGGGTCACCGTCGTAGATGATTGCTACGTTCAATCTCGTTTGCAGATTGTAAACGTAATATATTCATCAAAATAATTGGTTTGAAATCTTTAATTTGTCGAAATCCGAACTGCGAATTTGGCATAACAAACGAAGGTTTACATTTGTTAGAAAATTATTATATATCTTTCTTTTTGTTACGAATGCACTCCTGTGAAGCTTGCGGTAGCGATGGGATGTAAGGCTGCTCACAGCCATGTATCCGAGGTAAATACGAATCTCAAAATACGCGTGGAAAAAAAGTTGGCTACGAGATACTTTTGGAGGTTATAGTTACACCAGAGTCTCGTAATGTATTTCATTCTAACGGCAACCTAAAGCTAAGCTTGCAAAATGAGTCTTGGATGCGAAGCTGAATTAAAGCTAGTTCGACGTTTCAAACTTATCCGACTAACAATAAGACAATACTCTACCTGGGGTGTGACCCCTCCATTTCTCGTAAGCACGGTTTCAGCCAAACCGCTGAACCGATTTTTACGAAACTTGCAGCGGATCTTTTTCTTACCACGAAGACGTGCGAACTTCATCGTCGACCCGACCCGACTTTCAGTTTGGAAACGACGTTGGCTCTCTTCGTCGATTGTCAAGGTACAACGTCGAGCTTTGGAATACGGTCTTACGATCGCAAGTGCAAAATTTTCCGAATTTTTGATGATTTTTCCGGCACCCGCGTCTAGGTGCGAAATCGTCCGAGTTTTTGTAACTCGTGATTTCGATATAAATGTTTTGGACGTCACGAGTTCTCGGACACGTCGGTTGATAAAACTCTTCAAGGCGTGGGAATTATTCTCTTCGACGCCGGAAAGAGCCTACTCAACAGTTTATAACACGCAACTTGACTCGTGTTTCTCTTCGCAAACGTTGACATCCAGATATTACGAAAGCGTGACGAGCGACCATGAAGCGATTTGGTGCGAACTACGAAACCGACGTGAACAGAAGAGGCGAAAAGAACCATACCACTCTGTACGATGGCCCTATAATATCAATATAGTACCATCATATTTTTCTTCTATAAAACCAAATAAAACCAAAAAATCTGCGATCGTGCCTCATGCAAAAAAGTGACGAGCTTTTTGGCTAAGACCGGCCACGAGCCATTTGCATACGAATGGCATAGTTAGTTTGAGGCTATCCGGCTTGATTGCGAGCTTGCTTGAGATTCGGCGTAGTTGCTTTTACTCTCCGCCGTGCGATTGTTTACAACTGACTTACATTAATAAATTGAACTTTGACAAAAAAGTGTTGTATACTTGTGTTTTCGTCGCAACTTTTTCCGTAGAATTGCCTAGTTTAATCAGTCTTTCGCAATAACAACTTTAATCATAGTTTGTGTAACTGATTTTGTTGTAAACAATTGTACATGACGAAATAAAAAAACAAGAGTGATTTTTCTTATTCGCAGATGAATGACATAGTTGATCTCATGATATATAGTCCAGTTTTTGCACGGGCTTTGACGATCTAGCTGGATAATACCTCGCGCACTCTTCGAGATTCGAGTGCGAAACTTGGCACCGAAAAGAAAAAATTGCGAGAGGGTAAATACGATTCGCGTCGGAAACGAACCGAATTCGAAAATTGCTCGGCGCGAAATGAAAAATGGCGAGCCGTGCGTCGCGTAATATTTCGAGAGAGAGAGGTGGCGTAAGAAATCGTATCGCGACTAATTAGAGAAGTTTGCAATTTCGCGGGAAGCGTCGAAATGGCTTTTCGAGACGGGCGAAAAGCGAGCACGTTGTTTCCTCGAAGCTTCGAGCAACATGTTTTCTGGCAGAGTGCTAATAAAGTTTTCAAACTGGCATGAATCATCGGCCTGCTTCGATCTCCACGCGACTCGTTCGAGTTTCCCCCGTTCGTAGAGGAAGAGGAAGAGGAGGAGGAAGTGGAGGAAGAGGAGGAAGAGGAGGAACAACGAAGTTGAACGTGTCTCGATAAATTCATCGGAGATCTTTGAATTTCGACTTTTCTCCGTTTCATCCCCATCGCCGCCCCCGTTTACTCCCCGGTTAACAAACCTCGAATGAGAAAGTTAAACTCGGTGCGTTTTCCCCGGAATGAGAAACGGGCAGGCAATTTTGCGCGGGGCAAACCAATTTCGCAACAACCACGCAAATAAAAACAAACTTTCCGCGGATGTCTGAAAAGCGGACGGAGTCGCAAACCACCATCCCCTCGCGCGCGCCCACCATAAACTTCACCGGTGCCTCGATAACTCTTCGCTTGTCACTTTTTCTCTCTCTCGCTCTCTCTCTCTCTCTGCCCTCTCCAACTTAAAACCGAACTTGAGCGGAAGCTTTTACGAAGCGAAATTAAATGGTGCTGATGAGTGAGATGAACGAGCTTTACCACGGCTCACCGCATTCCGCGGCTCTCGCCGTTTTTTATTAGGCGTCGTGGCTCCTTCGGTTCTTTATCAGAACCGCCTTCGCGGACGGTCGAAAATATTTCATCCAAGTTCACGAACCGTAAACCATTGCGACGACGTTGCAAGCAAACACGCTTGCTCTCGACAACTTTCCCACAAAAATGTATCATCCGCCCGTTTTCTTGGACAAAATCCATTTCAAATCCCCAACCCTCTCGGTCACGCGTTCCGTCCGGTCGTTATTACAGCCGAAGATCGGTCGGCTGACGAACGAGATGCAGGTTTTGTTACCTTTGATGACCTATGATTTTTTATCGTCGAAAAATATTTTCCGCCAGGTAAACGTATGAACTAGCGAAAATCGGTGCTTTTTTCGGGCGCCCCGGTATTGCCTGATCGTCACTCGATTATCAACCAGTCCGAGCTGGTAATTTTGTCCCATCTGCAATTGAATTTCAATTGTTATTATGAAACGTAAATAAACAACACCGCACAAATTATAGCTTTTAAAAAATAAGTACGGGAAATCCCGGGAAATCAACTCGGAGACCCCTTTTTTTGTTTTGTTCGAAAAAAGGCGTGGGTGTGGACGTTTTGAAGGCCAATATACCTATGAACTTTCAACGAAATTTCCTCCCCCCACTATTGTTGGTTCAAATTAAATTTCAATTTTTGGTAAAATCACAAATTTGCAAATTCTACTCCGATTTACATGATCGAAAAAGCGATTTTTCCTCTTTTTCTTCTCCTCTTCAAAAAATAATATGCCGTCATCGGAGAAAAAGTCATTTTTATACATTTTTATACACTCACAGGGTTTTTATAAGATGACCAAAAGCATTAGTGGTAAGAGAAAAAGTGTTTTTCGTTGACTTTACGTGTTTTTCATCGTTGTCGGTGGCCCTGTATTTTTTTTTCGTTGAATAGGTAGAGGATGACGGTTACAACCATTACAAATCATTTTCGAAGGGGTGAAATTTTTCACCGAAGAGAAAATATTGTCAACCGTCCCCTGGACCCGTTCAATAAAAAAAGTTCGTTTTCAGATCAATGTCGACGTAAAATTTATACGACCATTGAAAAAAGTGGGGAAAAAAAGTAAAATCGCCCAAAAAAAATTTTCCCCATTATTGATGCCTTTTGCCATCTTGAAAAAATCCTGTGAAGTCGCGTATTACCTCCTGCTATCAATCGGAAAAATTATGAGTAGAATTCCAGGTGTCTCTTGAGTAGAAAAACACAAAACATCGAAAAATTACTCGGAAAACGGTCTAACGAGCTTTTCTCCGATGACGTCGTATTCTTCCTCGCAAAGGGCAAAAAAATGAAAAAAAAAACGGTTTCTCAATCGTTCAAGGCAAGGTAGAATTTGCGAAGCGGCGATTTTTGAACATTAATTGAAAATTTATTAATTGTCAACTCGAGAACGAATAATAGCGAAGGGAGGGAATCGGTATATTGTCCTTCAAAATGCCCACACCAAAGTCTTTTCCCGAGACCAAAAAAAAAAAAAAAAACGGGGTGGTTGAGTTGGCATAGAAAGTCTCGTGTTGATTTTTTAAAAGCTATAAATTGTATGGTTTTATTTATTTACGGTTCATAATAACAATTGAAATTCAATGGCAGATGGGACAAAATTACCAACTCAGACTAGTTGATAATCGAGGTACGATCAGGGGTCGTAAAATAAGGCAACGACTGGGGTGCCGGAAAAGTGCACCGGTCTTCGATAGTTTATACGTTTACCTACCGAAAAATATTTTTTTTCGGATTTTTTTTTTAAATCCAGTTAAAGCTGAGGTTAAATGCACTTTTCCATAGTTTTCGTCCACCGTGCTTGTGACGCGAGCACTCAGTAGTGCTCGAGAAACGGGACCCTAAGTTTTGAAATTTTTATAGCTCAAATCCCAAGAGAAACAATAACCAGTCGTTTTTTTGCAGCCATCGTTTTTTTTTTTAATAAAATTTGGTCTACAAGAGTTTGACTACGAATTCGCTGTTAAAATTGTTAAATCAGCGGTATTGGAATCCTCTATGTTCCACATTTCAGTCGAAAATACCATATTTCCAAACTTGCGGCAGCCATATTGCACCCGCCATTTTGAATTTCAAAAATTCGTCAGCGGCTTCGTAACCAGCGACGGCGAATGTCTCGGTATACAATATTCCAGATGATACTAGCTATAACTTCGTCTTGGCCTGAATTTATTCAGAAAATACTACTTTTCCAAATACGAACTTGTTATTAAGCAATAAGCGTTTTCAGTAACCGTGCAATATTATTATTTTCCGAACACCTAGTGGACTCTTGCGAAGGCAGGGGTGGAAAAAACCCTTAATTGTAGAAATTCGAATTGCTTATGGTTTATTATTTCGGCTGGAGTGCTTGATTTGCGAAATCGACGCCGTTCGCGAGATTAGTCACGGGCAACTATATAGAAACGAAGTTCGATATTTGGGCTAAGTTTAAGGCAAATCGGTTTAGCCGTTCAGCTGCTACCCTCCATAAACGCTACGGAGATTTACACGTCCTTTGTTGGCAAATTATGCGAGGATGGTTTTCCGGTTGACGAATTGTTCCCCGAGGGAAATTCCAGTCGCTGGAATTCTGAAAATCTGTAAACGCAAAAAACCATAAATAATTAGCTAACAACCATTTTTTTAATGGTTGTTAGCTGATTATTGTTGTTCTTAATCTAAAGAATTGCAACAACAATTTTTTAAATTGTTAGCTAATTATCGTTGTTGTTAACTAAAAAAATTGTAACAACAATTTTTTTAATTGTTGTTAGCTCATTATTGTTGTTCTTAATCCAAAGAATTGCGACATCAATTTTTTTAATTGTTGCTCGCTAATTATTGTGGTTGTCAACTAAAGAAATTGTAGCAACAATTTTTTTAATTGTTGTTAGCTGATTATTGTTGTTCTTAATCTAAAGCATTGCAACAGCAATTTTTTTTCATTGTTGTTAGCTAATTATTGTTGTTGTTAACTAAAGAAATTGCAACAAAATTTTTTTTAATTGTTGTTAGCTGATTATTGTTGTTGTTGATTTAAAGAATCGTTGTTGTTGCGTGCATCGGAAAGGACATCGCAAATAAACGAATCGAGAATGCAACAAACAATGCGAAAATAAAGCAAAATTGGCAATAAAACGTGCAATTGAAAAAAAAGCATAAGAGTCGACGAAAACAAGCTATATCTATGTTTGTGCAACAGTAAAACACAGAGGTTGCAGCACGCGAATCGTAAACACTACAAATAAAACGTTCACGCGGTTCTCGATCGAAGAAATAAGGAAAATTTCTACCCGACGCCGATTTGGGACTTTGCTAGAAGAAAAAAATCGAGAACACCACCAACGAACACAAAAAGTGAACACTGTGAACCAAGAAATCGAGAACGTTCCGACTGGCAATGAGACACCGCGAGCATTACGAACGGAGTACTGCTGAAAAAAAATGAAAAAGTAAGTAGCGTCTCATAAATCGTCGATTTACAAAATATTGACGTACAGGTAATTCCACACCAAATCGACGATTTTCGAAGCCGACTCATTTCGACGCGGCCGACGTTTCGTTACGCCGTAGTACTCTACCAAAAACGTTGGTGCGCCTTTTTTCAAAATTCGTTTGCCCAGCCAGAAAAAAAACGGAATTTTTTGTTCAAACGGTGACCAAATGGGAGTTTTTTTTTTAGTTATTGTGCTTCACGAAAAGAATACAAGAAAAATACTGAAATATTCTAGTTTCTTGGAAAAAGTCGTCAATTTTTCGAAATCCGAAATTTTTACGTGAAAAAAATCGGTTATCGATCACGCGTTTTGATCAACGATCGTCGGGAAATACAAACGAGCGAATGGCGAACGGCCGAACAATCGGTTATCCCGGAGAATGGAGATGCGATGCGAGCGGAGATAGCAGAAACGGCAAGCGAACAATGCTCATCGAGTAAATCGTTCGTACGCTCTCACGCCAGCAGCTATGAACTTTCTTGTTCCATTTTCCTCCACGATGATTTCTTTGTTGTCCCGATGTGGCGAAAAGCACGAGCAGCCACCGCGAACGAGAACGCCGGCCGGCTGAAAGCACCGAGCGATCTCACGCGTGCCGGAAACGACGCGGAGGATTGAATTTTGCGCGGCCGGATGGAAGCTGGATGGAAAGCTCGGCTTGGATTGGACCTCCAATTCCATCGGAGGGCCCAAAGTCCTCGAGGAGGTTATTGGAAGCGCTTTGCGCGGGCGATGCTTCGGTGGCTCCGCGACCTCTCGTAATTTTCCTATGTCATCAGTTTATCGCGAACTCTAGGGGTAGAAAAGCAAACAACGATGGCTCGCCGACCCAGAGCTTCCAGACGGGCTTCCAGATCGCGCCCCTTTTAGCTGGTGTTTGACCACTGCGAGGCCGAAACTTCATGCAAATCGCGTGCAGATTTCGACTGACTCCGGGACTTCCATTTCCCTTAGTTTCACTTCCGAAAGCGTATCGATGTTAACCGTTGTTGATACGCCCCTGCAAATATCACGCTCGCGGAATGTGCCAACCCACCGAATTTCTAATCTCCGCTACCCCACTCTCCGCGCGTATCGAGGGTAGCAGTCAACGTGGCAGGTGAAACCGGACCTGGGCAAACGACTTGCAACTTCGGTGAACAGTTTTTTTTTTTTTTTGCATCAGACGAGCAATCCAGAGATTAGTGTACCTCGCGCGAATTTTTCGTTGATATAAAAGTTGGCGTGGAAGTATATTTAAACGTTCGTTTTTCCTTCGCTGTACTAAATATTCCTGAACAAATATGCCAACTCTTCGAAAAGTCGATTTTTCCGCAACAAATCATCCGACACACGAGAATCAAATATTTCTAGATACGATATAACCATCAAACTAGCGATTCTTACCCATAACTCCCAAAATAGTGGCTCTTTTTCTTAAAAAAAAAAAAGAAAATAGTGCTCGTTTCAGTCATTTTTAAAATAAAAAATATAGTAGGGAGAACCGAGGAAAAATGACAGATTAAAGTCGGAAGCCGTATTTTTTCAACGTTTAATCCAGACTAAAGATCGAAAACAATAACAAAAATTCGAAATTGTCACAAAAAAAAAGTCTTGGACTATCTTTAACGTTTGATTGTTGAAAATGCTTGTCCGCTGGTGGCCCATTTGGCCTGCTTCTCCCCTGAAAATTCGCATATTTGTATGATCTTGATTCGGGCCGAAGCCACAGTTATGATTCGTTCGATTTACGTGATTTCGATTTTTCGGATGATTCGTTGCAGAGAAATCGAAAAATCGCGAGCTGCCCTTTTCGTAAATAAATATCGAGTAAAAAGAATAATTTTTTTAAACAAGTATGTATCAAGAATGCATTTATCGAGCCTAACAACTCTCATCTTAATATCTATTAACGACGTCAAAAGATGTAAGTTCGTAAAAATACACTTTTGTTGGAGCGCCTAAAGTGACGAGCGTCGAACCAGACTAATTTTCAATATCTGATGACGCAAAAACTACAGATGCAATGTTGACAATTTTTTATACCATGTCACGTTTTTCCGTAATTAATTATTGAAAATTATTCTGTTTCGACGCTCGTCACAGTAGGATAACCTCTTAAGGGATTAGCAGCAGTCACAGGCTTGGAAAACGACTATTTTAAATTAAAAAAAATTTAGCGATAGTTTAACTTATTTTACAAATTAAATGATAAAAAGTTATTTTATGACGTTTTAACTTTATTTCACCAAAATTGAAAAAACATACGTTCATTGTTAATCATATTGTCGCCATAATTGTTAGACCCCATGCTTTGCGGTGACCATCGTACAATTTTACTGGACCATCTAAAATAAATAAAACGAGAGAAAACCAGTAATCTAAGAGTTGACTTGCAATTAGTCTGACAACGAGCTTTTTTTTTAATAAGCAAAAAGATTTCCAAGGAAAAACGCGTCAGCTTATAAAACATTTGATTTTAATTAATTTTGTTTGAGAGATTATTTCAAATGAAAGAAGAAGCTTGGATCAACTATTAGACTACTAATTTTTTGTTGTTTCACTGATTTTAGATAAACCAGCAGAATAAAGGGTCAGTGCACAGCTTAAATATGCTAAAACATTATTTGATAACTTTGCATCACTTTTTTCCTAAATAAATTCCACTGCTGCCAAACAAATTATTGAAAATAGTCATTTTTTTCGTCAGCTTCGTCAGCTGCACCAAAAACGTTGAAGCGGAGAAAGACTCGGCGGGTGGGTAAAATAGAGCACCGTCCTTATCGGCTCGAGATACGAAACGGCGGCGTAAATTCTCGAACATCCTAATCATCCGCGTGCTTTCGAAGTAAGCATATCGCTGTTACTTCGCCCCTATTTAATAAGGATGCTGTAGAGCGGAGCTTAGCGGGTTTAAACACTAACGGAATCAAATATTGCGGAGGGTGAAGCCCCGGGGTAGATATTCCGGGACTGAATGTTTCACGGGGCAGGGTTCAACCGTTTTATTCAACGTGATTAAGAGAATATCACAGCCATTTGAATGTATGCACAAAAAACAAGCCTTACTTTAGGCTTAAGCGTGAGACCCCGATGGCGAACCCCTCGTCACTCCTTCGCTTAAGGAGGCTTCGTCGTTTCGTATCGTAGCAAGCGAGGGGCACCCACAAGGGCACGCCTGGCTCGAATGGCTATTGCCGTTTTTTTCCTAGGTATACTTATTACAGCCATACCCGAGTAAACGAGTGAAAAGTCGCCGAAAATGTAGCAGAAAAAAATGTTTGTAGAAATTTATGAGTTTTACTCGCGGTAGCAGAAAGAAACAATTTTCGTGTCCTATACTTTCCTCGTAATTTTCTCGAGATTAAAAGGGTCAACCCTACATTTTCTTGAAACTAAAGTATTTTTTCAAATATTCTACATTTTCGAGATTTTGAGGCTAAATTTCGAGATTTTTTCGACCACCCGTTCAAAGAACATCAAATCTTGGTTTTTCGCCCGTAACTTTTTCAATAATGGACCAAATTAGATGTTTTTTCTTCGAAAGCTTCGTTTTTTCTGTACTATCAAAAAAATACAGTTTTTAAAAATATGTTTACGTGTGGTTTTTGAATTGGAAACTTTGAATATATATTTTTAAGGTGAATGCGTATTTTGTTTTTTATTATATGATTTTTTTTTGTCGCAAACTAGTATCTTTTTGACAACTTTCGAGACCGATCCGGTCGTGGGCCTTCCATAATTACTATCTTTTGATTTATAGAAACTACAATAATACTGTTTTCAATTATCCAATTTTCCAATACGCCCCTTCACAATTATAGAATGGAAAAGTTAAAAAAAAGTATATATAGCGACAAAAATTCGTATTCATAATGATTAATGGAAAAAACAATTTTATTCCACATTTTTAAAAGTCGTAAAAAAATTGGTAATCGTGTAAGGCCCACTGCGGGACCAGTCTCCAAATTGTGAAAAAGATACTAGTTTGCGACCAATAATATCAGAAAAGTCAAAATATCCACTCACTTTCAAAAGTACGATGCAAAGTTTGAAATTCAAAACGCACGTATAGAAGTAACGTGAAAACCTCTTTTGTATTTTTTTGTTGAAAAGTACAAAAAAAAACGAATCTTTTGAGAGAAAAAACATTTCGTTTGGTCCATTATTGAAAAAGTTACGGGCAACAAACCAACGGAAGATGAAAAAAAATTCAAAATTTACGTAGAAGCATTTTTCGAAGGATAGTAGAAAGTATCAAAAAATGGAGGAAAATTTCAAAATGAAATTGTTTCAAGCTGTCCGATTCGTCGTGGAACGCCTCTTATACATGGTGGAAAAATTGCCACGAGAACGGTTTCAAAGAACCCCGCAAGCTCCTTATGGAAAAGTGGTTTCCGTTAATTTGGCTGAACTTTACATAAGTTACGTATCTCGGCGTCCGAACAAATGTCTCCATAGGCACAAAGTTCCAAACTGAAACCAGTGAAATTCAGTCAAATTAACCGAAACCACTTTTCCATAAGGAGCTTGCGGGGTGTTCTCGTGGTTTTCCGTGGTTTTTTCCTTTTTTCTCGCGAACCATCAGCTTTAGAGCAAGATTGTATCGGTTCTTTTTTGTAGAGAATTTAGTTTTCTACAAAAAAGATATCGTAAGCCCGAACCGTAGAGCCAATAGTTTCCGTGATAAATCCAATTAAACCTATCCCATGATACCGACTTCATCGGTCCTTATCTCGGAACCCGTTGGGGTTGGGACATTGTGCCCGTCGAGACATTGGTTCAGGACGCCGAGACACGTAACGTATGTGAAATTCAGCCAAATTCACCGAAACACTTTTCCATGAGGAGTGTGCTGGGTTCTTTGTCGTATGACGAGCCCGGGAAAAAACCAGGACACTCGACATTTTCTCGACTCGTTCCCCTTTTCTCGAAACTTCTCCACAAGCCCTTCGGCGTGGTCTGGAATCGATCCGAAATCGAGAAACATCGGCAGGTGATAGAAGTTACTCGAAAATGTTACCAACTTGTAACTTGCATGACAATTCCCCGTCGCACTCGGTCTGGCATTACAATTATTTGTAACGAGTAAACAATTGGAAGGACCGTCTCGAGCACTTTGCGAATCACTCGCCACACTCGACTTATTCGAATTCTCGTTAATCGCGCATCCATGACTTCTCTCTGACATTTTCCTCACAATTCCCTCGAGAATTCCCAAAGCGTACGTTACATGCTGTACACGCGACGTTCAAGGTCAAATTAAACACCTTGAAAAACATTACTTTCGATTTTCTCACTTTTTCGACATTTTTCGTACCTTTCGAAAAAACGTTGAGCTTTTTTCTATCACCCATTCGAAATCTCGGTTTTCGCATAACGGACCAAGTGAGATTTCTTTTTCAAAATATTGGTTTTATTATCTATTTTGCTAAAAAACAAAGTTGTTTCCTAAATATTTTTTATACGTGATTTTTGAGTTTTATATTTAAAATCGTTCTGTTACACTGGGTGCATATTTTTTTTTTGCATTCGCTTACCGCAAGCTACTATCTATTTAACAACT
Source organism: Arge pagana (assembly GCA_963969455.1). Lineage (NCBI taxonomy): Eukaryota > Metazoa > Arthropoda > Insecta > Hymenoptera > Argidae > Arge > Arge pagana. Next base: position 18,915,884 of record OZ018311.1, on the reverse strand, counting down.
TTTTAGTCTACTCTGATTGTGAGATTTTTGTAATTATTATTTCTTTTCGATTTGTTATAAGTTTGAAAAATATCGTGTTTTTTTTTAGTTATTTCAAACTAATTTTTACACTTTCTCGTTGTCAACAGGCGTTACAGATTTACAATTATTCGTCAAGTTTGTTCAGAAATCAAAACAATTTCAAAATTTACCTGGAAGGATGAGAAAAAATGTCAAAAAATGGAAGAAATCGAAAATGAAAATTTTCAAAACTGTCCAATTTGGCGTGGAACGCCCCGTATACGCGTTTTCTGCGTATATATATATATATATATATATATATATATATATATATATATATTTTATATATATATATATATAGATCTATATCGTTGGTCATTCGTATCTCCGCTTTGGAGAGACTCGTTCCTTTCGTTTTCGGTGCATTCATCCGATATTCATTACGTCGTGGAGGAGGCCAGTAGTTCTGAGAGCCTCCGAGATCTTTGACCATTCCTGAAATATTCCAGCGGTGGGTATGAAAGAGAATATTCGGTTTCCAAATCCCTCGAGTTCGCAACGTTTATTCGACCAGTTCGAAAATTGTGTAATCTCGTCGGAAAAATTCGGAATCTCGCGTCTGCGAATGAGCCAAATGCGAATTTGTTATCGACACTAGCACGCATATTTCTTGGGAAAATGATATTTTTGCGGAAACCATTTTATACAGATTTTTGTCCAATGTTGAAATGAAGAATGTTTCTCAAATACATGCGAATGAAATATTTTCCACGTGCAATTCAACCTTAAGATCACCGATGAAGCTCGTTACAACTGATGCCCAATCATGGTATACAAAACTTGGAAAAACTCGACCAATCATCAAAACGATAGTGACAAAACTGAAAAACAAGCTCAAAAAATGAGGAAAAGGTCGAACAAATCACAAACATATGGAGAAAAAGAAAAAACAAAAATCTAGTCAACGAAAGAGAACAATCAATATCATAGCACTGTTGTATAAGCCAGAAATAATTTCGTCAAATAACATTTACTTACCACATAAAATAGACTACATCTTTGGAAAAACGGTACAACTCGAAATTTTCATATTTCCATAACCATTATCTTGAATAAATTCATCGTTAGTTTGCCATAATTAAAAAAAAAAACAATTCAGGGCACTAAGATTGTTTTTTGTCACATAATTTTGAAATTTCCAGTTTTACAAAAATAAAAAAAATACTTGTACGTTCTTTCTTTTTTTTTACATAATTTGGCGCTCTCCAGTTTTATGAAAATAAAAAAATGGAGAACTTTAAACATAACTGATTTTATCGTTGTTTTCAAGTTAAACGTATTTTTTTTTTTTATATTTTCTTACTTTTTTCACGTAACTTTGCACTTTCCAGTTTTATAAAAATAAAAAAGTTGGGAACTTTAAACATAATTGAGTTTATCGTTGTTTTCAAGTGAAATGTAAAAAATTCTTATATTATTCTTACTTTGTTCACGTAATTTCGTACTTTCCAGTTTTATAAAAATAAAAAGGTTGGGAATCTGAACCTTAATCGAGTTTATCGTTGCTTTCAGGTCGAACAAAAAAAAACCTTTTTTGACACGTTGAAATTATTCTATTTTATCGTTTTTACGAAATACTTTATTTTCTACTAAAATCACTCGTGAGCTCTCGAGTATAAATAAATTGCGGGAAAAAAGGTTTTTTTCCTAGCAAATATATGGCAAAAGGGGGTCTGCCCTATTTCGAAAACTCGTCAAGGTACGAGTTCGAAATTCGAATGGGTGACAGTCGTTGGAAACTGAGTCGGAAAATTGTCGATTTGTTCCGCGTTTCGCGGAGAAACGCGGCCTGTGTCATCTCGATCGACGACGACTCGATGCTTTCGCGTCGATGATCGAGATTGTTCGAGGTAGAATCAAGTGGACGAGGGGAGTTGGGATTCGAGTGAAATGACACTTGAATGGGAAGAGACCGGTATCACGAGGCTAATTAATACAAGAAAATAAAAAGGGCTCTCAAGACAGGCAGGCAGCATGGGAGATTCGAGGGCCGAGATGTCTGCTGCGCGGAATCGTTTCGTACAGCCGCGTGCGATGTATAGGTGCGCGCGCTATACGACTTTATCGATGCGAAAGAATTTATTCGACGAGCAATTTTAGCGGCTCGCCTGCTGTTGCCTTCCGCATATCTGCGATTGATCGCCTCGCGACTTGATTAGTTCGAGTGGCTTTTCAGCAATACCGTTTTTATCTCTTTAATGATATCTTCCAGCGAAACCGAAAACGAAGCCCAAAACGAGATTAAATGCTTCCCCCAACGACGCGCGGTGGGAAAAGATGAGAGACAATTCCAGTCGTGAATTTTTAAACATCGTGAAATCGCAGCTGGAGAAGCTGATTTTTTTTTTTAAACCCTAGTTTTTTTTTTAGATTTTCTAAACATTTTTCGCAATTTTCGATGATTTTTACGTTGCAAGGTTGTGAGATTGCGACGATATAATTATTATGATCTTTTCCAGAATTTTTTTAGCCTCCGGTGCAAATTTTTCAGGTTTTTTAAATCTTCAACATCTCGCAATTATGTCTTAGTTAGTTTTTCCTAAACTTGATAAGAACGTGAAATATGAAAACAATTTTGTATAAATTTACCCCGATAGATTAATTAGCTTAGAAGCTTATTTACATATAAATCGAAATTCACAATACAAGTAGACTCTTGGAGAACACGTCAATTTCATATGAAAATCGCACATTTTTTGTTATAATAAATTAAACAAAATGCCGTCTATGATGAACGTTGAAATTTCGCGATTATTTGAAAAAAATCGAATTTTTTAAGAAAGCTTTAACTGGATGAAAACGAACAATTATTAGACGTACTTACGAATGATGTACCTTCTATGACTTATGACTTTTAATTAAAACTACATTTTTTTTCAACCATGAAAATTAATTACTGTTTCATTACTTAATTCTTTTTGTACGTCAATTGAATTTTTGAAATATAATGAAGCATGATTAATGTTTATACTTCATATTTTGTTCACAATTTTCCAAACTTTTGTTACGTATGTAGTTGGAGGGAAATTCTTGACAAATGGTGTCGAAGTCAAAATCTATGAAATTTTGAATAGATTAGGGTAGTAGTGCCAAAATTCTGTTTTTGTTACGAACATCTTCGGTATGGTATCACTGGTGAATTTTGAAGCTCCAGAGACGGACGTTTTTCACTATTTCCATAGGTTATGGGGTTTTGAAGGTGGGGCTATTTTGGATATAATAAGACATTTTCCACCTCGCAACAGTTCCTTTTTTTCTAGTGTTGCTTATCACTCAATCATGGTGTAATATGCAATATTATGGTGGCGCACCATGAAAAAATGAAAACACAATAAAATGGTGTTTTCGGTAGCATTCCTCGAAAATGCTCGCGTGGCTTGGTGTGCCTAAGAACGGGCGCACGCGTCTGTACGTGTTACGGCACCCTATCCACTCCCATAAAACCCCATAAGTTATGGGGGTTATGGTGTTTTTATGGTTTTTCTTCAAAATGACAGCAGAAAATGAATAAATTTGAAAATGAAAAAATTGCCCTATGTTGAAAACTCCATAACGTATGGAAATAATAAATAATGTAAACAAAATTTTGGCATAGAAATTGGTGTGCTGTCCCTGCAAGAACTATTACGGAGATTAGACAAATATACATGGCTTTATGATAAAAATTGGTACGTGGCTAAAACTGTTTTAACATTTTTCCCCACTCTGCGACGGAATTAAAATAATCTTCGACTACCTGTGCAAAAAAATTGTTGAGGAGGTGAAAATTTGGATACATAGAATCCGCACTTTTTTGGGGGGAGGAAGAAAAAGAGTCGACGGAGAGTTTTCATATTTTTAACGGAGACGTCATTTCGCGTGCGAATAATGAGAAGAGGGCAGAAAAACTTTATCTTATTTTCCGTTGGCTCCTAAGATTTTTTTGTTAAGCGGAACAAGCGCTATCGCATGACTGCAATCCAGAAGCGAGGAGCCGGTTAGCATCCTCAGCACTTCTCTACTCGCTTGTAATATGAAAGGTAGGGGTACGGCAGCGAGGGCAGCAGGGGGGGGGGGGGGATCTCGCCGAATTCTCAGAGTTTTGAATAATTTTATTTTACTTTTAAAAGTTGTAAAACGTGCCGCTGATGTGATCTTCGTCGTCGCTGCTCTCCCCGGTGCGTTTCCTCCTTTACCTTTTTTTTCTCCCCACCGCCTTCGGAGTTCGCAACGGCAGAAAACGTCTGCTTTAACTTTATTTGCGGCATCAGACTCTCGATACTGGATAAGACAGCCAGAGGCTTCCTCGAGATGTAAACTTCAATCGCACCGATTGCGACTGCCCCGCCGATCAACTACCTCGAGCTGCCATTTCGTCTTCGGCGTTCAGACCGAAAATTCTCCTCCCCGTCCCTTCCGGCTCCGAACTCGCGACCGAAATCTACTCGAATATCGTTTCATTCGGAAAAACGTTAAAAAAAATACAAATAAAAAAAAATGTAAAAAAGACCCGAAAAAAAACGCCGATCGTTGCGCAGAAAAGCCACCATTTTTTTTTACGCACAATTTGACGGAAAATTTGTTGAGATAATTCGTGAAATTATCGCGCGCCCGATCCGATTGTTTGGAAATTCGAAGCCAGGCTCGATTTAATTTGGTGGAATTTTGGGGGGAAAAAGAAGACGCCGGCGATAGGCGAAAAACGCGAGATTGGCGAAAAAAGCGATTGGATATTTGTAGGTCGCATCAAAGGTATGAAAGGTATCGACGGCTCGGTTGGTAATTACGATAATGTTATGCGATCTAATTGGCGGGTTTTGTTGAAACGCGATAAAAGGCAGATTACACCGGCAGTATGTTGCGCGTTACGTCGAGGAACGACGGAACGAATCTCCGATCCTCGCCGCGCGCGGTCCGACGGGCGCGCGAGACCGATTATTGTTAGATGAGAGTAAGATTCGCTTGAACAATTTCCAGAAAGAGATTTTTATCGGGATCAAGCTACGAATTATCGCTCGTAAATTATTATTCGAATTTCGCGAATAGCGCCGAATATCTCCCTCCGTTGCAATCGAAACGCCGCGAATATTTTCCGAACAGCGGCTACGCGAACAAATAAAGTTCGCGAACAATTTCCGCGTCGGTACAAGACTAACTACCGCGTATCTTTGACAAAAGAAAATGTCAGTCGACTCCGCGCAGAAAAACGATCGCTATTCGCCTTTTATTTATTTATTAACGCATCGACGGTCGTAGGTCTCTTCTTTGAAATCCAATGTTTTTCCCCCCTCGTTTTTTATGTCCGCAAGAGCAAAAAAAAAAATCGACGAATTCCCCTTCTTTTCATTTTAAAAAATCCACAAAAAAATCTGTTTTTGAGCTACAGCGGAGAAATTTCGGTTTGTACTCTAAGAATACAGCAGGCATCCAGGAAAAAAGATTCGTAGCGGATTTTGAAAAAAAAAACTATATTTATTTTGGGGTAATTTGGATAAGAGGCGTAAATTAAAAAGGTAAGTTGGAACATGCAAAATAACGGTGCACACATTTTTGAACGGCCAGTTTTCAGACGCAACCAGTTGAAGAGAGATGGGTATATCCTACTTGTTGCAGGAATATCAAAGACAGTTAAATAAATTAGGCCTTGCACGGTTAACGCGAAAGTAATGCTTAAATTTCTGAAATATTAGAAAATAACACGATCATTTTGGTATTATTTGCAGCTTAAATTGTTTTAAAACGGTACGTATTTGTAAAAGTAAAAAAAAATTTTTTAAATTGTAGCAAGATACATTAAAATGGAGCTTTTAGTTGAAATGTGCGAGTCAAAAACTGTACGTTCCACGTGAGAGTATTCAACAAACTTTTTCGTCGCATATCCGTGTAATTCACTCGTCCGTTTATAATTGAAAATAATAATAATAATAATAATAATAATAATAATAATAATAATAATAATAATAATAATGCTAATAATGCTAATAATAATATTTTTTTTTTTTTTTTTTTTTTTTTTTTTTTTTTAGGTGGGTGGAGAATGCGTTACGCACCATAGGGGGGCCGTTTGCTGCCCCCCCGTGTGTGGGGCTCCCCAGGTATGGTATACCCACTAAACTCCACCTCCGCAAGCGCTCTAGCTTGGGACCGTTTGCCACATTTCTTCAAGCTAGGCCTTGTCTTTGGCTGCGTTATTTTTCAGCTTGCTCCTGTCTGGTTGTTGTCCTCATCTGGTCAGATAGCGTGGTTATCCAGGTCCGCCTTCTTGGAACGGAGAACGCTTTGTATCCAGTGACATACCGCGTTCCAGTTGTCTTCACTGGCTAGCATCGTAGAGACTATGTTGTCCGGAGTCAGTCGTCCTACTCTTGTCTCGAGTGTAGTTCTGAGTCCTGCCCACCGGTCGCACCCAAAGAAGGTATGCTCAGCATCGTCACGCGTCTCTGTGCAGTACAAACAGTTCGGCGTGTCAGTCTTTTCCATTTTGCAGAGGTATTGCCTGAAGTACCCGTGTCCGCTGAGAAATTGTGTAAGATAGTAGTCCACTTCACCGTGTGGCCTCTCGCACCACGGCTTTATTTCTCGGATCAGTCCCGCAGTCCACCGGCCTCTGGTGTCGTCGTTCCACAGCGTTTGCCATCTTTCGAGCGTGCGGGCTTTAGCCTCTATTATCGCCAGCTCTTTTCCTACTTCGGCTTTTCTCTCGTAAACCGCTTTCCGTTCCCTTGCTAGGAGTTCAATGGGAGCCACCCCAGCGATGATCAGGACCGCTGGTTCCGAGACTGTGCGGTACGCGGATGCGACTCTGATGGCCGCTCTTCTTTGTACCTGCGCGAGGCGCCTTCTGTAGCTCTCCTTCGTGAGAGTTTCCGCCCATACCTCGGCTCCGTACAAAAGTACCGATTGGACCGCGTTTATGAGCAGCCGACGTTTGCTCGACTTGGGCCCGTTGGTGTTGGCCATAAGCCTGCTGAGGGAGCTAGCCCCCTTCGCAGCCTTATCCGCGGTCTGTCGTATCTGCTCCCAGAAACTTGTCTTGGTGTCGATCATGATGCCAAGGTATTTCGCTGCTGGTTTCGTCTGGATGATTTCCTCTCCTACCCGCATTGGGATTATCGTGGCGATTCTTTTTCTCGTGAGAATGACGATCTCCGTTTTGCTAAGGGCTAGCGATAGGCCATGCTCGTCCATCCAGCCGTTGATCCTTCGCATCACTTGGTTCAGCTTGAGCTGCGCCTGCTCCACATCTCTGGCGGGTATGAGTGCCGCGACGTCGTCCGCATACCCGACTAGAACGGTTTCTTCAGGCATTTCCATCCTCAGTAGGTCATCGTAGGAGGCATTCCACAAGTCAGGGCCAAGGATCGACCCTTGGGCCGCTCCGGCCGTGACCGCGGCTTGTTTGTTCCCTGTTTTGGTGCTGTAGAGTAGGGTGCGGTCCCTCAGGTAATCGTCAATCATGCGCAAAAGATACTTTGGCACGTTGAAAGTGTGCTCCAGTGAATTCATCATGTCGCTCCATTTCGCCGAGTTGAAAGCGTTCTTCACATCCAGCGTTACGAAAAGGACGACACGACGCGAATGGTGGTTGTGGTCGTTGGCTCGCCGTACTGCCTCAATAACCTCTTGGATTGCGTCTACCGTTGAGCGACCTGCCCGGAAGCCGTACTGTTTAGGTGACAGGTCCCCGGCCGCCACTATTGCTCGCTGCAGTCTTGTTTTCAGCAATTTCTCCAGGACCTTGCCTGCCGTGTCCAGCATACACAAGGGTCGGTAGTACGACGGTGTCTCCGGGTCTCCTTTGCCCTTACTGATGAGAACGAGGCGCGAGGTTTTCCACCGGTGGCTGAAAATTCCGTTTTTTAAACACGCGTTGTACATGTCCAACAGTAGACATGGTCTTTGTCGCGCTACCGACTTCAACACCTCGCTCGGTATGCCGTCCGGTCCAGGCGCCTTCTTGTTCTTCATGGACATTACTGCCTTTTCTAGCTCCTCGTGGTTAAAGAGGGGGAACTCTTCGAGTTGTGCGAAGGCCGCTTCTGCTCTCTCGGGGTGAGTCGGAAAGAGGGCGCCGACGATGTTGCCCATGGTAGTCGCGTCCATAGGTTCCGTTGCACTTAGGGCCCCAAGTTTCTGGGTAACGATTTTGTATCCCAGTCCCCATGGGTCCGTGTTTACATCCTCCGTGAGTATTTTCCAGCAGTGAGCCTTGCTGCGGTTGATGGTGCGGCGAAGTTGTTTTTTTGCAGCCTTATGTTCCGCGGATTTGACGTTTGCCTCTGCTCGATTTCTTGCCCGCTGTGCGGCGCGCCGTAGCCTACAGCATCTTTTTCGCATATCCGCGATTTCGGGAGTCCACCAGTAGGCTGGACGTTTGCCATGTCGAGGTCTCCTTCGTGGCATGGAAGCCTCGCATGCGGAGGTAATGCGGTCCATGGTCGAGGCGACGAGTGTTTCCACTTCAGTTCTCCCATTTGTCTCTTGGTCTGGATCTCTTACTATCCCTTGCGATATTGCTTCGCTGAATATCTGTAAGTCGATCTTTTCGAGATTCCATCTCCGTGGTTGCTCCTGTGGTGCTCGTTCTTGCCGGTGTTCCTCGTGGATTTCAAAGGTGATAGACTGGTGGTCGCTGCCAGTGTATTCCTCGTTCACTCTCCAGTCTCTTATCCGTGGCGCTAGGGCCTCGGAGGCGAGGGAGATGTCGGGGATGGTCTCCGAGTATCCAGGGCGGCGAAAAGTTGTTGTGTTGCCGTCATTTAGGATGACGAGCCCTGTTCGAGCTGCCATCTCCAGGATATACTTGCCTCGGGAGTCCGGGTGTGGTATGCCCCATTCGACTGCTCTAGCGTTAAAATCCCCTCCTACTATTACGTTTCCGATCGTGTTGAGAATCGCGTCTTCCAGCAGGTCGATCTTTTCGCGAAAGTCGCGAATAGGTTCGTTTGGTGTAAGGTAGCAGCTAAAATAGCTGACTTCCTTGCACTTGATCCACACGAAACCCCCGCGGCTCCCGTGGCTCCTCACTTGTAGTTTTGCCGGGTTCCGTACCCAGATCGCAGCTGTGCCGAGGTGGTCGGAGAACCATGAGGGTGGCTCTCTGTTGCGGTACTGTTCACTGATCAGTAGCAGGTCCACGTCCTTCTCGCAAGCCAGTTGGTATAGAAGGTCGTCGGCCGTTCGGCTCCTATTCAGATTTGCCTGCACGATTTGAATCATTTTGCGAGTTTTCGTGCCTTTTCCAGCGCGTCTTTGAAGACACTGCATCGCCCCGAGCCTGCTGCGTGAGCCAGCCTGCTTTCTTCGAGCCCCTTCTCAGTGCACAGAATGCATCGTTCTGGGGCCGTACACTCCTTGGCTTTGTGTCCGGTGGCTCCACACTTGTAGCAGAGACTGCTCCTATCCGGTCCCCTACAGTGCTGGACAGTGTGTCCGTATCCGCTACACTTGAAGCATCGCGACACTACCGTTCTTGGCCTCACCCTGCAGCTGATCCACCCTATCTTAATGTGTTGGGCTTTCAGCAGCTGCTCTGCCCCTTCTGCACTCAATGTAACTATGGCCGCCTTCTGTTCCCTGCTGTTTGCCTTCGTCACCCATGTCTTGAGCTCGTTGGCATTATCTGGTATGTCCCTTCTGATCGCTTCCTCCACTTCCTCTTGGGTAGTGAGGCTATCAAGGTCTCGGATTTCTACCGTCGTTCTCCTCTCGAGTTGGCGGACTACAGCGTTTTCGCCGAGGGTGTTCCTTAGGGCGTCCCCAAAGGCTCCTTTGTTCTTGGTTTTGTTCCCTAGCTCCAGCAAGATTTCCCCCGCCTTAGTTTGGCGGATCGATCTCACTTCGGTCTCCGTATCCTCTGGTTTCACCTTACCACGAATCTGGCTAAGGACTTCCGCGAAAGACCTTCCTTCAGCCGGTTTGATTATGAGCGCGTCAGGCCATTTTTTTCTCTTCTTCTTTTTTCTTGGGACAGCGCCCGCCGCTTGTGGGGCAGGTTCGCTGCTGCCAGGAGGGTTGCTGGGGCCCGCTTTCTCCCGTGCTTGCGCCTTTTCTTTCCTCTGCGTTTTTCTGGATTTGCTTTCGGTCCATCCGTCAGCCGCTTCGTCCTCCTTTCTCTTTTTCTCGTTCTCAGGCTGCGTGGGGCTGGAAGCTGATCTTTTCTTTCCCCCTTCTGCGGCGGTGCCCTGGAAGATTCTGATTTGAGATTCATCCGTCTGTGTCTCTTGGTTCCTTCTGACCAGTTGTGCAGACTTCCGGGGTGCGCGGAGGTTTGTTATGATATCGATGGACTCTTCCAGTTTGGATATCCCTCTCTTGACGTCTGCGCTGATGTTAGGCTGTCTTTTGGTGGCTGCTCTCATCATTTTCAGGACTTCTCGGCACTTTGCCAGCTCCGCTTCCTCCATCTTCCGTGCGTTCGTGATGTGGTCTTCGATAGGGGAGAGGTGAAAGCTCTGTCCTCTCGGAAATCTATGGTCCTCGGTGGGTGAGCCGTGCGGAGCAGGGCTGCTAGGACCGCTCGTTTCCAGGGTGGTCCCCCCGTGCCTTTTCCCTTGGGATGACGCTTGCTCGAGGGCCATCGTGGTTGGCGTTTTTTTTTGGTGGCGTGGTCGAAAGCCTGGGTCTTCGCGCGAAGGGGTTGATGAAGGTCTTGACCTCGGGTTCGAGGTCGACCAGCATGGTCACCCGTGAGCCGCTGCTTGTCGCGCCCTTGTTGTCCGTGTTCGTTTTTGACGTTGTTCCTCCGTGCGTTTGGCCTCCCCCAAAATCCATGAGGCCGGCACCGACCACCGGGGCTTTCACCCGATCGGAATCGGTGGTGAGATTCCCCCCGTTAGGGGTACTCACTTGGGGTACGTCGTTTTTGCGCACATCTCCCATAGTTGATTTTTTTCCGGGTTTCTTCCCGTAGCCTGTGCCTTAGGCAGGGGCCCTTACTGGGTGCTACCATCCGGAGCCAGATGGACCCAGGTTTTTTAACGAGGTTGTTACTCCTCCGCCTCCTCCTTCCTCATCCCTTACGAGACGAGGCCCCGGGCTTGGCACCGGTACAGCGGAGATAATAATAATAATAATAATAATAATAATAACAATAATAATAATAATGCTAATAATGCTAATAATAATAATAATAATAATAATAATAATAATAATAATAATAATAATAATAATAATAATAATAATGCTAATAATAATAATAATAATAATGGCCATAAAAAATAATTAATCGATGTTCGTTCTTATCGGCGAAATCGATTGAAAATCCCACGATTTCGCAAAATTCCTCGATTTTAAACACTTTTTGTCGAAAGGAGAAAACAATCACGGCCGACGTCGTTTGTTTTTCAAATCTATTTTCTCCGCGCGTGGGTGGTAAAAGTTCTCGTTGAAATATGAGTTTTTCCATTAGTCTCCGCTCGTTGTTACGAGGAGACATTCGGCCATTTTTAATCGATCGAAGCTCCGCAAGTCGCGCGGTTGATTTGAAACTTTGCGGCAAAGTGCTATCAGATGTGAAAGCCTCGATATAATATATCGCTGGGGACGCGGGGTAAGGACAAACCCTCGATAGAGTCAATTTCATTATCATTACAAGCCAATCACTACTAAAAGGTCTCTCGCGTTTCGCTTACGGCTGGCAGAAGACGACACGGAATTTTTATAGCGAGCCCTAAATGCCGAATATCATTACGAACGAGCAGCCTTTCACGATACTTACACTTTTACCACGAGATTCGTTTCGCTTCTCGAGTTTCGAGAAAAACAATCGCGGGCTCGTAATTTTCTCATTTTTTCTTCGCACGTCTGTGGTGAAAATTCAAAATGGCGCATCCTATGGGGTATTAAAAAATCACAAAAATCTCAAAATGTTCAGTTTTGAAAAAAATAGTACGCATAGGAATTTTGGGTGACTAATAAATTGCGAGGATGAATAATATTTAGCCGTGGTGTATATTAAAGGGTTATGGATAATCGGAGAGTTGAAAAAAAATACTATTCGAATAATTTTTTTTTGCAGCAATTTAATTATTTTTTTAAGACAAATGATATAAAGTTGTTATATTATGTTTTGACTTCGTTGCACCAGAACGTAAGAAAAAATGTATTGTTGATCAAATCATCGCCATATTTATTGGACCCTGTGCTTTTCAGTGACCCTCGTAACATTTTTCAGCATCACCAAAAATTAATGAAACCCCAAAACCTCGTTAGTTGCACAGTTAATCTAATATTTTTTTTTAGAATGAACAAAATGGCTGCCTCTCCTCATTTACTCGTCGATTTTAAAGGAAAAAGCCCCAGTCGATTGTTGATAAAAGATATAAATTTTGTTTGCAAAAAACGATCACTCGATCCGGCATTAGATTGACCATTAGCCCAATGATTTTTTTCCGCTCCATTGATTTTAAATGAATCAGTAAAATATTATGACGATCAAATTTTTGTGAAATAAAATTAAAACGTAATATAATAATTTTGAATGATTTGTTTTACAAAATAAATTAAACTGCCGCGAAAAAAAAATGATTTCAAGTAGTAATTTCTGTTGAAGTTCGACTACCCCCCGAACCCTTGGCCCCTGACTGCTGCCAGAAAGAACGCGAAGAATCGGGGTGTAGGTTACGCGCATCGCGGCGCTTCCGTCAATTTCAATGAAAGCCCGCTCTGTTGTTCGCTGTTAGGAATAATTGAGTTGGATAGCTCTGGCCAGCAGCGAGAATTTGTTTACCCATAACTTACGAGCCTACGTTACGTTCGTAATACATCCAATTCCGCCGTTTCTGGCGATAAACCAGCCGGAAAGTAGCAATTCGAACCAGTCACGTAAATTCGCTTGGTTTGCCCGTAACGGTCCGTCTTGGTTGACTCTGCGTCGGGCACCCGAAACCACTGCATACGGCGATACAGCGAAATCCACCAGTTTCCACATTTTTACAGTCAATTTTCCAATTTACACGCGCCTTAATACCCCGATCGGACGATTTAAGCAGAACACGCTTGATTAAGACCATGTCGAGTCTTCTGCAGCTGAACTTCGACTTCGAAGGAGCCAATATTTGTTTTCCCCAGATATGCTCTCCTTAATTTCGTCTTTGGAATTTCCCTCTCTTGTCATTTGAGTTACTTAAAAAAATTATTTCAACAAATTATAGATAATTATTAAATTCTTTTTTTTGGAAAATGAATCGCAGAAAATGCAAGTTGGTAGTAAATTTAACGAGTGGAATCATTCCCAAGTAAGGTAAGAGAGCCAGTTACTGACCCTGGCCCGATTTCTGACCCTATGAGCGTTATTTTGAGTATAAAGTAAAAAACTTCATCTTTGAGAAGGAAAGACATTTTTTTGACACTTGAAGTGATTTATTTTATATCTAATTGATGGCAATTGCAACAATACGGAAAATAATAACTGCATAAAAATGATCTTCAAGCCTGAAGTGGCTGGGACAACGATTTTCTAGTTAGAGTCTAGAGCAGTTTGCTTAAGAACGTACGACCATTGAATCTGTGGACTAAGTATAATCGATAGATCGATTATTGACTAGAATTTAGTTTAAAATATATAACGAGCACATCCAACTACATAACTATTTTTCATAATTACAGCAATAAAATAATATTTAAGATTCATTTTGATAAGTAAAAAATTACATTTTCGACACTCCGTGCGCAAATTTGAAGGTCAGAAGCTAGGCTACTGTTAAGGTCAGAAACTGCAACAGGAAGAACTCCGAGGGTCAGAGAATGTGTCTTGGAACATCAATTTTTAAAACATTCATTCAAGTTATCAATCCAATTCTAATAATCATTTCACGCACGTGACCTTATTCTGAAAATCCTAAACTAGTCGATCAAATTATAAATTTCTTCTCAAGGTAAAATTTCATAATAATTATTCGGTATAACGTCTCGAAAAGGGTCACTCTAAAAAGGTCAGAACCTGGGCTCTTTACCTTATTTTGAGAAAAGAATGGTTCAAACCCGTTCCAGTTCCAAACACTTGAATCCGAAATTGTCCACTGTACGGCGGTAGCTGTCGGACTGAATATCTCGATGAGCCAAAAAATCATGAAGTACAATTCCAAGAATAAATTTAAAGCGAATACTTTGAACTTTGTCAGCATCGCGATAGATTGCCCGGGCAAGAATTCCCACGCCCCCGGCACTTTTTCAAAGCTGGAGTTCACATCTCGTCGAACGCGACACTCGCATGACAGAGGCCCGTGGCCCGCGGCCATTTTCTGGTAGCACGGTCGAAGGAGGCCATTTTACGGGGCTCGAACGAGTCCTCGCACCGACCGAATCTGCATCTTTTTTGCCCGCGTACGACAGGAAAGGGGCGGAGGTAGAAATCTCCAATATTGGTGATTGGCCCAGTCTTTGGGCACATGGTATTTGCCAAGCTTTGGCATCCCACCGTTGGCCCAAGTTTCGCTCCAAGGCTGGGCAGTCCGGGCAATGGAAAGTTGGGCACTGCAGCATATTGTACTATTAACGATACGCGAATCAAAATAGAAAAATAAAATCTATTCGTATCTTAATTCTATTTCTGATGCCTCAAGACCAAGCCAGTATTGTTCCTCTGTCTTTCGCAAGGCTCGACCCAGCCCTGGTTTTTTCGTTTTCCAAGGCCGGGGCATCGTTCCAAGGCTTGCACCAACGTTTGCCCAATGACCGTGCCGAGGCTCGACCATTGTAAAAACCATTGGCCAGGACTTGGATCTGGCCTAGGCCAATGGTTCTTCCGCCTGCACGGCGACAAACGTGACAGTGAATAGGTGAATAAATTTGTGCACAGTCGAATTCGAAGCGACGATGTATGCGCGGTTTACACTTCGGATTCCGCGCAGCGTCACAGCTTATGAAATCCTTCACGGTCTCGCGCATCGACAGACCAGGCTTGATATATTTCAGGTAGTCGACTAGTCAACGCTCTGGGATATTTCACCGAGCGAGCGTTCAGCCGAGTGTAAATTCCATCGGGCACAATGATCACGAGAGGTGGCTGAGCGAGCGCTCGCAGCATTCATTCGAGCTGTAAGCGTCCGCGAGCCTAACAAAATTACCGAAACGTTCCATCACATTGTGCCCGGCGACTCCGACGTTCCGATGTGTCGAGTAACGATATCCTACAGCCTGGACGACAAGGGTTCGATCCGATGTCTGCGGAGGCTCGTAACCCAAACGTAGTTAGAGGGCCTCGAGGACCCGAACTCGAGGCACTGTCCTCGAGCATCGCGTTCGTCCATCACGAACCTGCGATCGCAACGATACCACGCGAACGAGGCTCGGTGCACGTAGATTACTGAGGCAGGTGCATCGAAGGACGGTAAACAGCTGTGCGCTCGCATCGCCCCATCGGAGGATGGCAACGCTCGATGCCTCGTGGTAAAGTGACCGCGAATTGAAAACAAGACGCGAACAATTCCGAGTGGAATCTACTCGCGGCCGAATGTTTCGTTCGCGTACGATGGGTCGGTTCGCGGAGGGTTTACACCGTGGAGTTAGCGCCAGCCGAGCAACGTGCCTGGAATGACGAAGAATCGGGTCTCGACCGGGGTTGTCGTTGGCGTCGGGAGGGTCCGGAGAGAAGAAGCCTGGCAAAGAGATTCGATGAGAATGAATTCCTGGGGTGTCGTTCCAATGATGCGACGATGGAAGCGACACCCGGGTGACTCGCAAACCTCGAATGTTAGGAGCCGGGCTTGAAAGGTCTTTCGGCACTCGAGCCAGAAGTTAACGAACGCGCGGGACGAGTTTAAGGGGTTAGGGGTAGTCAGAGGCCTGAAAAATCACTATTTTGCATAATTTGTTTTGGCAGTAGCTTAACCCATTAAGGCGCACCTACCATTAACCCATTGAGCTTAACCCACAATTCTAGTGAAGCTTCTCCACCTAACCCGGTGGAATTTTTTTCGCAACTCGGGCAAAAGGCGCGCATTTTTGTTTCCACGGAAAATGTGACCTTGACTTCGGCTGGTAATCCTTAGACTCGTGTTATTTTTATATAGGCATAAAACCAAGTTCTGAAATACCATCGAGGGAGCATCGTAGAGTCTGGATCAGGCACGTCTACCGATTCACGTTGGTCTATAATTTAGCGAACAACGGACCTCTTCACGGAAAATTCACACCTGCGCGTGGAGGTGATAAGGAGTAGAGAGATGAAACGATGGTAGGGTGAAGAATATATGTTCTTCTAAGTGTAACGCATCTTCGTCGTTCTTCATCTATCCTCGGAACGCTTCCACTTACTTCATTTTTCTCAATCCTTCTCCTGCCTCCCTCGTCTTTCTTCATCCCCGTGCTCCACCGACTCTTCGTTCACGTCAGGAGAGTAACTCTGACGGATGATGCCTCCGCAGGACGAGGAGTGCCTCGACCAGGAAAGTATTTGAAACTACGAGATCTCTCTTTGCTCCTTTTACTCGTCGCTCCTGACTCCCTTCCTCGAGGGGGTCTTCTTCCACTGTAGCCCACCGCTCGCCAAGTTCTCCGTCTCTGGCAAGATAATTTTCGTTCGACGCTTCATCCTTTGGAGTCACCGAATCGCTGATCGCTCAGCCGCCTCCGTAGCGCAGGATCCTTCAGCTCGGATTCTTTCGTCAATTTGGACCTTTTCAGGGGTCTATCCGGACGCAGCCTACGGCAGCCGGGGGGGGGGGGAGGTCCTGCTCCGGGGTTCCCGAAGTTTTTGGAATGTCAACGCGTTCCGAGGGTATACTCGGATGCCTCGAAACTTTACCAATCGATACGAAGCTACTTCGTCGAACGAGGCCGGTAGCTGCATCGTCGTTGTAGATTGTAGACCGGGGCTGCCTCGCCACTTGCCCCTGAGGTTTTCCACGAGACCCAACCGCAGTGGGAGGTTCGTTTGGGCAATGGTTTACGAAATGTCGTTGAATTTAAATGGAATTTAACATTCAAATGGAATACGTCGAGGATCCCCGTTCTCATTTCATTGTCGTGCCTCGTTCCTCATCGGGGCCGATATGAATGCGGAAACGAAGCAGGTGGCACGAAAACGAGTTATCGAGAAAGAAAGTTTGGAAATCTTATTGTAACCTTTCAAGAACTTATCACTCTGCTCCGAAGCATTCCCTCGCTCGAGGAGTCGGGTCCGACATCAACTATTGGCGACGGCATCGGAATGCGAGGGTAACTTTGTAGAAAGTAATTTTCCCATAGCACCTCCTCTTCAACTCCGTTTGAACGTGCCGGTCCGAAACCCTCGCCGCGTAATCGTTGAAACGAACTACAACGGCGAGTAGTACGAAAATGCTGGTCGAAATGAAATACCACCGTTCACTATACCAGGATGAATTAATTGTACCTCCACAGCTGAAGGAAGATCTCAGTAGAGAACGTCGATTTTCTCGCACATTTCGACCACGTTTTTCAGTAATTATCATTCAACCGAAAGTATTCGAATATTACCAAAATCGCACGTTGTCAGAGTCGTTTTCTACGATTTTGAGGTTAGAATTGAAATATTCAAAATGGCGCGTCCAACATGGCGACTATTTTAGTCGAGATACAGGTTAAGTTTGCGCAAACCCGAATCTGCGAAGGAACTTGGAGTCGCTCGTGAGGATTCCAAGGTCAGAATATCAATAATCAAAATGGCGGAAGAAACATGACTGCTCTGCTAGGTCATCTGGAGTCCCAGATTCTGTGCTCGGTGTTTTTGCAATTGTATCGAGAAACGTCGATTGACTTGGATACGAAACCACGAATCTTCAGGAGACAGAGACGGTGCAGGCTGAAAAATCTTGCGCGTGGGTTACACCGCGCAAGAATCCCGCTGGCATCTTTCAAGCAAGGACAGCATACGTGATAGAATACTGCCTCTTGCTCGTCTAATTCTCGAGAGAGTCGTAGAGCACGTAGGTGACGTTGAAACTGAGAGGTGCGACGTGAAAGCTGATGCGAAAGAGCTTTATCAAACGATATTTTCACTTTCCTATAAAAATATATACATATTTATGTATGGGACGTTCCAGGCCAAATCGAAAAGTTTGAAAAAAATGTATTCTCGATTTCCTCAATTTTTCAACAATCTTTGTATCCCGCCAGGTGAATCTTGAAATTGTTTGGATCGTTCGTTCAAAAGATATCAAATTTCGATTTTGCGCCTATAACTTTATAAAGTATGAATTAAACATTATAAACAGACAGTCTGTGCATGAACAGACTTAACGATAAATTCGTGATTTTTAACGCCTGTTGATAATGATGAAGTGTGAAAGGTAATTCAAAATAAGTAACGAAAGAATACACCGTGACAGAAATTGGAATTTATAATGATTAATAAAGAAAACAAGATTTTCAAAAATCGAAAAAGAAAATAGTAGGACTCCACGATTATACTGGGCTAAAAAGATGCTAAATGGAGAGTAGCGTGAGATAAAAAAATTTCAAATTCAAAATTTGAAAATTGCATACAAAAATAATTTGGACAAATTGTCATACCTTTTTTTTTTTTTAAAAAAGTTCACAAAACCGAAAATTTTGAAACACTAGATCTAGTTGGGTCCGTTATTCAAAAAGTTATGGGCACAAACCGAAATTTAATGTCTATTGAATGAGTCGCCAAAAAATATATAAAAATTTATCCGTGAACGTGTCGAAAAATTGCGGAAATCAAAAATAAATTTGTTCTAAGCTGTCGATTTGGCAGGGAATATATATACGGGGCATTCCACGCCGTATCGGGCGTATGTATATATATTCCCCATATTTGCATATGCAGGTTCCCCATATACAGGGTGAAGCGATTATATTGGCCCAGGTAATTTTCTCCCAAACAAAGCGAGGTATGTAAAATGCGAATATAAACGTGGCGCTCAATGCTCTTTCGATTTCCAAAACGAAAAATACACCATCTCATTTAAAAATCCAAAGTCGACCCTCAATTGACCTTGATAATTCAAATTTGGAACAAATTCAAAGACACCATCCTTTGACTCCCTCGAAACCTTGAAACTATTGTATTAAACATTTTTTCGTATCTCGCTTCCTTTGCAAGAAAATTGCTTGGGTCGCTATAAACGCTGCTATACAAGGCATTAGAAAAGTCTGGAAACCATCAAATATCTCGAGAACGGGACGTTTTTGAGAAAAATATTTCAAACCGATGTTGTAGGGTTTCAATAGTTCTATCCAATGATCATATCCGTTTGACCTTGAATAGAGGCGTCAAGGCCAGATCGAAACCAACATGATTTTTTTTAATGGAACACACCTTTTTTATAACACAGTATTAAAGATGACACCGAGACGTTTCCAAAACACTACTTGAAGACCTATTTTTGTTGAGAACTGCCCGAGTTATGAGCTTTGGAACTTACGGTGCCGCGAGCATTAGTGCCACCAATGTAACCTCCGCGCGGTGCATCTTGGATAACACTAGTGCTGACGGCACCGTAACTTCTAAAGCTCATAACTCAGGCAATCCGCAACAAAAATAGTGGTTCAAGTAGTGTTTTGGAAACGTCTCGCCGCCATCTTTAATACTGTGTCATAAAAAATGGGGTGTCATGTTTAAAAAAATTATGTTGGTTCGATCTCGACTTGACGCCTCTACTCAAGGTCACACGGATATGATCATTGAATAGAACTTTTGAAACCCTACAACATTGGTCCGAAACACTTTTCTGGGAAACGTTTCGTTTTCGAGATATTTGACCGTTTCCAGACTTTTCTAACACGCTGTACATACCCAGTATACATGGTAGTGTGAAGAAAGAAAAAGCGGTATCTGCGGCAGAGAGAAGGACCGAGGATGTTTGTCACCGAACAGTTCACGTTTAAGCACGTCTAGTCACCAGTTCGTACTATTAATCAGTCCGCAAGCTCATTTCCCTTTGAATACCAAATCGGACGTCATTTAGATAATGTTAGCTGGCTATGGAACGACCCAATGAAGTGTTATGCACTCCTCCATCACTCGAAGCGGAGCAGTCAAACAAGGACTAATGGTACGCGTTCACGAGCGGATTACCTTTGAAAAGTTCACTCGACGATGTCTACAAATCATGCCCACGAACGTCATCGATCCAACAATCAGTGCCGCGAATTTCTTCGAAAAACGGGTTTGCCTCGATATTTCGAAAATCGTCAACCTTACGATAAAAACTAACGAATGCAAATTTGTAGCCGAGACAATTTGCAACAAAAACGATTCAGAGACTTGATCTCGCAGGAGCGACCGTTCGCGAGCTACAGCGTTCCGAAAAATCCCCACGCTCTCTTACCCGCTACGTCGTGACATGTCGAGTACAACGCGCGTTCTTACGCACGTTATAACTCGCGAATCGTCGATCTTACGGGAAAAACGCTAGAAATGTTTCTCACAGCAAATTCTCTCAGCTACAAATTCGGTTGGGAGCGTTTTCGTCGAAAAGTGCACCGTTTTCGAGTTATTCCGACCAAAACCGTTTCGCGACATTTCGACGCGACGGGATGAGCCTGGTAGAAGCCCCGTCCAATTCCGCGCCGCAAGGTGGCGCAAAATTTGTAAAAAAAAAAGCAAATTTGAAGAGATTGGGGCTGGTCGCGTATAAATATCATTCTTATATCGAAACGGAGCATAAACGACACCCCGAATGTAATTTTGCACCCTAACGCGATTCCGAGCGCATATAACTGGGTCCCTTTCGCCCGCGGCAAAATAACGAGCAAAGATTCCGACTCCGCCATTAAAGTGATGGCCGAACAATAGTGCGGTTCTCAACGGCGATGCCGCTTTGGCAACGACTCATAAATATTGGTTGACAGAGTTCGCAGGATCTTTAACTTCCCGCAAGGGGGGTCTTTGTGGCTTTTATCTGGCGAACTGCTCCGACGTGGGATGTGAGAGGAGGATAAATGAAACGGGAGAACGAGAATGAAGGAGTAAAAGAAAACGAACAAGAAATTCGCAGAAGCGATAAAATATTTTCTAGTTTATATGCTAATAATTGTTTACCATTCGGTCTCGCGGTGTTACCGACAAGTTACACTTTCTCAGGGGCAGACCTGCGAAATGTTCGTCCTTTTCGAAGAAACCCACCATAAATCCTCTTTATTGCTATATCTTACCCCTCGACCTTTCACCCATGAGCCCTGCACGCGGAAAAAATAACATCTTCCACGACGACGCGATACAAGGCGACACCGTTCGGACTATTAATCGCTATATTTCATTACGTCCAAACATTTTCATCCCAAATACCTGCTGAGCCTTGGTTTAGTTTTTTTTTTCTTCGAAACCGAAATAAAATTGCGCGTTCGTGTCACGTAGGGAAAAAAATGACGATTCGACACATTTTTTATTCCCGTATTTCCATTTTGTTTTAGAAAACGAATCCTAAAAAATTATTACAATATGTTTTAGCCAGGGTTGGAAGATATTCAATTACATTTTTTTACATTTTCCCTTTAAAATAAAATTAATAATCGCACCTGTATAAATTACCCGTTGTTTCTTAAATTTATAATTTATTTTGTTTTAATTATTCATTTAAAAAAAAATTCATTATTGAAATTCGTATCAGATTCGAATTATTGGAATATTCGAACCATTTCAATAATTTGAACTTTTCGAATAGTTTAAATTATTCAAATTTTTTCAAATAACTAATTTTGCTGTCATTTAATCAATTTAAAAAAAAATCTGAAATTCCGATAAAAATCGATAAAACAAAGCTTCTTTACAAAGAGTTTTTAATCGTAAATAAATGGAAAAGAAATGGTTAAAAATAAAATTTCGTTCTATTTAACTTTACAGCGAGTCTACTGAATTTTATATCCAGTATAAAAAATCTAATTCGAACGTACGCAAAATTCTATGTTACCGTGAATTATTAAAAATAACTGCAAAGATAATAGATTACAATTTATTAAATAATTAAAAACGAAAATTCCCCCTTCTTAAAAAACAGAAACAGCTTCCCACTTGATTTATTTACATACAAATTTAGAATACACTCAACCTAATAAGATTAATATTTAAGATGAGATTAATAATTTAAATTCAATTAATATTAAATAAAATATTAAATAATATTATGCTGTTTTTTCTGAAATCAATGAAACAAAAAAAATCATCAGGTTAATAGTTAATCTAATGCCTGATCGGAGGATTTTTTAAAATTAAAATTTATACCTCTTACGGACAATTAACGAGGGTATTTTTCTTGAAAAATCGCGAGGAACCAATCGGAGGCCGTCATTTTTTTCAAAACAAATTTCCGAAATTTCAAGCTCATTTTTGGATCTTTATGCTCGCTCGTACCCTTGACGATCAAAGGCTGTCGACCGTGGCGCTGGGATAATCGCACGCATCGAATCTGTCCCGGAGGCTGTGCGATTATTTCCTCCTTACTCTTCAGAAATCTGTCACGCACGCCACGATTTGGGACTGCCACTGACGTAAATCCGGTCGCGAAGGGCGGAATGTGCGTGGGAGAGCGAGAAAGTGGTGGGCAAAACGACGTGTCACTATACACAGAGTTTAACGGCCCCTGTTCCGAGTGCCTTGCGGCTGAAGGTTAGAGAATGAGAAGAAAATAATGACGCCAGGGTAACGCCGGGTTTCGAAAATCTGCCCTACCATAAATCTGTGCCACGTATTTGTGCGAAAAACGCGAAGTGGTGCCGAATTAATTCCACAAATTTGATAAACCGAGGAATCCATTAAGAGTCGGGCAAAAAATGGGCTAGGTACCATCGAACCAGCTATGCTGGCTAACTACGGTCAAGTGGGAAACAAAAATACCCGTGTTTCTTGTCACTTGCGATTGTTCGCGACGAATTATTTAAACAAATACGAAGCAATGCCATAATATTACTTCGCGGATTCGTCATTTCGCCGGCGTCGCGCCAATTGTATTGGATAGGTGAATAAACGAGGCCACTTGAAACATGTCGATACGCTGATACGTCGCGACGCGTCGGTCCAATTGACGAGTGTCGTCGGTTCGATGAGAGACACTGAAGTGTAAATACAGATTAAGTACTGTAAGATAGAAACGATTGGAATGTAATAGGTTTCAAGGTCGTTTCTTATATTCTTACAGGTGAGAAGAGTTTCTAAGCTGAGCTTTAATTTAGTCTATAAGGTTATTACGATTGTCAACGAAAAACTTGGATTCTTACGGAAACACAATTTAGTGGTGAAACCAATCGTAACGAAGAGTCAGATCACACAAGTCCACAAAATTGAACAAGCGGGTTTCGGCTGACAGCGAGTCAGCCTTTGAACTTCCCGTTATTTGTACTCGAATCAATATTATTCGTCGGTACAATTTATTAATTACCCAAAATTCCTATGCGCACCATTTTTTTTTCAAACTCTTAACATTATTAGATTTTTTTAATACCTTATAGGATTCGCTATTTTGAATTTTCCAAATCTGGAACAATTTTATTTTATTTCTGGGAATTTTGTTGTGCAAATTATGGGAAAACTACTCCTCCGATCAACGCCAAAATCTGATCAGTTCTAAGTTGAGGAAAGCCGCGTGGATTGAGCCCAATTTGATCGAAATCCGCGCACTCGTTCTCGAAATATCGTCGGGACTTTGCTTTCGCAACATTTTGAAAACTATCCATTTTTGGATTCTGTGGCTGTAGCCACTTTGAACGAGGTCAATGAGAAGTACAACGAATCAGAAATCCACACAAATCCACCGGGAACCAAATCCCACAAGGTTTGCGCGGGGTCCTTTGTATAATTGAAGTCACGTTTAATTCATTTGTGCCGTTCAAATTACTTTGAACGATTACATTATTTTTTTAAGCTACGTAGCCGCACTGCTGATATGATATTTTTTTTATTACAGCCAGTAACGCACTTATGAATTGAACACGAACTCAATTATACAAATTTAAAATAGATAAAAATAAAGAATCGTTATTTCTCTCATTTTACTGAGTCTTGCAATAATTTTCCAATATTTATCGAAAAAATGAGGGCTCCGACATCCGAGGCCAAAGGATTCCTGGCGATTGCGGGGCTTTTGGCTATTGAGCAACCTTTCAGACATTTTTCCAGAGCTGGCCTTTCACGAGAAGTTGCAAAAAACTATTTCCAAACATATTTTTCGGTGGCACGCGAAAACAAAAGGTTTTTTCGACACATCCTAATGTAGCCCAGGTTTTGCCTGCGTTGTAACGAGTTGAGACTATTGTTTCCGCGAGTAGTACGTTTCGCCGATCTTCTTTGTAGGTATATCTTCCCAGCGTTTCGTAAAACTATCGGCGAACCAATAGTCACGCGCGTACGAATACGTTCGGTGGTACCGGCGTCGCCGCAAGGTGGCTACCGGTCTAGATATCGAGGCAGCGTTTCCCGCGAGCGGTAAACTCGGGCGTCGGCACGTAATAGCGTTGGGATCTATTATATTCTTTATTACTAGCGCGAGCGAATAATTATAATCTGTTATTTCGAATAACAATAAATAATTGTGTGGTCCGTCGGTTGTATAAATCAAAGTAGGCATCCATTGACGCCTTATTCTTTGGTTTTCATCTATTATCGCAGGCGCGATCGGTGACTTGACGGACTCGAATCCGGACGAATTATTAATTCCAGACGAATTATTAATTTCGTCCGCTGTGAAGAGGCAGAGGAAGAGGAGGATCGGCGTGGAATAATATTCGCGCGGGAATAGTGGTCCGAAGTGAAAATAGATTAAAAAAAAAGGCGAGACGTCGAACAAAGGGCGAGGTATGAAAGGGGAGGATTGAAAGTGACGAGCTCGCGTTGAAATTAGCGGAAGGTGATACTCGGACATCGAGTTGATTAGGCGGTAGAAATTGCACGATCGAAGAATGCTTACCGTCGCGTCGTGCCTCCGCCTCTTCGAGATTCGCAAACATTTTTTTCGTCTACCTTCCTCTCTACTTGCTCGGCCAATTTCACCGAATCCTGCCACAAAGCCGCACCTCCTACCAATCCCATTCTCTTTCTTTCAAGGGCTAAACAATCGAGCGAGTCCTTGGGCTCGGTCGTTGGTATTTTCCATCGCTTGAAAACTCCGAACAAAGAGATTGAAATGGCTTCGTTAAAAGAGAACGGGCTGACGAACGTATCAACGCCATTTTTATTCCTCCCTGTTTATTCTCGACTACCGTCTTTCGAACAAATGGAAGTCGTCGCAACAATGCCTGCGCTTCGGAGGGCTTGCATCCACCGCGACTGCTACTACGCGACTACAACTTGGCTCGAAGCAGAAAAAATGAACATTCTCACGAATCGTGTCTTTGCGCGTTCCGCCGGAAGCACGCGAGGCTGCGGACTCGTAGAAATCTCGAGATCTACGGATCTTTTTTCAACCTTGGACACGAAAATTGAAGATTTCGTGGAATGGAGCGTTGTCGGAATAACGATGTGGATTTGGCTTCGATTCACGGGAAATACGCGCCCGTACCGGGGTGGATATTCGTCGATTTCCCGGAATCTTTCGAGTATCGGATGAAAACCAAGTGAATTCTAAGTGATCGGAACGTTGCTCGATAATTGGGAGAAAATTGGACGAGCGGACGAACGAGTATTTTGTTTTCATTTTTTACGGTTTCGCGATTAAATTGGGAATCATCTCCGTGTCTGTTTGTTTGTGTGTCTAACCATCGCAGCAATATTTCTCGGAGACAGTTTGACGTTGAATGAAGCTGAAATTTTGCACACTGCAGGAAATCATAGGTTTTTTTTGGACTATGCTAATATCATGTAGAGAAAAATTCCGAACGATCTACTGACTCGCCGACTGACTGACCGAGTGATTGACTGACTAACTGGCTGACTGGATGGCTGAGTAATTGACTGATCGAATAGCCCACTCGTTGACTAACTGATTGACTGAATGGCTGACTGAATGATTGACTGATTGACTTACCGAATGACGGACTGAATGGCTGGCTGATTGACTTACCGAATGGCTGACTAATTGGCTGATGGAATGGCTGACTGATTGACTGATCGACCGACTGATCGACCGACTGATCGACCGACTGATCGACCGACTGATCGACCGACTGATCGACCGACTGATCGACCGACTGATCGACCGACTGATCGACCGACTGATCGACCGACTGATCGACCGACTGATCGACCGACTGATCGACCGACTGATCGACCGACTGATCGACCGACTGATCGACCGACTGATCGACCGACTGAACAACTGACTAATCGACCGACTGATCGACCGACTGATCGACCGACTGATCGACCGACTGATCGACCGACTGATCGACCGACTGATCGACCGACTGATCGACCGACTGAACAACTGACTAATCGACCGACTGATCGACCGACTGATCGACCGACTGATCGACCGACTGATCGACCGACTGATCGACCGACTGATCGACCGACTGATCGACCGACTGATCGACCGACTGATCGACCGACTGATCGACCGACTGATCGACCGACTGATCGACCGACTGATCGACCAACTGATCGACCGACTGATCGACCGACTGATCGACCGACTGATCGACCGACTGATCGACCGACTGATCGACCGACTGATCGACCGACTGAACAACTGACTAATCGACCGACTGATCGACCGACTGATCGACCGACTGATCGACCGACTGATCGACCGACTGATCGACCGACTGATCGACCGACTGATCGACCGACTGATCGACTGACTGAGCAACTGACTAATCGACTGACTGATCGACTGACTGATCGACTGACTGACTGATTGACTGACTAATTGACTGGCTGATTGACTGACTGATCGACTGACTGATCGACCGACTGATCGACTGACTGATCGACTGACTGACTGATTGACTGACTGATCGACTGACTGATCGACCGACTGATCGACTGACTGATCGACTGACTGACTGATTGGCTGACTAATTGACTGACTGATTGACTTACCGAATGGCTGACTGATTGGCTGACTGATTGGCTGACTGATTGGCTGACGGAATGGCTGACTGATTGATTGACTGACTGACTGATTGACGGATTGACTGACTGACTGACTGACTGACTGACTGATTGACTAATTGATCGACTGACTGATCGACAGACTGATTGACTGGCTCATTGACTTGCTGATTGACTGTCTGATTAACTGACCGATTGACTGACTTAATGGCTGACTGGATGGCTGACCAACTGACTGACTAACTGACTCACAGACTGACTAACTGACTGACTGATTGACTAACTGGCTGCTTGACAGACTGATCGATTTATTAACTGACTAACTGACTGACTGACCGACGTAATGGCTGACTGATTGACTGACTGAATGGTCGACTGGATGGCTGGCTGACTGACCGACTGACCGACCGACTGACTCATCAACGCAGTCAGGACTACTGGAGCTGAAAATGTGAACAGAAGATTTTGTCACGTAAAAACGCAAAGAAAAAGAGTTTTTGTAAATTCAGTTTGAAAACGGTGAAAAGGGTGATTTAAAATGTATACTAAGGAACATTATTCAGCGGTTCCATCGACTCAAAACTTGGCAAAGTGCTGCCAAATGTAAATACTTAAACTCGTATTTCTCATCTTTTTTTTTCTACAAATCGACCCCCAAAGTACGTGTTTTCACGTACCTGCGGATATCTTCGGAGCTTTCAGACTTGTAGATTTGCTTTTCGTTCGCAAAGGTTACGAAGGAAAATACCGGAACGTTAATTTCTCGACTTCGCCCTAAAATCATCCCCCGAGGAGGTGAAACGGTTCGCGACGTGTTTTTACATTTTTTCAGCATCTCCCTCGTCCAATGAGATATCAAAGCCGTTTCCGCGCTGTAGCGTTGCTAAAATTATTACGTCCGAATAAATTTGTTCGTATTTCGAAATTCCTCCTCCGAAATCAGGTGCGTTGATATTTTGCCGATCGGATTCCGTCGATACGATTCTCTCGTACCGGTCGCTCTGATGTTTTCCACGAAACCTTCCCCCGCATTGCGCGAGCCAGAAACACCTGGCAAAATACCGCGGAGCCTATATTTTTTGGGAAAACGATAAGGGAAAATGATCCGGCGTCGTGGAAAAGGCACGCGTTCGTAGATTAACCCGATCACCTATAGACTCAGATCCGCGCAATATTTTCTAATTTCGAGTTAACGTGCCGAAGCACGCGATCGAGCTGAAAAATTGCTGTATTCGGTGGCCTGTCGTCGACGCTTCTGCGAAGCCTTTCGCGGAGCCATTTCAAGCTTGCGTGTCGGCGCGGGCGTGTTTTATTTGCGCCATTGTATAAAAGGTGGAGCTGCGAAGAGGGAAACGGTGAAATTTTTATCACGGCCTTTTCCACGCCGAGAAATTCGAGGATAAATGCCGCGCAGAAATTTCCGTGGCTGCCCAACGGGGCGAGAGTATTTTCCATATTTCCTCATATTTTCAAAAACTGCTTCCACAAAGAATTTCCAGAAAAGACTACGAAAAATTGTTGAGAAAAAAGTTGCGACACGGAAAAAATGTCGCCCAGTTTAATATAGAGTGCAAAAATATAGCTAAAGCTGCACCTCGAATCACTGGCTCTCCTTCCCCAAACTCGAATAACAGCACCGCGGAGAAAAAGCTGCAAATTTGAAGAAAACACACTCTATGTAAAAAAGCAAAAAATAACTAGCCTTGAAATAACAAAAAATGACAACATGCGCAGTTTCGAATGAAAATTCCACAGCCTTGCAAAAAAGCTTCATTTTGAATAAAAAGCAATATCCTTGGGCAGAAGGCATCAGTCTTGAAGAGAAATACTGGGTATAGCCTTGAAAAGAGACTGGAGTCGCCGAGAACAGACTATTGCCCTCCTGAAAAATCCAATAGTCTTGAGAGAAAATATTACAGTCTTGCGAAAAAGTCTGTAGCCTTTGGGGAAGACCGTATACGTGCGAAAGAAAGTCTGAGTCTTGAATAAAAAATTACAACAGTCTTATAAAAAAGACTGCGGAGACTTTTGCGGAAAAAGTATCAGTCTCGAGTGGAAAACTATTTTCAGCCTTGAATTTAATTTTGTAACGGATTTTTATGTTTCTTTTATGAAAAGCAAATAAATTCGACGACTACTGAGATTTTTCCCAGTTAAAAAAAATAAATTTCATGGTCGATGAAAATTTATTCCACCGAAAAAATGAATTCGATGGGCAACGGGCATTTTTCCAAATTAAACAAATGAATTTATGGTTCACGGCGATGCCGGTGCGTTGAAAAATGTAACGCGTTGTCCGCCAGCCTGGTCGACGTTTTGGAGGAAAAAGGCGGTGTATTTTCGAAAAGTGGGAATAGTCCGCGAGGGTGAAAGACAATCATGATAATTCGTTCGAGATAATCGGCTCACGATGAAATTGGGGTAAAATCGTTTTGAATTTGTTCGAGACGTGGGAGGAAGGTCGATATGGTGCGGCGTTGATGCGCGTCTAATCGACACGAAATTGTTCCCGAGTCAGGATGTGTCGATAAATAATACGCTGTACGCAGCGCTGGCGCCTGGCGAGTTGGTTTTTGTAGGCGATAGCCACGCTACTAGGTTTCTCTCTCCGTAATAAATTCTGACACGCGAGATTCTACCGAAACATACGGCATATAGGCTGCCCGACCCCTGATGATGTTAGATTTCGCAATCTCGTTTCGTAGCCGACAATTTGCCGCGCACAGATCGCTGTCGTGGCACAAGCGCGATTTGATCGCGACCTTAAGAAGACATTTCGCTATTTTGCGAAAGGAAATTACAATTCGCGATAAGCGTCGATCGCTCGTGTCGAATAATCCGTTTCCTCGCTCCCGTCGCGTCGGGGGAAAACCTCGGGCTGATTTTTTTTTCTTTTTTTTTTACCTTTTGTCTTTTTCTTCGCTCATCTCGGCGACCTTGAGGCTGGGATTTTCGGGAAACCCGAATCGCGAGAATGTTTGGTGACCGGTGTGGACCGAGGGTACAATGCGAGCTGAAGGGAATGAGACGGATGAATGAAGAAAAACGCGGAGAAAAGGAAATAACGAAGAGAAATCTGTCCTCAAAGATACGAGGCAGATTGCAGTCGTCAGCCACTCGTCCAGATGCTGATTAATTCCCAGCACTCCGCGACTCCCCGGGCCAATTCGCCGTCCTACTGCCGCTTTCACAGCTTTGCAAATCCTCTTACGTCTGAGGAGGAAAAATCTCGAATCTCTCGCTGAAATCCCATCCTTCCGAGCTCCTAAAAATTAATATTAAACGTATATACGTACGCCAATAGAATGTCTCGCACAGTTGTGCTAACGCCCTATTCTACGTTTTCATTTTTCTGTTGCAGGTGAGTCAGAATTTCGGACATCGATCCTCGCGATCCTCGTGCAGTAAGTCTCAACGAAGCAATTTGATACTTCGACGATTCGAAGATCGAAGGATTATCTTTCGGATCCACTGTAATACGTGGTTGCGTAGTCTCCGACGTGAAAAAATGGTTCCTCGTTTGTTCTCTACACTCGTCGAAATTCGTGGTTTCGTATCGAATCCATTTCGCTGAATTTTGGAATTCCAACTCGGACGCAAAAATCAGCGACCCTGAAAATCCCCGCTCAGCCGTTTATAATCCTGCCATTTTAACGTTAGAAGTAGAACCATCTGTCACGGAAACGACTCGGTAGACAATTTCACAACGATCGCTCCACTCTTCGCATTGCGAGCGCCATTGTGGATCCACCATTTTGAATTGACCCATTTTTACGTTAGATGCAGCATCGTCTACCGCCAAAACGTCGCTCTCTCAAATTTCACAACGATCCCTCGATTTTTCACATTTCAGGCGCCATTTTGTACCCGCCATTTTGAATTCCGCCATTTTGATGTTAAGAGTGGAATCAGCTACCACCAAAATGTCGCACATTCAAATTTCACGACGATCGCTTAATTCGTCACATTTTGGGCGCCATTTTGTATTCCGCCATTTTGACATCGGAAGTCGAATCATTCGCCACCAAAACGTCGCACTCTCAAATTTCACAACGGTGCCTCAATTTTCACTTTCAGACGCCATTTTGAACCCGCCATTTTGAATCCCGTCATTTTGAATTCCGCCATTTTGATGTTCGGAGTGGAATCAGTTACCACCAAAATGTCGCACATTCAAATTTCACGACGATCGCTCAATTCGTCACATTTTTGGCGCCATTTTGAATTCCGCCATTTTGATGTTAGAAGTGGAATCAGCTACCACGAAAATGTCGCACGTTAAAATTTCACGACGATCGCTCAATTCGTCACATTTTTGGCGCCATTTTGAATTCCGTCATTTTCACGTTGAGAGTAGAATAATCTACCGCCATTTTGAATGTGAATTTTGAATGTCGGTGCACATGGATCAATGACGTCGCTTGAGAATTGAGCTTCTCTCATCGCGAAGCACGCTTTTCGAAGGTATTTGAATTTGGAAAAGCCTCGCGAATTCTTTCGCGACGAGTAGAAATCAGATCTTCCGCGGGACCGTCGAAGGTCGGGAGGTGAAAAGATGACGGGCTTTTGAAATTGTTGTTGTTCGGAAACATCGATGGTCTCCGGAGAGCCCCCGTTCTTTGGGTAGACAATATCGATTTGGTTGGGAACGTCGTGGTACGAGAAACGTAAAGTAATTCTCGCGCATGGCAAAGTCCTTCGGGTGACGATAAGTTAGTTTGTCTCGCGAGGAACGCGCAGGGATTCCCATCTCGGGAATACCTGGGGATTTTTCTCAATAAATTTCAATTCGTCAGATTTTGCATATATACCTTTACCGTTTCAATCCAGGGGAGCCCTCTGACCCGAGCCGATATTGTTTCTGGCTACCATTCCGTGAAATAAACTTCGGCCCCGTCCTCTCCGGCTACCACCATTTCCTCGGTAACAAGGCGCGGCTCCGGTCCTATAAAACAATCATCCGGCAATTCCCTCGAATAGTCCTGTCCGATATGATCGATGAAAGCTGCTTCTGCGATTTTCGAGAATAACCAGAAAGACGTTGGATAAGCTCGTCGAAGAGAATACGCTTACCGACAGCACCCAGGAGAGCCGAAGAGAATCCTGCGAGCAGATTTACATCGACGGATATCATTTCGACGACCCTGACGAATAACAACATCGAAAAACTCCGCACGAATAGTATCACCGAAAACTAGCTAATCACGAGTAGAGGCAACGATGGTACGTTGAGTATCTGGGGCGGAAAACAGGCGATTACGGCGCGAGTTGGTTGCAGCCCGTGCCGAGGCAAACTGAGCGGCGCGAGACAAGCCAAAGACGGGCCATCTCTCGCTGAAATTCTTTGCGCGCCTGATGCCAGAGGATAACAGAGCCCAAATAGAGCTCACCGTCGCTAACGTCCTTGATTTGACGAAAAATTTCGGAATTATGATTATACATTAATTCGACGAAAATAGCACTTTTCCGCCCTAGGGCTTTACTTTCCGCCCTAGGGCTGTACTTTCCGCCCTAGAGTATAAAGGAGCCACTTTCCGCTCGAAAAGTATGAACGAAAAAGCGTACTTTCGGTGCAGGTAGGGAAAAAAATTTTTTTGTATAATATTTGAAATAAAATAGTGCGAGTAATTTTTTTTTTTTAACGTAACATAAATTCCATATGCCTTTGTGGGGAGAGATGCCATTTGACGCAGGAAAATCAACCGTTCTTTAGTAGGGTATTTTTTATAGAAGCATTTGTTTAACCGAAACGAAATTTTGTAAAATATTGATTTTTACAACGAAGTACAAAAAGAAAATTTTATTTTCAATTTTTTTCACATCCAAAATAGCGGATTTATAAATTGTCAAAGGGAATACGAGTCGTTAAACTGCGCCAGTTCTGGAGACTGCAATTGTGATCCGAAACAATGCAACAAAAAAATCTTCTGTTCATCAATGTTGCATCATCCATGTGAACCAAAAAAAAACAAATTGAAGAAAAAAAAGTCAAGAAATGGTTCAGGCTTTTCCCACACAAAAAAATCAGACATTCGCTAAGAATGTTTGATTTTTTCGCAATAATTTGCATATTTCGCAAAGCTGTATCTTGCGATTATTGGCTGGATCGTTTCACATCCAAATTGCAACCTCCACGACTCCCGCGGTTCAACATTTCGTATTTGCTTTGATAATTTTTAAATCCGCCATTTTTTTATTGAAAAATTAATTAAAAAAATTCTTTGTACTTCGTCACAATCAAAATTCTGCAAAATTCCATTTCCATTAAACAAATACCGCGCTATCAATATACCCTACTGAAAAACGGTTGATTCTACTCCGTCTAATTGTATCTCTCCTGCTAAGCATCAATTATACATAATGAATTATTAGTAATTATAATTAACAATTGCTATTTATTAACAAGCCATTATTGACTTATACATTCATTAGTAGACAGCAGTATAATTTTCTCGGGACATTTCTGTTATAGAACCCCCCTACCCCCTGCACACACAAAAAGTGCTCAAAAATGGTTGGAAATTCCATAATAAATATCACTGAGATTGGTAAGGGTCATTCTAGGACGGAAAAAGCCAATTTTGTTTCTGATTTTTTCGTTATACCCCCTGGGCCCTCTCTACGAAATAATAATAACAACAACAACAAAAACAAAAAACAACAATAACAACAACAACAACAATAATAATAATAATAATAATAATAATAATAATAATAATAACAACATTTTTCCAATTCGACGTGACAACTTCGGGGTACACAACTACCGGACCGATCTTTTCCAGTCCATCATAGCATCGTTGCTCGTGCCAATTCTCATCTACGTGGAAGTTTTGTAGTCACATGACCAATTTTTTTCAACTTTTTCCATCCTAGAACGACCTTTACTAAGCTCAGCGGTATTTATAATGCATTTTGTAACCCTTTCTAAGTTGGTGGTGGGGCTATGACAAAAAAGAACCATTTTCTCTGATCACGTACTTGGAAGATAAACACAAGAGTTGTTTATCAATGGAAAAATGTTTACGGTGCTAACATTCGTGAAAATTTTGGACTGGTGCTTTTATTCGTGTAAAGTTGAAAATCGGTGCTGTTATTCGTTGGAAGCCGTCGATTTCACGTCCCGAACAGGGCGGGGTTTGGTGCATTAACGTCGTCGTATTAGGGATTCTCGCGTGAAAGGTAAGAGATTTTGAAATTAAATGGTGGCGGACGGGAAAGAGATTTTCTCGGAACGATGGAGAAAGACAACGGCCGGGCGGGTGTATCACGCGCGTTTTGTATCTCGTCCGCGGCTTAGGGAGACAGATTGATGGCCTCGAAGTGTCAGAGGAGTCTCAGCGTCGGCCTCGCGACGAAGC
The DNA here is from genome assembly GCA_963969455.1 of Arge pagana. NCBI lineage: Eukaryota > Metazoa > Arthropoda > Insecta > Hymenoptera > Argidae > Arge > Arge pagana. The sequence continues at coordinate 18,881,573 of OZ018311.1, read as the reverse complement.
GGGATAAAAAATTGATTTCGACCGAACGAGACAGTCTAGCAGCCGAGAAGATTCGCCGCGACTCGTCGACGGATTACCGTGACAGGGGAGAAACGGGATCTCGGTCGATGCTCGGGGTACGAAACGTTTTAATCAAACGTACGTGTTATCGGCAGCTTCGGAAACCTCTGCGCTTCGGTGTCGTAGGTCGGGTTTATTTTATCTTCGAGATTGCTTCGGAAATTCTGTTTGATGGGGACAAATGCAATTAGGTATCGAGCGCGGCTGACGCTCCGGACAGTCCGAGGATCGCACGGGGCACGGGAGCTCGCGGGCGACGCGTGCCACCCGGAGTCTTTCCGTTCGGCTCGCGACGCGCGGGGCGACTCGATCGGTCGTTCCCCGCTCGTCGTTAGGTTCCGTTCATCCGCCGTACTACTTCGTTCGACGACTCTTTCTTCGGGAAGCATCGCGAGTCCGATCGCGCTTTGATCGCGCTCGATGCGGATGACGCGGCTACCGCGGAATCTCAACGGCATCGCGACGGACGGGCAGCCGCAGCCCGTTCGTACCCGACCCGTGAGAGCGCATCGCGACTCACCGACGCGGCAAAACGTACCGCGCGCGTCTTCCTCCGCGAACCGTAGCGGCGCGCTGCTTTCCGCGAGGCGCGGAGATGCGGATCGCTCCGTCCACCGAGTCCGACGAGGGAACCGTGCGGCGCGAACCGGGGACAGGGAGGGAGGTCCGCGTAGCGACCCTGTCGCTTCTGCTGGGGAAACTTCGGAGGGAAATCGAGGGGGTCGCGGATATGATCGGACGATTCTCGTCGACGGGACTCGCGGTCGGGAGAGCTGGGAACGCGGTGATCGCGAGACTCCGCGGAAGAGGAGCTGCTCCCGCGGAATCTTCCCCTGAATCGCGGCGCGGTTGCTCGCGCGTCGTTACGAATGTTCTTCCCGCTTACACCGCGGTGGCATTCCGAGAGCGCATCGTTGATCCCGCTTCCGCTCTCGGTCAGCGTCTACAAACGTACTATTTTCCGAATGGTACCGAGTCCGCCGAGCTTCCTTTCACCCGGTCAAGACGTATCTTGACTCCAGGTGAACGGATCAATGCTCGAAACTCGAAGAGACGTAAGCCTGGTAGTCATCGATCGAAGGTTCGCGCCCGCTATTAGTATCCCTATTACCCAATCGATCGAAACTTCACCAAACCGACATCACGAATAGTCTTCTAGTATCAGAATTTTCAATGACATCACCAAGTAGAAATTGCTTCCGTTTACTCTCTCGGTTCTCTAGCAACCCGATTAAATTTTTGAAAAAAATCTTCCGTTCAAGCACAAGACAATTGTATCGTTGATAGCTGGTAAGAATTGCGTAGCATTCGGTGAAGCCGTTTTTGAGAATGTTTACTCTTCGCGAGACAACTTTTTTTTATGACTATAATGACATGGAAAAATTCTCATAACTTCCAAATAATTCGAGTGCCGGAACATTTATTAATGAATAAATAATCCTGTCTGTGTAGCTTCTTCGGAAAAAAAGGATTTTTATGGCTCTCAAGTGTATGTACCCCCTTAAAATCTTGGAACTGATCCATACTCACTGATATCCAATATCTTTCAAAATCGAGAAGCTATTCGATATCTTTGGCAAAATGTCTGTTACCCGTAGCTTCATCATCGTCGGGCCTCCTTCCATGTACCAGTTCCGCTCTACCTTACCCTCTTCTCGATTTAAAAATGTCGAAAAACTCATTTCATGCTCAAGGAAATTGTTTCGAGATCCTTTTATGCGGACGTCAGCCTTTTCGAAAACCCTCTCTATACAGGACGAGTGACGTCAAGTGTCACGGAGGAAGAGCACTCAACCTCTCTATCGTATGAAAAAATGTTTCAGACAAAAGTTTCAATGTTCAAGAAGGCCTTCACGCTTCAAGGTCGACTCCACTTTCTTAAATGGAACCATGTATTTTTTTTCGACGACGCTATTACCGATCTTAAGACAAATTCCGCGACTTACGACACAAGGTCCATCTAGTCCCGCATATCATGAAAATAGTCGACGACACGAAAGAAGCAGTACGTCGAGCATGTAGCGAAATTGCACCACAAATGTTGGCTGAAGGTGGAGGGTCTCCTCATCGGCGAACTAACGAGGGCTCACAACTCGAGGGTCGTCACTTCGAGTACTATCTTCCATTGGTAGATTTAAACCTTTAAAATTGATTATTCCCATATGTTTAGATGTCTCAACTATTTTCATACTTTGCTTGACTAGAACGATCTTGTATCGTAGGTCGCTGAACTCGTCTTAAAATCGGTAGTAACGTCAACGAAAAAAAATGCATGATTCCATTCAAAAAAGGGAGTCGACCTCGACGTAGCTTCAGATAAAAAAAATAGGGTGGTCCGGAACGAAGGCCTTTTCGAACTCTAAAACTTTTGTCCGAAACGTTTTTGGATACGAGCAATAGCTCGAGTGCTACTGCTCTGCAACGCCACCCCGTACATCTCTACGACGATGGGCTGCTCGTCGTAATGCCTAAGGTAGGTGGACCGTTCCTGTTAAACTTGGAACAGTCTAGCAGTACGCGCGAAGTAGTGCCGAGCACCCCATTACAGGACGAAAAATTGATGAGGCAGAAACGAGTACGGAAAGTTGTTTCACGTGGAAGTTGGCCACGCGAGAGGGTATAGGAGTTGTGCGGAAAACGGGGTGAATTCGATGAGAGAAATACTCGGCCTTCGGTGTTCCATTTCGTCCTCGATTCGAATATAGGATGGATTTTCGCGTGGATGCACGGGCGGTTGTCGAGTGGATAGAAATAGACGAGTGGTCGGAGAAACAGACGAATAAACGGATACGCGAACGAGGTACGTGAAGCGTGACGTTGTTGTCAGCTGGAACCACGAATACGCGTTATTCGCGTCGATGAATCCGAGCACTGACCGCGAGAGAATCTTGCTTCAGCCAGAAGTACGGATAGCGAATTCCCCCGAGTCACGAAGATGGGCGTGGACGAGCCGAGAGCCCTTGAAAACTCGAAACGCGGAGAACAGAAGGGAAACAACAAATTTTTGGTACCAGAAATGGCCAATATTGACATTGTTGCCAACTTAGTGGTTTCACCGCTGAAACTAGTGGAATTATTCTGACCCCGGAGGGCCAAACATTTTTTTAGTGGTTACTAGTTTTTTTAGAGGTACGTGTCTATTCGCGTGACGAGGTTAACGTGTTGTTAACTTTAAGACCCCTAATTCGAGGAACTCTTAGCCATCTCGAAATGATATTAAAATGTGAACTATTGACTACTCTGCGAAGTTGATTTCATCCACTGCGGAGCAATAAGAAAGTCAAGTATTGTAACAGTTGAATATTTTTCTTAAAAAATTGGTTTTTATTTTCTTTTCTACAGACAAATTTTTATTATTCTTTGCATTGTTATGGAATCAATTGGATTTAAAATACAAACATTTTTGAATGACCGCAAACTTTACCGTGACGTTATTCATTTCAGCTTCGAGGTGGACCCAGGGTTTTTTAGTGGTTTTAAAGTCCACACTTGTGTTTTTTTTTTAGCGATTTTAGAGTCGAAACTAGTGGTTTCTGGAAAAATATTCTGGAAACACTGGCCCTGGGCGACTCGTTGTATGCCAAGGTTTGGCAGCCAAACATTTGCCCAAGCTTTGATCCAAGACTGGGTAGTCGATCGATCGTATTACAGTTACGTGTCGAAATCTGAGCATTGGCCAATTCTCGTTGCAAACGTCACTTCGAAAGTGATTTTCACGTTACACTAGATAAATGCTGAAAGATGGTTTTTTTTTAATATATTTATATTTGGGGCGTTTCCCACCTAATTTGACTTAACGACTAATTGTTAATTTTACACACTGTTAACAACGATCAAGTGTAGAAATTATTTGAAAATAAGTGCAAAAAGAAGACACAGTAATATAATGATTAACCCTTCGAGTAGGTACACAATGGGTCATTTTGACCCTGTCATCCACTTCGACCGCAAATAGCATTAAAAAAAAAACAACTTTCTCGCGATTTTTTCAAGTATGTTCAAAATCTCCAACACACGTCTAACACTTAAAAAGTACTTTAACATTATTCAAACTATCGCACCAAATTTTTAAGCAAAAAGTTTCAGTAATTCCGAAGTTATAGACGGGCAAAAAGTGGACGGGGTCAAATTGACCCGGAGTGTAGGAGCTGTTCGAAAAAATCGGTGTATACTCGAAGGGTCAATAGCGAAAACAATATTTGTCAAATTTCTAAAAATCGGGAAAAAATAATAATCATAGAGATCCCTCTATCAGATCAAGGCCAAGAAGTTGTTAAATGGATAATAGTTTGGGATAAAAAATTTCAACAACAAAAATCAAACTACTCAAAAACTGAAAATCGCTTGTAAAAATAACTTGAATTTTTTTTTGCAATGTAAAAGCAAAAACGAGAATTTTGAAAAAAATCTAATTCAGTCCATTATCCAAAAAATTATGGGCAAATCACCAAAATTTAGTATCTTTTGAACGGATCATCAAAAAATCTATGAAAAAAATGAAAAAAAATTGAGGAAAAAAAAATGGCATTTTTGTAAAATTCGAATAACGCGATCAATATCAGCGCTGTGATTGAGGATGGTGTTTAATAAATCCGATAATCGCGCAGATCGCGTCTATCGAATATTCTAACGATGTCACAGCTTTGTCAATTGTCTTGGAAGTGTCTTTATTTACCCCGGACGCCGATAGTCGCGCGTCAGATCACAAAACTTATCAGTTTATATAAGTTGCATTATACGTAAGAAGAGTAGCAGATAAGGCCTTTACCAGTGTTATACGGCACTCGTCTGTCGCATCGGTCTCTATCGGATAGAATAAAATGATACGAACGATACGAATGTCTATTGGTGTTAAAAAAAAAATCGATTCATTTTTTTTTCAAAAAAAAAACTGCGGAACATCGTCAGAGTATTCCTAGACAAAGATACTATCGAAATATGAGTTCTTAATATTAATATTTAGGGTTGGCGATTTGCAAATTTGTGTTTCCCATTCGATTAACATGGGAAAATTTGTCTTTAAAATTCTGAATTTCGTAACTCGACAACGAGCCTTAAAAATTGAGTTACTCGAAGGCATATCTCGGAAACGGCTCGACTTACGAAAAACTTCGATCGGACCTTTTTTGTAGAGCGTTCGATTCTGGACTAAAACGTGCCTCGATCATCCTCGTGCAGCGACTCGTTGTCGAGTTACAAAATTCCAAAGCTCGAGGACCAATTTTCCCGTGTTACTTAAATGGAAGATAGAAATTTGCAAATCGCCACCTCTAAATATTATTGTTAAGGACTCGTATTTCGACAGTGGCTTCGTCTAGCGATTCTCCGCCGATTTTTCAGTTTTTTGGGAAAAAAATTAATCGATTTTTTCGAAACACTCGAATCATCAGAGTCTAATGCTTATCACAGCTATAGTCACGTTCCATCGTTTCCAACAGACGAACGAACACGATTCCTCGGAATCCCTAATCGAAATATTCATCAAAGTTCGCGCGGGGTAAACGACTTCGCGAATTCGAGGTAAACATCATTCGGTACGAGATCGTTTCTGTACACCGATTATCCGCGAATTTTAATTGCGCCCGATCAACATTCACCGCTTGATATTACTCGTCAATAATTCATGCATCCGTAATTACTACGGAACAATCACTGCGCTGATTGCTCGTTACTAATTACGCTTTGAAAGTAGCGAGTAGCCGTTTGCCAGCAATTATTGTGACTCTGCCACTACTAATTATACGGAATTAGTTTTAATTATTGATTATTTGTAACGAATTACTTGTCAACCGAGCGAGTTACTTGAGCCCATCGACTTTTTGGTTATCGACTACTTCGTAATCGGTTGTTGGTTGCATGACTTTTTTATCGAATCCGCCAAATATCTGGAGGAAATTTATCCCAATAAGTATAAATATAAATAAACGACCGGATGAGATTTATAAATATAAATATTTATATATACATGTATTTATAAGTAGCTGATAAAAACGAATACAAAAAATAAAAGGTTGAATAAATGGGTGCGAATAACAGATAAGAATGAATTGTTTGTACAGCATGACATTGAATGTGAAAAAGTAGGGTGACGTATCCTACGATAAAATGATTTATTCATGCTTCCCACACACTTCACGAATATGATAAGAAATCGGTATGCAGAATGGAACCAAGAGATAGTCTACGGTAGAATCAGTCGAATAGCCGTTTTTTTTCGAATTCGATGTGATAATAGCAGGAATATTCATCTTTCAGGTAAATAAAAACTGTGTGCGCAGAGTGAAATTTTCGGTTAACATTTTAGGTTCGCCTAAATTGCGGTGAAAAATAGAAAATCACAAAATTATTATTTTCTTCGCATTTTTTGTTAGGAAATTCACATTTTCTATCGATAGTACGTTGAAAATAAACGATAACGTTGGCGTGTGCAGTGCGATTAGCGCAACTCGTGATCGAACCTCGATTAACCGTGATTGAAGCTTCATACGCTGCGAATATCAATCGAAACCGGTTTTCTGATGATATCAATCCTTTTTTCGCCTAGCCAAATATATTCCGCGTTACGAATGTTACGATGCAACGTTGGACGCGGTTGGACAACCTGCTTTGTGCCTTCGGTGTTTCGATAAACTTCGGACCCGATTGGTTTTGGTAGCACGGTTGATATATTAACTCTTTCGGTCACCGATTTTTTAGCCATTATTTTTTTTTCAAAGAAAATTGGCGCATATACTGTCAAAATTGCAAAATCAGCGACCTCCCAAACCCCTGCGGCGAAACTTGCCGTATTTTAATATTTCCACCGGCCATATTGGATCCGCCATTTTGAATTTCCAAATTCTGACAGTAGATTCGTAATCAGCGAGCTCACAAACCCCCGTATACCGAATTTCGGAAAAAATGAGCATATTTCAACACTTCGATCGGCCATATTGGATTCACCATTTTGAATTTCAGAAAATTTTATAGTAGATTCGTAATCGGTGACCTCAGAAATGGTTATATACCGAATTTCGGAAAAAAATCACCATATTTCGAAGTTTTGATCGGCCATATTGAAACCGCCATTTTTAAATTCAAAAATTTGACCGTATATTCGTTATTAGTGCCCTCAGAAAGCCAAATATACCAAATTTCGGAAGAAATGGCCATATTTCAAAATTGTCACCCGCCATATTGGATCCGCTATTTTGAATTTACAAATTCTGACAGTAGATTCGTAATCAGCGACCTCAGAAACCCTCGTATACCGTATTTCGGAGAAAATGAGCACATCTCAGCATTTTGATCGGCCATGTTGGTTCCGCCATTTTTAATTTACAAATTCTCACAGTAGATTCGTAATCAGCGACCTTAAAAACCCTCGTATACCGAATTTCGGAAAAATGAGCACATTTCAATACTTTGATCGGCCATATTGGACCCGCCATTTTGAATTTCCAAATTCTGACAGTAGATTCGTAATCAGTGACTCAGCAATGGTTATATGCCAAATTTCGGAAAGAAATCACCATATTTCAAAGTTTTCATCGGCCATATTGGATCCGCCATTTTGAATTTCTCAAATTTTACAGCAAATTCGTAATCAGCGACCTGAAAAATCTCCGTATACAAATATTCTGATAACGCTAGCCAATATTTCGTCTTGGCAGGAATTTATTTCGGAAATTCTGCTTTTGTTAATACTAATTTGTTATTAACAATAATCATTTTTGATAGTTATGCAATATTATTAATTTTTTTTTTTAACACTTATTGGATTCTCGGGAAGACAGGGATCAAAAAACCGCTCCGAAATTGATAACAAACTGTTCATAAACGTTGAAAAATTAATAGTGCCTTGGTAGCATAGTGGCATCTCGTTGTGACTGAAAGGATTAATCGACTTCTAATCTCGTCTTGTGAACAAGTGGAACTGTGATTACATTTGTCGTATTCATAGTCATTTTTGCATCGTCTTTATCGCATGCGCGCGTCATTTGTCAAACGATCCGTCAACCGTAAAACGCGTCTACGCGAAATAGAATTGTAAAAGGCTTTACGAATGTTCTTGCTGATAAGAATGTTCTTGCCGCGAGCAGCGCCGGAGCGAATCAACATTCCTGACGATATTGACTCACGGAAGGTAAACGATCCACGGCACGACGTCGTTTCAAGGCCGGTGAGTTGAAATTTCCCGACTTCGGAACCTTTCTGATCGCACAACGTTGCGAATCTTCGATCGTGGTGTCGTGTCATTTTTCAAAGACGTTCCGTTTGTTGTCCTATTGCTCGTTATACGTTCGCCTGCACTGTCTCGCGAGGTATAGATGCGTGCTGTTTCCGTGCCGCGAACTCGTGATCTGACGAGCGATCGTGATTTTTCCATGCGATCGTTTTTGGAATTCGCGACACCGAGTTGTTTCGATCCTTGGAGATTGTGATTTTGTGATGTGACGGCTTGTGAAGCTGAGCCTTTATTGTGAAATTGTGGCATTTTTGACGTTGCGACTTCGGGACGTTTCGGTATTTTAAGGGGCTCGGAGTAGTCAAAAGTTTCAACAAATGACTATTTTAAATAACTTTTTTATCAATAGTTTGATTTATTCTATAAATTCCATGACCGAAATTTAAAGAAAAAACAATTTTAATGACAATTTTAAATTGTTTTTTTGGCCGTAGTTTCATTTATTTTATGAAACGAATGATACAAAGTTATTATGTTACGTTTCAACTGTATTTCATCAAAATTAGAAGAATGAAAATTTATCGTCGATCATATTATCGCCGTATTTGTTTCTCTGCGGTGATCATCGTAAGATTGTACTGGCTAAAATCAATATAACGGAAAAAAATCATTGGTATAATAGTTGATCTCGTGACTAATCGAAGCATCGTTTTTTTTATCAAAATTTACATCTTCTGTCAACAGTTATTTAAGGGGGCAGTCTAGTCTAGAGGGCCAAATTTTAGGTGGCCCTTAAAACGCTGTGAATAAAAAACGGTAAAGATGCTTATCATATGTTTATTTATGTTTAAGAAGCACAAAAATATTTAGTACAAAACAATTCAAAATTCACAAAGGTCCAGACCCGCAAGGTTGAGACTCAAAAAAAAACTGGCCCTCGGTTGACACGATTCCACCATCCTCGATGATCTGAACACTTGGTTATTTCACTGAAATCTTGGTTATTTTTCAAAGAGTATGGCTGTAGTTTTCCTTTAACCAGAGCGATTTGCAAAACAAACTTTTTGCACAAAATGGAGGCCAAGCTAAATTTTTCCTCCACATTACTTCTACAACAATAGTACAGGAATTATACCTAGGCTTTACGTGGGAATAATTCCTAGATATTACAAGAAATGTTCCTGTAATAACATGGGAATAATTTCTATGTTAACATAGGTACAACTGCTATGTTTTAATAGGTATTTTTTCTATTTTTACATAGGGAAAATTGCTATGTTCCGTGGGAATTGTACCTCCGTTGATACATGTATACGAAGCAGTCTCTGTCATCTCAGCCACCTATTTCCATCGGGTTTTCAAAAAGACCTAACCAAATTTCAGGTGTTTTGGAGATACTTAAAAAACTGTTTTGGGCATTTTTTCACATTTTTGCGTCGATTTTTGAAAATTCACTGTTTTTCAATTCATTTAGTATGCCAAAAATTATTCCCATGATATTTTCATAATAATTGTATGCTTGAAAAAAATAGTTTTATGCATAAAACTATTCTATTAACGGAGCTGTCATTTTTTTTTTGTTGATAAAAGAGTCGAATGTCCATCTTCGTTTTTTTCGTTGCGAACTGCATGCATACGAGGAGTATTTTACACATTCTCCATGAAAATCAATGTCGCCACGAAGCCATGAAAACGACATTTTAATGAAATTTTTCGTGTTTTCAAGGTGAAACAGTCTCAAAAATTGATGTGAAAAGTCGAAAAATAGTTTCTCAATAGGAATCTGAAAATGTCATTGGAATAATTTTTTGAATACTAAATAAATTGAAAAACAGTAAATTTTCAAAAATCTAAAAAAATGACCAAAACAGTTCTTCAAGTACCCAAAACACCTGAAATTCTTTCAGGTCTTTTTGAGAACTCGGTGGAAAGGTGGCTGATCGTGAGTTAACAGAGACCGCTTCATAGGTATAATTCCTATGTTACGTAGGTATAATTCTCATGTTATACAGGTATTTTCCCTATGTTTATCGCACAGCAATTTTTTTTCTGTAAAAATGGGAAAAATACCTATGTAACATCGGAATTATACCTGTTTCTATTCGAATAGTTTCTATTTCAACACAGGAATTGTACCCGTGTTGACATAGGAATTGTCCCTGCGTGAAGATCGAAAGAATACCTAGTTTTTCTCTGCGTGCGAAGATCTGTCAATATTTTCAACTGAACGATAATCAAATACCGAGACGCATCGATATCGCGATTTTTCTGACCTTGTCAAACCAAGATTTTTGTGGCCCCGCAACGAATTCGACTTGCCTCGTGTTCGACGCGAGTTCCTTACTCAGTGGCCTTGCTTCGACGTATCGCAAAACCGTAGCTTCTAACAAACTTGGTATGCCGAAATCGCGATGCTAGGTTCGTCGAGGAACAGTCGTTTCGCAGTAATAATTTCAATTCCGCGTGTACGTTAAAATACAGGCAGAAATTCGAGTACGGTCGAACCGCGGGGTCAACACGTCCGCAAACAAACACGTGGAACGAAACGCGGGGTCGGAATGAAAGTGTATTAAACGTGAATTTGCGAACTCGGCGAAACCAAATGAAATATTAACGCCCGGGTGAAAATGAAATCTTCCTCGTTTCATTTCTCGCCCCTAAGTCTCTCTATAATGCTTTCCTAATACCCCGACTGGAAAAGCTCCGGTTGTCCTAATCACGCGGAGGTCTCTGACTAGGATACGCAGATTTCGTTCTTTGTTATTCGCCACATCAACGACGCGCGCTATATTTGTAAATTAATGTTACGCTTCCGAGAAAAATATCAACGTTACGCGACGTCTGACCCACGTGATTTAACCTACGCACAACAACTCGCGAATATACCGTATTACTCAACTGTGCGCGTCCCGACTCCATTCCAGCTGACACATCGAGACGGTCTAAGAGACAACCGACGCCTGTATTCCCCGTTATCTCGTCGCTGTTCGTGTTATCACGAAAATGTCTGCGACGCGAACGCGATTTGTTCAGAAACGCAGCCAGCTTTCATTCGTAAGCAAGTATTCGATCTTTCTATCGGTCTGTCTGTTGAAAAATCAAATAAAAAATATATCCTACGCCGCAAACGGTCAAGAATTTTGTGCCGAGTATATTGATCCGTGGTAAATGTAGTTCAACTGCTTCGCGTATACGGAATACGTAACATCCGGAGGAATAAAATAATCGTCATTGTTTTATTGATGGTCGTAAAAATTTGTTGCACGGAGTACGTTAGATCTGGTGACGTTCGGTGCTACAGTTCTATACATCTAACGTGCAACCTAATGCTTCTCGCAATTGACTTTGATATTTTTGGAGTCGATTAAGATCGTTTCGTGATTTGGCGATTTCAGTGTACTCCAAGATATTCCACTGGGTGTGTAGTAGTGTTTTTTTCCCATCAAGGTAGATTGCATCAAACTAGCCACGCCATTAAGGGGATATTCTAGTCTGTCTAAAGGGCTAAATTTCGGGGTTTTTCAAAAATTCGATAAAAAACTAAAAATATTTTCAAGAAAAAAGAAAAAAAAATTGAAAACATTAAAACTGAAACAAATTACATTTCTAGTTATCTTAAAAAAAAACACACGAACACACAAGAAAGATTCTTGAATAGGATGGATGTTGCCATAGCCCGTACCACGGAAAACGAGAATTTTTTTTTCGCAAAATGGCGAATGTTTGAAGAAAAAAATCATTTTTTAGCCTTGTTCTCAGTTTTGAATTTTTTGAACATATCAAGAAACAACATTTTTATATACGTCTGGTCCGGGTCAGGGAGGAATACATAAAGAAGGCTCGTGCCAAATTTCAAGTTGATCGGTTAATTAGAACTTGAGATATCGCGTCAAACGTGCGGGAAAAAGTAGTTTAGAGAAGAATGTGTTTAAAGATTTGAGCAAAGTATCAACTTGCTAAGTTTCCACGT
>OZ018311.1:18759376-18864376 GCA_963969455.1 Arge pagana | reverse complement strand
AAATAGAACTAGAAAAAGTTCGAAAATTTGAATTTCAGCGCTTGGTATTCTGATTTCATAGTAATCATCGATAAAAATTTATCTGTATTTACCAAGTACAAAAGGTAGTTCCTACAGTTAACCATTAAGGTGGTCGTTAAAAATTAAATCCTTTCTGACGCCCAGAAAAATCTTTACTTTTGACGAAAAACTGCGGAAATTTTTTTTTGTTTTCAAATAAAAAGAACGTGTTGCCTGTCGATCTAAGTTCATTTTCCGATAAAATTGTAGGCAATGGTATTTAATATGTCTCAGTCTTAATTAACTAGATATAACTTAGAGAATAATTGCAAATTTAATTTGTCACAAAATTAATTATATTTCCGAGAAGATTATATTTTTAGGTCTCTGAATGTTGACCGTGCGGAGTTACTGAATTTATTATCGAGAATATCTCGATAAATATCAACTTTATAAAAAAATGGAAAGCGACCTTTTTTGTAGAGAATTTAATTTCCTACAAAAACGTCTTCATACATTTTTTTCAAAAACCAAATACTATAGAAGATATTTAAAAAAAAAAACTACGATTTTATCAAAAAATGAACTTGCATCGCAATGCACGTGTTCTTTTTGTTTAAAACCAACAAAAAAAATATCCCCATAGTTTTTCGTTCAAAGAAAGGATTTTTCAGGGCGTCGGAAAGAATTTAATTTTTAACGACCACCCAATTAACCATTCAATAGCCTCATAGAATCTACTGTACGATAATATTTAACGTAAGATAAAAAAAATTACAGCTCGAAAACTATTGGTCGGACAGCGTTTGCTCAGAGGAACTTTTTTGTAGCAAATTCAATCCCCTACAAAAGCCGTAAACTCATTTTTTCCACAACAATTTTTTGAACACCGAAAAATCGAGTTGAAAGGGGGAAAAACATGTTTTCGTGTTATTTATTTTGGAAATCGAATTTTGGAAACAGCGACGTCTCTAAGCAACTTTAAAAAAAAGACCAAAAAAATGGGACACCCCAGCTTACGCGTCAAAGAAGGAGACTAGCCCCAATGGACAATCAATCGCGACTGGTTACAAACGTTGCTGCAGCTGGGAATAGACTGGTAGTCGACTATTCGATGACGCCAATTTCGATGACGCCAGTTTCGAGTTCGAAGGAACTCGATTTCGCGGCGTTCGTAGTCGTGGTCAACGGGGCTTCCGCGACGGATGGCTGGAGAAATGGTAACCTATTTCACGAGACTCGTGGAATTTTGGGTCGGGTTCGTCGAGAATCCCGAAGCGTGGGGTCGGCTTTGTCGTTGTTTGCGGACAAAGATCTTTTCCTTGATCCGGGGGATGAAAGAGTTTAGTGGCAAAGGTAAGTAAAGCAGAGATAACAATTCTAATCGAATGTAAATGTTGCGGAATAATCGGGTTCTTCTTCCTCGATTGAGAAAGCATCTTACTTCGTGGCTGGTCGTCGTCCTCCAATATTTTATGGTCCCACGGAGAATCGAACGAGGCGAATCATCAAGGAGGAAGGAACCAACCGAAGCGTGATTTGAAATCTCGGAGACAAAGAGACGAACGTTCTCCTTTGTATTGGCATAGTGCAGCTCGGTCGAGCGAGCCGAATTGAATCAATTCTGAAAATAACTCGACCGTTCTCGGTCGTAGAGTTTGCTTTTCGCCTCCTCCGAGATTGATCAATTAGTCACTAATCTCGGAACTCTCGAGCCATCCATCCTTTTCAACGGCGCTGTGACTCGACTCACAAATCCCAAACATCTCTTTTACTCGCATCAACGTCCCCCCGACTTCCCCTCGAGTTTTTTTTCCGAGGGTCCTCCTGGAAGCCAAAGACTCATGAATCTTCCGAGAACAAACCCGTAATGGTATTCCGGACCGCCTTTAGTCTCCTCTCCTTTTGCCGGAGGTCAACGAATGATCGTCACACGCGACCCCGTCGCCTCTCCTCGAAATCCTTTGCCTCTCGAAGTTTTCTCCGATCCAAAAGACATCCGTGCTTCGTGCACCGCTCGTCATTTCCACCTTGATGCGACCCAAACTTCAACGCGCGTCATGCTAGCAGAGTCGTGTTGGAACATTGAATCGCGGATAGCATCAAAATTAGACGCTCTTCAGGTACTCCTTAGGTGCTAATCCGATTGTTGCCCTAGCAGAGCACCGCCAGAAAAACAACGAAAGCGTCTTTCCTTGTGAATGCAGCTTGCGGCAAGAAACTCGAAAAATGTAGTTTCCAGAAAAACGCCTTTCAAATTTCGACGCGGTTTCGGCAACAGGAAACACTGAATATTTGTAGCCAAGCTTGTTATACGGCGATTAATCTGCGATTCCTGCTCCAGCAAATCGCTGATCTTCTAGAGACAACCTTGACCTTCTCCGAACTATACAGGCCTCTTTCGACGTTTCTTTCGCGCGTTTTTCAGCAACCGATTTACGGCTTTCGTTTTTTTTTTAAATTTCAGTAATTTTTTGTTTTTTCTCAGCCTAAAAAATTTTCTAGCAAAAGATCCGCCACTTTGGGCACGATTAAAATTTTTAAACAAGGTTTCGTTCAGCCGTTTTTGAGATTCCGTACTCACCGCGACATAACTTTTCTTTTGGACTCCTCGAAGATTATAAATCCGTTGCTTGTGACTATGATGATATAAAAAAACTTCTTCAAAATTGTATCACTCGAGTGCCAGAACATTTGTTAATACGTAAGTAAACCAGTCTTTGTAAAAAAATGATTAAGAAAGCCGTTTTCCGGGATTTTAAGCGTACGTACGCGGTTGAGTCGATCGAAGAAGAAATTCGCACGCACCGGCAACGCGCGAAGGTTACACTTGTGGCGAATCATTTTGAGTTAGCGTTCACCTCGCGATGGTTTTTTTACGATGGCGCACTGCCGTTTCATAATTCAAGAATGTAGGATGATTTTATTATCTTTGGGTGATTTCGAAGGCGGCAGCTCGCTGTTTCGTATGATAAACGTCGGGATCGTGTGATTGCCGTGTGATGCTGATGGCGGTTGGTCTAGGTGCCCCGAAGACGGATCACCTCCACCGTGTTCTTTTTATGCTCTTATTATTACTTGCTCGCGCGGATCTCGTCGCGCGTTCTGCTTTCGCGCCCCTACCGTGGGTCGTATCCAGATCCGGCCGGCAGATGCGACGCAAATTGGGCCTCGAAGCCGACTTTATCCTCGGTCGCCGCAAGTACCGAATCGCTAAGCACAAAAAATTTGTCCATTCTGGTAGTAAACGACGTATCGTTTATTTAAAAGGTCAGTTTCCGACCACCCGGTCAGAAAGTTGAAACGAAGGGCTATCTTCCTTTTTTTAGCAATAGTTTAATTTACTTCATAAAACAAATGTTACTCGGTTATGACATAACTGTAATTAACCAAGATTTAGAAAAATATATTCGTTGTGTATCAAATTAGCGGCATATTTTTTAGATCCTCTAAATTCAATAAAGCAAAAAAATCAGCTTAATAGTTGATCCACTGCCTGATCGATGTATTTTTTTTTTAATTGTAGGTCTTGCGAGCAATTAGCTAGAGTGTTATTTCTGGAAAACCCGCCAGTCAACGATCTTAGACCGCTATTTTGCTTGTTTAAAAAAAAGCCCCGATTCTACTCAAAATCAGCCAGTATATTAAGACCTACTGTCCACGGAGGCGTCATTTGAGGAATGCATGCAAACTGCAAATTTTGCATGCAACTGCAGGCGTCGTTTGCACCTCAGATGTGTCCACGCAATCGTCATGCGTTCTGAACGCAATCTACAAAACGGATCGTTTCTCTCAAGCGTAGCATCGTGGAAGCACGTGTTTATTACTTTCCAGTGTGGAAATGTCATCAAGCCGTGGTGAAAACGTGTTTGCCGCGTACAACTTTGTGAGAAGACGACGACATAGGCGAACATTGTATTGGCTCCATCCACATATTTATTTTAATGATTGAAACCAGAAAATTTTACACGCGTAAAATACTATAAAGGTATTAAGGAATACCTGCACATAGGTTCGCAACCATATAAACTAATAGAATTTCAACATATGATTCAGATTTTCAACAGCAGTATAATTCACATTAACAACAGCAATAATAGCGGCGGTAAATGACTGTAAATCATGGCAAAGTTAACGATGAATTCGCATGTGATGGATCTAGCTATGACTTCTGGCCCAGTTTTTTAATTTGAAATGGATCGTGTCCTTGTTATAGGTAGTATAGATCTTTCAGCTCTTTTGGTCAGAGTGTTGTAAAAAATTGAAAATGCGCTGTGTCGCATAGATACTGGTTTTTCTCCCAGCATCCAGGGTGATTTTTGGGAGAGGCAAGTGTTTATTTCTGGTATCATTTTCTGCCTGCACACAGATTTCTCTTAAATAGTCGTAGTGGTGCTTGATCGACTCCAGTATCTTAACGATGTCCAGGGATCTTAACGATGTCATTCTCCTTCCGACTGTTGATGATTTTCAATATTTTATCTTGCAGTTTTTGTAAAATACACACGATGTTATTACAGCCCCCCCCCCACCCAGGCTAGTATACCGTATAATAAACGGTTATTAAAGCTCTTCGATTCATTGTACGTGTGAGTTTGGCAAAAACAAAGGTCAAGTATTTGGTTGTTTTAATTATATAATCAATGCGGTCGTCCCATCTCAATGCGAAGTCGAACCTAACCCCTAGATATTTACGCTCGTTTACTCTCTTTACCGAGATATCCTATTTTTATATCCGAATTTACTGGAACACTATCATTATAAATTCCAAACGTCACGTCTTACTTATATTTAAGGATAACTTATCGAAGGAGAGGCAAGCAGCGATTTTTTCAAGATTATTATTCATAGTGTCTTGCGCCGAGGGCCATATATCCCCGGACGAGAGCAATACTCTGTCGTGCGCATAGGCGACAATTGAGTCATCAGGCATACCGTTCACATATAGCAAGAAAAGCTGCGGACCCAATATTATGCCTCGAGGCACGCCAGAAGTACCTGTCCGAAAACGACTGTAGCAGTCGTTTGCTTTACCCTTTGTTTACCCCTGGTTAAATAGCTTTGCATTGCCGAAAAAATCGCGCTAATGAAAAAAAAAGTGAGTAAATAGACGTGAAAAATTTGAGGTGAAAATAAAACACGAAAATTGGAAAACGCGATAAAATAATTGCCAAAAAAAATTTGTTGGTTCATTAACAAACGAAAGAAAATCAAAATCAACGAGTTACGCTTTATTTTCCCGTAGCAATTCGCGTAAAAAATAATCCGACCCTTCGTATCCCTCAAAACAGGGCTAGGTACTCGAGTCTCCTCGCAATACCGATGAAATATCTGTAGATTGGTGCGCTGGCGAGCGCTGCACCGCGACCGCGAGGCGCCGCCGCATGTGTACTGCTTTGACCGGCTCTACCTCGTAACTCATTGACCTTAGGCCATACGCGTGTGAGTACTTTTTGGTGCAGAATTGCACGCTCTTCCAGGTTCTGGAGGAAAAAATATGTCATTCCATTTAAAAAAAACAACTTGACCGTCGCCTGACCTTGACGGCCTCGCTTACGGAAATACCGATACCACGAAATTGTGTAGCCCTCAAAACCCTGAATATTTCATACCAAACTTTTTTCGGTATGTCGCTTAGTTTCGGGGCCATTAAAATGCATCACCCGGTATATTACTTCTATTTCCATGTACTAATAATTTTATTAGCCTATAAAATAACTAGTTAATATTTATTTATATGTGCAAATATCGGGTGAAAGTTGGTGAGAATAAAGTGTTTGGAACGTGATGAGTTTTTTATTGTGAAAAGTATGCAAGAAATTGATTTTTTTTACATAAATGTTAGTAAATATGATATTATTACTATTTGTAAATCAAGTATTTGAAAAAATTAGAGCATACTTTTTTATCTAGCAATTTCTATTTGAAGCATTGATTTTTATTAACTCGCTCAAAATTAACTAGGCGAAGGTCGTCAGAGTTGGGCCACTTTTTGATTATTGTCTATATCTTTTTCAAAAATTTGAATATTTCCAATTTTTTTTTTTATTCGAAAGTTCAAACCTTTATCCAAAACATATATGTATGGTAACTTGCTGCGACAAGGGAAAAAAACGTTGTTGACGAAAGAAAAAAAAATTGTCAGAGTTGGGCCATTTCAGTCAGAGTTGGGCCACCACTGAAATTGCAGGGAATATGTACTGAAACCGCTTTTTATGGAATGGTATGCAACATTTTATTGTTCTTAATACATTTTGACATGTTTACGATGAAAAACACAGAAAATCAATTTAATCAGAGTCGCAATTTTGACATACGAAAAAACTTTTTGTTTACAAGAACAAACAAGAAGACTTTCATTTCTAGAATTTATTATAGTGTTTGAAGGTTTGCAAAACATGAAATAAAGCATTTTTTTATCTGTAATTCAAATTTTCATATTCTTTGTTATTGCAAAAATGGTTATTTATTCATTTTTTAGTCATGAAATGAGATTTTCATTTCTACAATTTATTACTTTAGTGTTTAACGGCGCGAAAAACATGCTAAGAAATGATATTTCACTGTTAGAAAAAGAAAAGGATGTGGCCCAACTCTGACTACACGAGTAACCCAACTCTAACAACATTCGTGTTTTTTGATCGCAACTCACTACAGCTGGAGAGGTTAAGGAATCAAAATTTCCTTTTAGAAACTTGTTAATGATCGAACATACAATGTTATTATATGCTTACTTCAATTTCGGCATGGTTTTTTTGCGAGTTATGGGCACTTTTTTTCGAATAGTACAATACATCCAACACTATCAAAAACAATACGAGGGCCTGACACTTTTTGGAAATAATTTCTGCGACTGTCAATGCTTCACAAAGTTAGCCGTCATCGAGACAAACAGTTCCATGCATTTGCACCGATGGCAGCATTTGTCATATACCAAATACAGTGGTGGCCCAACTCTGACAGTGGTCCAACTCCGACGACTTTCCCCTATAATTTGTTTTTCGACTCCGGCGACTGAATTAGCTGCATTGAATGCACTTTTTCTCGAAATTACATTGGTACATCTGGTTGTCGCTGGATTTTCAATTCGAAGTTCGATTTGAAATTCGCCAAGAAAACTCGGAAATACGCCACGTACGTCGCGACGAAGGGGTTCGCGTTAAGATCTATTCGCGCGGCGCTTGCAGCATCAGCTAGAGTATCCTCGCGCGAATTCAGATCTCTCTGTGGAACGACGCGAATCGCAAACTGATTATCACATATTCATTCGGTTTCCCCCTTTGGACATTCCTCGACGTTTTTCATTCGGAATCCGCTCGACGGAATTCTTCGCAGTAAAAGTAGGATCACGTACCACTGGGTTCAAGCCGGTTAACGTACGTCTGTAAAATTGACAAAACGCGCGCACCGACTCCCAAGTGGGGAGCACGAGGTGAGAATAAAATTGAAAAATTTCCGCAACTTCCCTCAATTAAATTTCTTCATCGGTCGCTTTTTTAGGCACAATCGTTGAAAACAGAGCGCCTTATACGTTCGCCGTCGCAACAAGCGTCGGATCCAACGATGTTAACATCCAGATATTACGAAAACGTGACGAGCGACCATAGAGCAATTTGATTCAGAGGGGAAAAAACTATACCACTTTGCACCACAGCAACAGCAACGAAAAAATTGAAAAAAAAATACGCGGTCGTGTCTCGCGCAAAAAATCGACGAGCTTTTTGGCTAAGCCCGGTTTTTCTCGCTCGTATTTCCAGCCCTCGACTATTTTTCCATAATTCGTAAAGGCAACGGAACTACTCGGTAATCCAGATTACGTTTATTTCCACGAAACTGAGTTTTCAGCAGTACCGGATCAATAAACGAGTCCGAGGCGCGGAGTGACAACGTTTTTGAGTGGCCACAGAATTAGAAACGATTCGATGAATACCCGGAAATACGCATAACAATTAACGACAGCCGAATGAAGCAGCCTAAACAAAAATTTCCAGTCCGGGACTGTAAATCGAAATGTCCAAAAAAGTTTTTTTCCATTTTTTATAATAATTCTAGTAAACGTAAAACATTGTAATACAGTTTTTCAGCAGCACATCCTTGGAATTTTACATCCACTGACAACGTTTTAGTATTCAACTGCGATCGAAGACCATTTATCGCTTTTGAGTCGAACATCGATGCAACATTTTTCAAATTCCTCCGGCTCAAACTTGGACGTGGGATTCGGTGCTTTTCTCCGTTTTCCCAAACTCTATCCGGACAGGATTATCGCCTCGACGGCGGAGACTTCATTCCCATTCTCCGGACCGCGAATGGGGTCTTTGAAAGAAAAAAAATGTCAAACGCCTTAGAGACACCTTTGTCGAGTCGTGGACCTCGATGACACTCGGCCCGAACCGCGATGGTCCATTGATCTATCGTCCTGCGGATTTCTCGACTCCATCCTCTCGCTACGTACGCTACGTATACGTGCTCTCGGCTCATTGCTCTCAACCTCTCGACGAGCGACCCTAGACTTCATAGATACCGTTCTCGAGGGTTATACGACACAATGCGCCGGCTGCTTTCGAGTGGACATTGGTAGGGCTTCCATGCACGCGTCGCGATTCAACGCGATAGCAAAAAACTTTACCGAGCTTTTCACAAATTCACAAGTATTTTCACCGCGAGTCGAGACTATCGACCCTTCACCCTCTCGGTCACGAATTTTTCCACCAGTCTTTTGTTATTTATGGAATTTGGTGTACCAGGCTTTTCGAGATCGTTGATCACGAATTACAAATCTCAGAAAAATTGCCATATTTCAACGTTGTGATCGGCCACATCGAATTTCAAGAATTTCACAGCGACCTCAACAACCTCCGCATACAAACTTTCAGATAATACCGGCTAATATTTCGTCTTGGCATGAATTTTGATTTGCAGTGCGTTTAAATACCTGGGTAGTTCGTGCACAGTTTCACATTTGTTGACCCGACGGCGCGAAAATTAGAGGGCAGAGCCAGAGAAAATAGAGAAAAGGGGAAAGATCTGTGATTCGAGAATTATTTAAAATCAATTTTATTTTATCCGCTCAAAAGTTGTTTCGAACCTTCTAGAATATAGGGAAAAAATGTTATACCTGAAAGAATTTTCCTTCTCATTAAAAATTTAGACAATCCAATTTTTCGTTTCTTCGTCTCAATAAGACATTTCATAACTTTAAACGTGTTCTTCCCGAAACACGTTTTTTCCAAACGGCACGAAGCACTACGCCAACAATTTTCATTATTTGTATTCGAATTTTCAACGATATCTTCGGAATACCACTTCGAAGGGAAATACGTACGGGGTTTTCGATTAGTTCGTTTGAACATTATTTAGTAACAAATGATTAGCGTCATTCGGGTTCAGCGTGTGCGCTTGAGCATTCAAAGTGGCGTCAACCTTAAACAATCAGGAGTAAAGAAAAATGAAGTCACGTATTTGGTAAAATATTCGTTTAACTAATACTCGAATTTAGAACTAGCGTACGAAATTTTCACGATTAAAAAAACCCGGCTTTACCCGTATTGCGGGTACCACGTGCGCGCTCGTGGGGGGTAAGGGTACGCATTTTTAAAACTAAAGTTATAAACGTCTCAACGGCAAATTATCTCAATATCATAAATATTTTTCCCTCGGGACTTCTTTTTTTGATAATCTGAGAGACCTGATCAATAGGTAATAAGAGATTGACTCGTTAATACCAAACGTATCCTCAAAAGTTAGGCTGGAAAATGAACTTTAATAAACTACTGCCAGGGGAAAAAATCGTTTACCGTAGTGGCTATTCGCAGTACGCGGTGACAATCTGTGCCGCGATGCCGATTTTTGTTATAGTGGAAAACAAAAAAACGGATCATACGAGGTCGATTTCCTTGGGGTTCCTTACGTAATGTCCCGGTAATATACCTTTAAATTGTCCGTCATGTTACGACCCCCTCGATCCCTCTTTGGAGATACAGGGGATGCGCACACTTGGCCGCCGCGCACAGTTACCCCGAATGACTCTACGCCTTATGTTATTCGAAAATTCAACGTGTTTATTTAAATACTAATTGAATATTATTGTACTTCTCTTGCTATGGGCCTGCAGATTGGGCGATTTGTTTTCCTCCCGATTGAAAATGGCATCAGCTACACTGCGCAGCGTAGAGCGCGTCAAATTCGACGAGCCCCACGAGAATGGCTCCGTCGTCGACATTTCTAAATATTTATTCATGATCATTTGTCATTTAAATACTCGCATACATGCCCAACAACTTCTTCGAGTTGCATGATTCGTTTGATATTTTTTCCATGCTAAAATAATTGTCGAAAAAACGCTTTTTTTATTCTAAAAGATTTGTCGGTGAGAAATATGTGTCGATGGAATGGGGATTCAATTTTCTCTAATCTTGTTTGCGGTTAAAATTAAAAGCAAACAGGTGAAAACCGGTAGCTTTCGATGTTTGTAAAGAAAATGTATTCTTGTTTGTTTCAGGTGAGCAAGAATCTTTTGGTTCGTTGCGCTTCGTTATCGAAGAGTGGAAAATCCGGTGACTTCGACTGATCGCGAGTCGTTAGAATCGGAGCCGGTTGAGTTTAAAATTGCGTTGTACCTACCATCGCGGCGTCGAAAGATCGTGAGTTTCCCCGTATATACATCTAGATGTATCAAGCCGGAAAGCAACGAAATATTTTATATTTTCCGTTTCCGCGTAAACACTCCGCGAGATCCTCTTTCGTGCCATAAATCACGGCTTTTGTAACCTGTTTACCTATACCTTTTCCCTCTTTTGCTGACGCGACCGCGAGTCAGATTTTCATCCGGTGAGAAACCCAATTTCTGCGTAAATAGTCATGCAAATGTTTCCGGCGAGAGCAATTTTAGAGCTGCCAACTTGAAAATACTACGCAAGCTCTAAAGCTCTACGGCTACTCGTCGAAATATACTGCCTTTGTAACACGCCTACTTCAGGCCACCAGCTTTCGCGATGCAGTCGTAATCGCTCCAGCTTTCTATCACATCGCAGCTGAAGATCGACGATAATTATTTCAGAAGACCATTCAACCTGGATCGAAGCTACGATTTCCTCCGAAAAAAAGCTCTCTCCGCGTCTTATTACGATGATCTCCAATAAAGCAACGATAAAATTCTCACAGAAATTCGTAGTCGCTGGTAGGGTGGGTAAGAAAAAATCGACTATTTTTTTTTTACTAGTACACGTTACCCCTTTTCTAGAGACGTCTGGAAAATTCTCACCGAAAATGAACCCTTAATTTCCATAGAAAGGTCCTCCGCATTATACTTTTCGATTTTTTCCTCGGTCCAATAAGAAAAAATTCACATCTCACTCAATAATTGATCGTATAGGAAAACTTTATATACCGTTTTGTAGGAAATTGAACGCTCTACAAAAAAGGTTTATTTCATTTTTACCGTAAATCTCACCATTTAAAAATTATTAAACATTGAATGTGATTATTTTAAGACAAATTGGCTTTTTTGCTCATGAATTTTATAACTCGTGAACAAATAAGGATTAGGAAACGGGCGATACATATTTCTGTAGGAAATTCAATTGTCTACGAAAATGCTTTTTAATGCTTAGCCGATTAAATAAGCGTTCAAACGATATTCGGCATCAAACTTTAATTTCTCTTTCAGATCGATAAACTTATCCCAACTTTTTTCTATTTTTTGTACCCACTAACAAAAAAAGATTGTTAGTGCCAAGTTTTACCATATTGACCGTTTTTTTCCGGCCGCGATTTGGGAGTTTCGCGAAAATCAGCGACGCGAGAATTCGCGCGCACCGATAATCGTTTCGTAAGAATAGGATTTTTAGAGAATACTCGGGGCCGTTTTGAAGCATACGGGAACCCTTGGCCACACTGAAATTTGGGGCCCCTATGCAAAGAACAAAATGTGTGGATGATAGAGAAACAATCAGTTAAATATTTTAAAAATACGAGTATTTAATTATTTTAGTGCTATTTCAAGAAGCAAAACGAACAAATCATTGATTTACGGTTTGCATTGGTGACGATATTGCCTTCTTTATGGATTTCCGTACTGCAAAATCTTCTATTGCATCCTAAAAAGTCTATCTATCTATTAGAGAATATCACTATCAATACACATGACTGACAAATAAGCAAGTCGTTCATAATTAATCGTTTTAATTCTTTTGAGCCCAGAAGATCAGCGCTCTCCACTCCTATTGGTGACCATTAGGGAAAGAAATATCCTCCGAACGTGCCTGCAAATAGCGCTGATGTAAATGACCGCTGGATGGCATTGAGAGTTTTTTGTTGTTGTATATTTCGTTGGTAAAATGTCCACTGTCCAATAAATAGTCTATTTGAAGATCAGACTTGATCGGCAATTTACAATTCAACGTTGAAATAACATTAATTCTTAGTAGAGAAAAATTCAATGAACACTGAGATTCTCTTATTTTCGTGTTAGTGGCGAACATGCCAGCCTTTCGGGGCCCTGGGAGGCCAGGGGCCCCGGGCCAGTGGTCCGTGTGCCCTTATGGTACAGACGGATCTGAGATTACTGTGATACTGGATTCATGTCTTCTTTGCTCGCTGTGGCCCTATATTCGTCAAGTTTGCTGTGATGCTAGGAAGTAATTGCATTCGCCGGTAAACGACATCCGGTACGAGAATCGTATGAGACTATCATAACGCTCACGCGACTCTCGACACATGATTTATAGGAGGATACTTTCATCGCTGACGATGTAGCTGCTTGGAAAGATGCATTTTTCGTAACACGGGGATCGTATACTCGAATGTACGATCCGACAATGAGTTTTGGGGTTCAAGGGGCTACACGGGTTTGGAATTATCAACAAATCAATTTATTTCAATTTTTTTATTCGATAGTTCAATATATCTAGAACGTTATCCCAAACTTTCGAGTCAATCGGATTAAAGCTCGAGGAGTGAGAGAGCTTTCCTTATACTTCCCCGGTTATTCGGCGGTCATACGGAGCGGCCGCGTTGATTGGCTATTATTCTGGACACGCTTTGGATGCATTTGAGAAAAGCACGTGCTGTAAATTACGAGAGACTCGGAAGAAACAACTAGATTCGGCAGAATTCGAGGAGTTGTAAGGGGAGCATTTGGGAAAAAACCGAACGCAGTGCCAATCACCGAGGACCAGCTGGCAGTATGGAAGCAGCATCGCGTTTTCCGAGAAACGCTATTCTTGAAGGCGGTGGACGCGATTTCCCACAGACTAGTGCACCGATCTTATTGAAATTTCGCGCGCTACTTCGAAATGGCATTGACTAGCGATTGACCAAGGATTTTTGTACAGTTTTTATTACAACTAATTTTACGAGGCTGTACGTAGTGTAAATTGTACCAAAAAATGTACCATTTTGTACGCAACTCTGCCAAAAATCCAAATTTCAATTTATTTTCTAATCTTTCATTCAATCACCCGCTATACTTATCTACTAACAGAAAATATTTGGTTTTTTGATTTTAAACAAAGCTGTCGCGAGTTATCGTGTCCACAGCGAGGACCCTTGTTTAGGGGTCTCCGGAAACCAGGTTCCTCTGGCTGAATTTCCAACATTTTTGGAACAAAATTTGTTAATACACCGTTGAAACGTTACTTTTCGACGATCTTAATATTTTAAATGAAATAACTTGGATAAAATGTGAAACAAAATCGAGAAAACATGCTCTTTTGGCTTCGAAACCCGTGTAACCCCTCGAAGTAAAAGTCTCTGATTCACGAATGCAGTGTTTTTTTTCTGTTCACGATGTACTCCTCAGATGTATTCATTAGTGGACGGTATTCAGAGGGATAGAGTTACAGCCTTGCGAGGATTTCTAAAGGCTTTTTGAAGACGGAGCGTATCGGTGGGATGGAGAAAAGATAGAGCGTATCGGAATACCGTTGGATTCTCAGGGATGACACCGGGGTCGTCTGGCTGCTCGCATATAACTCTGCGAGCCTTGATCCCACTGTGACCGGTCAAGCAAGTTCTATTTGTACGCTCAGCAGGCGGCTAGCGTCCAAACGCAAACATTGCGATAAAATCCTACCTCACCAAATGTCCTGACTCGAGCGCCGAAGCCACAAAATCCGTAACGGAGACGAAGCTCTTCTTGGGGAGAATAGATCGAAAACTTTCTACCATTTCTCCGTTATCCCTCAGTCCTCATTTTTTTCGTCTACTGTGGCTAGGGATTTTCGATCGATGACTACCAGGCTTACGTCTTTCCGAGTCTCGAGCATTGATCCGTTCACCTGGAGTCAAGATACGTCTTGACCGGGTGAAAGGAAGCTCGGCGGACTCGGTACCATTCGGAAAATAGTACGTTTGTAGACGCTGACCGAGAGCGGAAGCGGGATCAACGATGCGCTCTCGGAATGCCACCGCGGTGTAAGCGGGAAGAACATTCGTAACGACGCGCGAGCAACCGCGCCGCGATTCAGGGGAAGATTCCGCGGGAGCAGCTCCTCTTCCGCGGAGTCTCGCGATCACCGCGTTCCCAGCTCTCCCGACCGCGAGTCCCGTCGACGAGAATCGTCCGATCATATCCGCGACCCCCTCGATTTCCCTCCGAAGTTTCCCCAGCAGAAGCGACAGGGTCGCTACGCGGACCTCCCTCCCTGTCCCCGGTTCGCGCCGCACGGTTCCCTCGTCGGACTCGGTGGACGGAGCGATCCGCATCTCCGCGCCTCGCGGAAAGCAGCGCGCCGCTACGGTTCGCGGAGGAAGACGCGCGCGGTACGTTTTGCCGCGTCGGTGAGTCGCGATGCGCTCTCACGGGTCGGGTACGAACGGGCTGCGGCTGCCCGTCCGTCGCGATGCCGTTGAGATTCCGCGGTAGCCGCGTCATCCGCATCGAGCGCGATCAAAGCGCGATCGGACTCGCGATGCTTCCCGAAGAAAGAGTCGTCGAACGAAGTAGTACGGCGGATGAACGGAACCTAACGACGAGCGGGGAACGACCGATCGAGTCGCCCCGCGCGTCGCGAGCCGAACGGAAAGACTCCGGGTGGCACGCGTCGCCCGCGAGCTCCCGTGCCCCGTGCGATCCTCGGACTGTCCGGAGCGTCAGCCGCGCTCGATACCTAATTGCATTTGTCCCCATCAAACAGAATTTCCGAAGCAATCTCGAAGATAAAATAAACCCGACCTACGACACCGAAGCGCAGAGGTTTCCGAAGCTGCCGATAACACGTACGTTTGATTAAAACGTTTCGTACCCCGAGCATCGACCGAGATCCCGTTTCTCCCCTGTCACGGTAATCCGTCGGCGATTCGCGTCGAATCTTCTCTGTTGCTAGACTGTCTCGTTCGGTCGAAATCAATTTTTCATTTCTACCTGTCACGATGTTGAAGCCTCGGCTTCACTAACCATGCCGGGCCATCAATCTGTCTCCCTAATCCGGAGATGCGAGGATACAGCCAGAGCATGTCTTCGTCTCTATCTGCTCCTCTGATCATCCGACCAGTCAATCCTCTATTTACAAACTTTTACCGACATCAAAGGCACCAACATTTCACGCGCGACTCGTAGAAAACGAACGCGACTCGCGCGACACCCTTTGCTATCCTACGAGTCAACTGAACTCTATCTTCGGAATCGGGTACCAGAAATCATCCACATCGCATCCCACGCTTCGTCCTTTGACGAGGCATCAGCAAAAACGGAAAAAAATTCTATTCATTTTGTGTTTTCCAAACAAATAGCAAATAAAATTAATCGACGTATCAATTGTTTAAAAATTCATTACTAGAATCGTTGTCTCTGGTTATTGAAATATTCAGAAATTAAAATAATAATATTATTAATCATTCCAATGTGCAATAATTTGGAATTGAAAAGTGGCCAATTACAAGTATATTCGATGAACAATAGCTTGAATATTTCCAATTAATCAGATATTCAAAAAAATCGAATCGAATAATTCCAACGTTTCGAATTGTTTAAAAAATTGTAATATTTGTGATCTAATAAATGATCTTGTTTTTCCAAAACTAAATAAAATACGCTTTGGTGTCAGCGACTCTCGTGTAAATATTGAAAAAGATGATCAATGAGAATTTCCGTGATATTCGAATAAAAATATTCAGTCGAGAGAGTGATTTATATTCGTGTATTGATTTTTCACCGATACTCTTCGGTCGCGAACTGAATTCCAGGCTAGTTTATGATAAAAAATGTGTTAAACTTATCCGCAAATAATTCAATAAATACTATTTTTTGTCTACTATTAAGTATTTAAATACTCAAAAATTCTTTTATCGCTAATTACCAAACATTCGAAAAATTGGTATTTAATTTTTTTTACATCGACTATGTAAAACAAATTAGTAATCAACTCAACGGCTATTTATAACAAGTACCAAAATAACGAATAATATTTTTCATCTCGAATGGCAAATATTCGCATGATAAATAATTTTTCTACCAATGAGGACCAATATAAAGATATTTATTAGCTTTTATAAGAATAACGATTAGTTGGGAAAAATTAAATCGATCAAAATAAAAAATGACCAATTTCTTCGAATAATCATTAAGAAATAGTCGCATCGCTACCGAAACAAGCGGCTTTAGGCGGGCAGCGAGTCAGCCTTTGAACTTCCCGTTATTTCTGCACGATCCAATATCATTCATCGTTACAATTTATTAATTACCCAAAATTCCTATGCGTACTATTTTTTTTTCAAACTAAACATTTTTGAGATTTCTAGATTTTTTAATACCTTATAGGATTCGCCATTTTGAATTTTCCAAATCTGACTTTAGATTCGTGATCAGCGATACCAAAAACCTTCGGATACGAATTTGGATGCCAGTCCGTTCGACCGTTCCGAAGATATCGACAATTTTATTTTACTTTTAGGGAATTTTGTGATTTAAATTACGGGAAAACTACCCCTCCGAACAACGTCAAAATCTAAACAGTTGTAAATGAAGAAAAGCCGCGTGGATTGAGCCCAATTTGATCAAAATCCGCGCACTCGTTCTCGAGATATCGTTGGGAGAACAATTTGATCGCGTACATACGTGCATACATGCATATAGAAGTCCAACTGAAAATAGTCGGAAGTGATTCTCCGGAACTCGAAACGTGAAGATCCAGCGAAAACTCAGCTTTCCTTTTTTCGGGAAACTTACAATTTTCTTCCTATTTTCTTGTAAACTTCTTATTTTCTCTGCAATCAGAGAAACGCCAAGTTAAAAATTGTTATTGCTGATCCCCGCTCTCAAACAGAAAGCTGCTTAGCCTCTCGATTCGTGAAATCCGAGCCATCAAGATCTTCTGCTCGGTACCTACGCGAATATCTCCCCGGTCCAACGTATGCGCCCCGTGAATCTGGCAGTCGTATCTCTCCGTATCATAACATAAGTTTCGCTTGCTGCTGTTTACCTCGGAAGTTTACATCTCAGTATTCTCAATCGCGATGCGATGTTCTACCTCGGCTCTCCTCCGCGATGTTTTCTTCTCGAGGATGTTCTCCCTTTCGTAACGAGGCGTAGCAAGACGTCACAGCCTCCCAACCGCTCTCGCTCTCTCTCTCTCTCTCTGTCCTCCCTTTGATTCTTATCGAACGCACCGGCGCGAGAAGATCGGCGAGGAAGATTTCCGGTTTGCTCGGTTAAAGCGAGATGTGGAACGTATGGGATCTTCTTTAGAGCTCACACCAGCCGCGCGTGGACAGTAAGCGTAACGAATGTCGCCCACCTAGGCTATAACTCCCGAACGACTGAGATGCTCCCAGGAACCACCACCCCGTTCGCCGCGGTCTTCCGTGGCTCTTCATCGGTCCTTGCCTTCGAGGAACCGTATCCTTGTCTCGGGGGAACGGTAGGTATACCTACTCTCTTCCCGTACAGTTGCAGTAACCATTGGTTACTGGCTGCGGACTAGTAGGCTAACCTCGCGGAAAATGAAGCGAAACAGACGGTTGTTCGCTTCGATGGTGCTCGATTCGCCGACATTCTTAACGCGAGGCACGAGCTTTCTCTAAAAGCTTGAGGAGTTACGGGGGCTTTGAGGAGAAAAAAAACGTGTTTTCCCGAATTTTTTCTCTCTCGCCATTATACAGAAATTATTCCACTAACAATGCCGAGTGCATCATAGACTAGATGTATAGTATAAAGTTTATTCGATGTTATTGAGTAGTTTTCGACGAACGAAATATGAAATATAGAGATTAATTATATTTTATCATTTGTCGAAAATTATCAATGCAAATGATGTGAAAAATGTACAGGAATGAACAAAAAATTAATTTTTATACTTCAAAGGAATGTAATTTATTAACATTCGTAAAGGGTAAATCATTGGTAAGTACCTCGAATAACTGTTATTTTTCATGAGGTTGAAGCTTCCTATGGAAATTTGATTTTTGTTAAATAATCGGGACATTTCAATGTCCCGTGTTCTCCGTAACACTACCCGTTACGTAAGCTTTCTAAGGACCTTCAGTTTTTCATAGAAAATTACTAGACTAATTAATCTATCGAAATAAACTTATACAAAATAGTTTTCGTATTTTGCGTTGAATGCCTCAACCTCTTTAAAGAGTAACACTTCAATAGTATTTTAACAAACGTGCTTCCAAAAATGTTGGAAATTCAGCCAGTGGAACCTGGTTTCCGGAGACCCCTAAACAAGGGTCCTCGCTGTGGACACGATAACTCGCGACAGCTTTGTTTAAAATCAAAAAACCAAATATTTTCTGTTAGTAGATAATTATAGCGGGTGATTGAATGAAAGATTAGAAAATAAATTGAAATTTGGATTTTTGGCAGAGTTGCGTACAAAATGGTACATTTTTTGGTACAATTTACACTACGTACAGCCTCGTAAAATTAGTTGTAATAAAAACTGTACAAAAATCCTTGGTCAATCGCTAGTCAATGCCATTTCGAAGTAGCGCGCGAAATTTCAATAAGATCGGTGCACTAGTCTGTGGGAAATCGCGTCCACCGCCTTCAAGAATAGCGTTTCGCGGAAAACGCGATGCTGCTTCCATACTGCGCGGTGGTCCTCGGTGATTGGCACTGCGTTCGGTTTTTTCCCAAATGCTCCCCTTACAACTCCTCGAATTCTGCCGAATCTAGTTGTTTCTTCCGAGTCTCTCGTAATTTACAGCACGTGCTTTTCTCAAATGCATCCAAAGCGTGTCCAGAATAATAGCCAATCAACGCGGCCGCTCCGTATGACCGCCGAATAACCGGGGAAGTATAAGGAAAGCTCTCTCACTCCTCGAGCTTTAATCCGATTGACTCGAAAGTTTGGGATAACGTTCTAGATATATTGAACTATCGAATAAAAAAATTGAAATAAATTGATTTGTTGATAATTCCAAACCCGTGTAGCCCCTTGAACCCCAAAACTCATTGTCGGATCGTACAGTCGAGTATACGATCCCCGTGTTACGAAAAATGCATCTTTCCAAGCAGCTACATCGTCAGCGATGAAAGTATCCTCCTATAAATCGTGTGTCGAGAGTCGCGTGAGCGTTATGATAGTCTCATACGATTCTCGTACCGGATGTCGTCTACGGGCGAATGCAATTACTTCCTAGCGTCACAGCAAACTTGACGAATATAGGGCTACAGCGAGCAAAGAAGAGATGAATCCAGTATCACAGTGATCTCAGATCCGTCTGTACCATAAGGGTACAGAGTTGCCACGTGGCCACGAATGTAAAACTCGGAACGCATCTATGTCGGTATCAGTTTCACCTCTAGACCTCTCCGCTCAACTCGAGATCGATCAACTCTGCGCAAAATCCGCGTTACACGCTGCGGAGATCCGGCAGTTGAGACTTTCTTTCCGAAAGCTCTTCCAAGGACGAACCTCGAACGAATTCCGTTCTCCGTTGGGATTGCCAGCTTCTTTTAATG
This sequence comes from Arge pagana, assembly GCA_963969455.1. Classification (NCBI taxonomy): domain Eukaryota; kingdom Metazoa; phylum Arthropoda; class Insecta; order Hymenoptera; family Argidae; genus Arge; species Arge pagana. The sequence goes on along the minus strand of OZ018311.1, from coordinate 18,844,467 downwards.
ATTATGAAAAAAGGAATGCTGATTCGATGGATAACACTCGACGCTCGAACGCTGCCACTTCAGAATTCGCCATCCGATCGATATTTGCCTCTTACGCTGAGCATCCGTCAGCCTCTCGAGCTTCGGTCGTGCCATAATCAAACCACGTCGGCGACCCGATATCGCCCGGGGCTATCGACTTGTTTCCGATAATCTCGTCATTGCGTGGACGACAGCCATTGCCGCGAACAACCCGAAAACGAAGAAGTTGCGCGAGACCAATGAAAAAAAGCCGCAAATACTTTCCTATCAATCCTCGCTCCTCGCCGATTCATTATCAGTCGGCAACTCGCCGACTCGTTCCGTCCGAACGGAAATTAAGCTACTCGGAGAAATCTAATGAACGCTGTATCGAGGGGGTAAAAATTTTTGGCCCAACCCTTTCAGTCGCGCGTTTTTCCTCTGCACCGATTTTGATGAAAAATCGGCATTAGATTCGCAAAATTCAACATGGCGTGTCCAATATGGCCGAAGCGAATTTCCAAAAACTCATTGATTCTTCTAAAACTTTGTACTCGGGGGTCTTCGGGGTCGCTGAGTACGAATCCGGCATTCGATTTTCGAGATTCGAAATGATGGATCCAATATGGCGGACGCCAAGTTTTATATATCTTCCTACTCAGGATTTTGGCCAGGATTTGGTCACTAGGGGGATTTTGGAGTGGCTGACCACGAATCTGAAGTCGTAACTTTATAATTTCTAAATCCGAGATGGCGAATGCCATCTTGTCTCTCTTCGTCTATATTTGTGTCTCTCTCTCCTAGCGCTACTCGGAACTCACGACGAGGACGCGGAGAGCTTCTAGTTCCACTTTTGTTTTTTCTCTTTTTTTGTGTTTTCTATTGTTTTTTTATTCTGCTCGTTTTTTTTAATATCCCTATTTATGATAGTCGACAAAACAATTTTTGAAATTACTGAGTAGTATGAAATAAATGAAAGAGAGATGCGCAAACGAAGTAGAAAATCGAACTCCGTGGTGGTCCGACCCTAACCTAACCAAATTATCTCAAATTTCATCTCGAATCAACTGAAATGTTTATTTCTAACGTACATTCGGAGGAATATTCCTGATGAAGTGGGATTTTATACGATTGAAATTTTTATCGTCGCATTGCGCGGTTGGATCGACTATATCGGATCCGCCATTTTGAATTTCCAAAATCTGATCTCGTATTCGTGATCACCGACTCAAAAAATCCCTAGATCTGTATTTTCCGAGGCATTGGTTTGATATTGGAGCTCTGGGGTGATTTTTCAAAGGGTGGGACCGTAGCGGTCGCACTGTGACTGAAAGGGTTAAAATGTACCTTGATGCATTAAAAATAACGTGGCAAAGTTCTATGTACGGCACTAACCTGAAAGGAGTCGAAATACGAACTTATCGCGGTCCAAATTTCCAACTGGCCGAACCGATATCTCGAAAAGGTTTTGTGCCATCGGCTTGAAATTTGAACTGTATATTGAAAACTTTTTCCGTAACAGTACGTAGGATTTTTTTTTATCTTGCATACTTCAATTATTATTAACAATTTTCGAGTAATTTTTTTGCGGTCTTTCGACTTTTTTTTTTAATATGGCGCTATTTAGTTAATAATCGCTTGAAAAGAAAATCCTACGTACCTTTGTAGCTCTTACTAAACTCAATCGAAATTTCTTTGGTTCATTATTCTATCTGTAAAATTACAAGAGAAAAGTGTTCCACCGTGGAGACATAAAAAAAGACATTTTCGGAAAATCGCCATAAAGCTGCTTGTTTCTTTTGCACAGCTACTATATCATGCAAAAACACTGTTGAATACCCAATTAACAGAGTGCTTTTTACTGCATTTCCAATTCTAATTTATTAGGAAGTTTTTACTTGATGAAAAACAACAATTATTAGAGGGGTTTATGAATGATTTACCCTTCACGACTCAGCTTGTATGATTATTAATTAATTACATTCGTTTTAACTATAAAAATCAATTTGCTTAATTCTTTTATTTTTGTCATACCATTTGTATTGATAATTTTGGAAAATGATAAAATACGATTAATCTTTATATTACATTGTTTTCTCCAAGTTTGGACGAGCCATCCAAAAGTTAATCCGTACATCTAAAGCGATTCAATAATATCAAACAAACAATTTATACGACGAAAAATCGTTCGACATTGAACTTATTATAGTCTTTGATGTACTCAAAATTTCAAATGAAATAATGTCTATATAATGTGATAAAAATCGACAAACCATGCTTTTTTAAAAATTGTTTACTAATTTCGAATAAACAATTTATAAGACGAAAAATCCTTCAATATTGAATGCATCGTCATAATGACAAATATAGTTATTTTACTCTAATTTTGAATCATCCGGTACAAAACATTTCTTAATAATTATTCTACCTCGACTTCCTTAACCAGGACAAAAATACGATTTATAACGTCGTCAAGCATTCTCGGAGACGTCGCGTCCACCAAACGGTACTGAAATGAGACTTAAAGCTCTCCGAGACATTCTATGATATTTCCATTGTTATCTCTAGTTTATTTGTTAATTTTAGGGGTGTGCCGGATAGTGAATTTCCCGGACAACCTGATACTGAATAATTTGGCACTTTTTGCTAGCGGATAACCGGATCATTATCCGGTAATCACGCGACCAAACTCTAAAAGTAAATTTTACTGTATCTTACAATGAAAAAAAAGCTTCCATTTATAGCTATCGTTACATTGATTAGTATTTCAGACATAATTAACCGGTTGATGTCGATAATAATAGCGAATCATTCAAATTATTTTAACATTTAAGGTGGCTTCGTCGTTTAGTATCGTAGCGAGTGAGGGGCACCATAAGGGCACGCGTGTCTCGAATGGTTATTACCATTTGTTTTTCATACGTATAGTTATTATAGCCATACCCAAGTAAAAGAGTGAAAAATCGCAGAAAAGTACCAGAAAAAAATGTTTGTAGAAATTTATAAGTTCTACTTGCAGTAGCAAAAAGAACCAACTTTCCTCGTAACTTTCTCGAGATTAAAGTGGTCGACCCTATGTTTTTTCGAAACTAAAGTATTCTCTGAAATAAATGCTATAATTGTACATTTTATTTTCCGAGGTCTGTCGTTTAATTCCGGAGTTGGAGTCGATTTTGTAATTTTGTTCGTAAGACTACGCGTTGAACTAAGTATTTTGCGGTAGCGATTTTCTCGAAAATGAATTCGTCGACTATGGTATTTCTTGATCGCAAATGAATGTGACGCGCTTTATTGGCATCATATCTAAATTTCCCAGATTTCTGTCGTTTATTCCCAAAGTGACCGAGCCACCTTAACGCTAATACGGTGCTCGCTTGTACTACAGGGTGTCTAATTTCGACCAGAATGGAAAGGACCCCGCACACTCCTTATGGAAAAGTGGTTTCGGTTAATTTGACTGAATTTCACTGGTTTCAGTTTGAAACTTTGTGCCCATGGAGACATTTGTTCGGGACGCCGAGACACGTAACTTATGTAAAATTCAGCCAAATTCACCGAAACCACTTTTCCATAAGGAGCTTGCGGGGTGTTCTCGTGGTTTTCCGTGGTTTTTTCGTTTTTCCTCGTGAACCATCGACTTTACAGCAAGATTGTATTGGTACTTTTTTGTAGAGAATTTAGTTTTCTACAAAAAAGATTCCGCGAGCCCGAGCCGTAGAGCAAATAGTTTCCGTGATAAATCCAATTAAACCTATCCCACGATACTGACTTCAGAGGTCCTTATCTTGGAACTCGTTGGGGTTGGGACTTTGTGCCCATCGAGACATCTGTTCAGGACGCTGAGACACCTTAACATATGTGAAATTCAGCCAAATTAACCGAAACCACTTTTCCATGAGGAGACCACTTTTCCATCTTTTCATGACTTTTAAGGATTTCAAAGGCAAGGAATAGGGATTTCTTCGTGACTTGTCGTACCTTACCGACCGCTCTTAATTCTGCTCCTTAAAACAAATGTCCGTTGTGTGTCAATAGAAAGCATCGGTTTTATACGAAAAGTCACCAAATCGCCCAATTCCACGCGTAATAAAAAATGTAGGACATCTTTGTCGCTGTAAAGCAATATATTTTAGGATACCGTCTATTCAGAAACTCAGAGCAATGTCATCTAATCGCTTTGCGCGAATAAGGCGAATGAAATGATACCTTGAGATAACGAATTTTTCGTTTTCCTACCAACTATCCATTGGATATTTCCTACCACATCGATCACTACCACAAAATTCTTCCATATTGAAGTGATTTTTAAAAAATTCACCAAAAAATAGGCAATCACCGTAATCGTCGCAGAGATTTGAAAAAAAATCAGGTGACTGCTAATTTTCCATGACATTTTCCGGTCACAGTGTAATTTCATCAGATTTAACAATTTTCATGACTTTTCAGGTCGGTAGACAGCTCGTACTGGTAATTACATATTTTGTCCCTGGATAGAGCTACGATTCGAACTGCTTGGTTTCTGACCTCTAAAACAGTGATACGAGTTATAAACCTTTGATAATATAATGCATAATTCGAGGCAATAATAAATAGAAATTAAATAAAAGTCTTCGTATTTAGTTTTTACTCAGATTGGCAAAAATAAAATTTGCTAATCAGTATTCCACATTTCAATCAACGCTTGATTTTAACCAAATAAATGGGTAGCTGTTTTCCTCAGGCTCCTTTTTCATCAATTTCTATACCGTTATTCGTCGTATATTATATGTGAATTAGGTTTTGTACGGTTGTGTGCGAATTTTGTCAGTAGTCTTTCATTTTACCATTTTTCATATTCGAAATATTGATGTTAAAACGTCGTGGAAAATAATCGATTGTCGAGGTAGTCGGATTGGTCGGATACCAGATACTTACCGGATATCCGGCACATCCCTAGTTAATTCGACCGGATATCGCTCGAGCCAAGTTGCCAGTGGCCGGCAACCTCCTTTTTGACTACGCGGTCAACAACCGTGATTTTGACCATCGTCAATTTTAACCCCCTCAGAAGCGTCCGATTTTGGCGAATCCTTCTGGAGAATCTTCATTTAGGCTAGGACCTAGGGTTTCGCAAGGTAGTTTTCAATTAGCGACTACAACATCTTGACCGATAACAAACGAGCATTTTGCGACATTTCACTAAAAAAATCATATCTCCGGTCCTAATTCATAGTAAGGAAAAACATTCTAGGGATTTATATAAGGATTTGTATATACTTGGTATATGTATGATTGAAAAAAACCTATCCATATTTGGCTCCGTTCCAAGAACCATATTTATTTCGGTATTCCAAAATGGACTATTTGAGGAGAAAAAAACCCTACAAAATGCACGTATTAATTGAAAAATAATGCCTGAATTCGAAAAATAAAACGCAAAACTTATTTTCAAACCAAGTAACCGAGAAGGATCACGTGCAACATCCGAAACGTAAGTGCGGCGAGGGTACATCGGAGGCTGCGAGAAACTGACTCGCAGTCGGCATCGCTCTGTCATTTGTTATCTACGTTCTATTGTATTCGCATGTTTTCGCTATCAACTGCTCGTTGGAACGTCGTGCGTCTCGTAGTCGCTTCTCGAGTCGCGTGTCTTTCGCTTCAAATTATCTGGTCTTTGTTGGTCGTGTTCCGTCAAGGCTTGCTAAAATCCTCGTTATTATTTTGTACGTAAACTTTGTACATAGTCGGAGTAAGTAGGCGACCCTGAGTAATAAAGTCTAAACTGGAGCTGCGCCGGTATCTTTTTTAGTCGCTCGTAACACTCGGAAATTCCAAAAAAACTAACACCGCCGGCAACCACGAACCATTTGGTCCACGTGCCAAATGCGTCGTCGTTACTCGAAGATGGGCCGACAGATATTGAATCGCGTCGGCATGTCTTTTTGTATCGCTTTCGAGTTTTTTTAGAAGGGGGAAGCGAACTGCGTTCATTTTTCCTCTCCGAGATACAGAGGAGGGGTCAATTTTCGAACAACGATATCGTCTATGGTTGCCGACGCAGGGTTAACGAAATTTCACACGAAAATGATCCACAATATTCAAACGTGAATCAGCATTTAAGACTCACTTCGAACCACATTTAGGTACATTTTGTTGGTTAAAACTTCGCAATAACGAAAAAAAACTGGATCGCGATGCTCCTTCGACTCGTATAATACTGCTAAATCGTAAGATTTACAGCGTGGCACTATCGCGCAAGACCGCGACGCGAAGCAAACTCAAGTCCGGATCCTCGTAGTTATCTTCGAGTTATGTTCGCGATGAACGAGGGCAACTTTCCACCTCTGTGAAAAACTACAGGATTACAATGGACGTGCCAATAGTGGCGCGATTGTTTTCGTGCATCTCGCGTCGTCAGAGACAGGGGGATGAAAATGGATGCGTCAAGGTCTACGAGACCATGGGCTGCGACGAAGACGTCGCATCGATTTTGGATAAAAGTAAATAACACCGCCATCTTGGGAGAACCTCGTGCAAAAAGAGCGAGAAAGCGAGAAAACCTGGGAAAGAGTCCCAAGACACCCATACGAACCACTCCAACCATCTATAGGTTGGTCGTTCGTGAGATACTGCGACGAAAGCAGCGACATTCGACGCTCCTCCACTCTTTGCATTATCCACTTTGCTCGTTTTTTTCGTCTCTCTCTCTCTCTCTCTCTCTCTCTCTCTCTCTCTCTCTGTGTGCGTCTCTTTTCGCGGAGAACTTTGGATCGAGGACTGTGAAGCGTTCCGCTCCATTTTTATTACCCGCTGACGACTCTTCGTATTTTTTGGTTCGTTGATCAGTGGAAAATTGTGACAACAATGTTAGGTCGCGTCTCGCTTTTCCGCGAAATCCCGAGGCACACGGAAGATTACCGCAGACTCTGGCCGTAATAATAAACATCCATCATCCCGCCGTAGCTGACAATGTATCCCGCGTAGATGTGGCAGAGGAGTGTAGCGAACCGCTGGGTCGACCCTACCAAAGCCTACCGTAGTGCCCTTCGTCACGCACTTTTATTTAATAAATGAATCAGAACCCCGCACCTAACAGCTAGGTGGGCTATCTCTCGCGAGATATTGATTAAAGTAGACGATTTTTCCTAATTCGTTTCCAATATCTCACCGCTCTTTCTCCCCTGAAACCTTCCAACGGTGGTCACCGCAAGGCAACGAATATGGCGATAATTTGATCAATGGTGATTTTTTTTCTTCATTTTTGTGAAATACAGTTCAAACGTAAAATAGTAGCTTGATATCATTTTTTTCATAAAATAAATGAAGCTACTGCCGACATTTTCTTTCATTTAAGATATTCGGTCTTTTTTTTCAAGTTTCTGACTACTCCTACTGATTGGCTTATCTGAAATAAAAAAAGTCAACGGCTTTCTAATCTGTGAGCTTAAATGCACGTAATGAAGTATATTCAATTGAAAATACCCAAAATTGGATTTTTGGTAGACCTCTGAGGAAAAAGGTCCGAATTTTCATGTTGTTTTTTTGTTATGCTTTTGTTATAAAATAAATAGAAAAATTGGGAATTGGGGAATGAAAGTAGTTCATTCCATGCGTCTATATGTGCTGAGTTCACCCTATAATTTTGAATTCATTCGGTCAAACCGTTCCTAAGATATGATAGAGGAAAGTTTGAAAAACACAGTTTAGAGAAAAGTCCGATTAAAACTATGAAAATCTTAACTTACCCTCGATACAGTCGCTTCTTCTAACTGCTGTACCTTTATAACGACTTCGAATCTTTCAAATATCAGTTTAACACCTTGTTCTAGACTTGTTAAGGAAGCAATTTATGAAAAAAAACATCGATTTTTGGAATCCATCACCTAGGTGAATCTCCTTGACCCGTAAAGCTGAGCAAAACTGAGCGAGATAGCATCGAACGAGCTATGCCATTCCTAGGCTAACGGAAATAAAAATTACCCGTATTTTTTCTTCTGCAGTTCGAAATTTTTTGTAAAAAATTATTCAAACAAATGATGATAAATGTTGTTATTCTGAAAAACTGATTGCACCAATCAATTCTACGCACCAATCAAACTATGACGAAAAGCTATATAACACTTTTTTGTCAGAGTTCATTTGTTAGTGTAAAACAGTTATAAATAATTGAATTTCTGAAACATGGAAATTATCGAGCATTAGATTTTCGTCATCATTTCTCCCATAGAATCGATTGGGGCAATCAGTTTTTTCAAAATAACAACTCTTCTCATAATTTGTTTAGGCAATTTTTTATAAAAAATTGCATATGATAAAATTAAAAAATTCATGTATTTTTTTCAATTTGCCTATGAATGGCGCGCTTAGTTTGATGCTATCTGCCCGAGTTTCACTTGGGATTTGGCGTAGCACTCTTCGTCACGCGACTGCTTATAACTGTTTTTAACACTAACAAATTGAACTTTGACTAAGAAGCGTTACATACGTTTTCGTCGTAATTTTTGACGTAGAATGGATTGATGCAACTAGTTTATCAAATTACCAATTTTTTATCGTAGTTGGTTTGAATCATTTGTTATAAACAATTTCAAATAATAAAATAAAAAACACGGGTATTTTTTTTTTCAATTTGTCTACGAATGGTAGGTTGGTCGGATGCTATTTAGCCCAGTTTTTCTGGGCCTTGTAATGGGGTGATTCGAATCGATAGTATATCACCAATGAAACGTAGCATCGATCGAGTACCTATTCGGTTATTCGTATTTGAATTACAAATTTATCAGCTGCAGTCAAACACATTCCGTTGGTGGGAAATCATGCATGGTGTGTTCACCCTACAAGGAAACACCGAACCCTTCGTTTCAGCTGGGCGGTGATAACGAGAGGAAACGAAAAATTGAACTTGCTCGATCGACGTATAGTTAAATCGGTCGCGTCGCGTTTTCCGATGAAAAATCGGTATTTTGTTTCAAAGCTGGTAAACGAGAATAGTTTGTGGAAGTTTGTCGTGCTATCGGTCAGCCCCAAGTTTCTGACCCCTATCAATTATCGACTGCTATCAATTACGACCGTTTGTTCGCCGTATTTGTATACCACAGCAATAGAAGAGCGGAGCATCCCGAGCTGAAATTTTGTAGCCGGCTGAAACATTCGAGCAGAAGCAGAAAGTTTGATTTACATGCGAACGAGATCCTTCTAGGAGTCTAGAGCGGCTGATATCGGCCGTTCGCGAAGTTCCAGCAAAGTTCGAAGTAGGGTCTAATCACAGCCTTTATCGACCATCCGCATCTTCAGCCTCAAATGATATCGAGTCTTATCCTAGTCCTCGACGTCTTTGTGACGTTATTACATCTCCGAAGTTCGTAAAACCCAGGTGAAGCGTCCTTCGTAGACGTTCCGTTTTATGCCTTATCGATTCCGTTTCGCGATCCGATCTGCTACTTCGTTTCAAAGTCCCATCATCGCGGAAACATGGACAGACTCGTCAGCTCCGGTTTGTCGAATTGTAATCCGTGAAAACGTGGCGTGGCGTTGGTATCGAGCTGCGATTAGGATCATTTCTGTAAGAACTTTACCCAAACGCTGTCCCGAGTAAACGAGTACGGAATACTTGGGGTCCGAAGCCTAGACTGGGCACGGACAACTTCGCAAGACCAAAGCAAATGCATACGAAGGCACGGAACACGCAGGTTCGAAGTTGATTTTGCGTTGGAGACTCTATCGCTGAAATCACGAAGACGTTCGATAGGCGTGTGCCTGAGCAGAGCTACAGAGATGTAGGCACTTTGGAACGCGTACCCTAGATGCGAGGGGTTCCGCGTGGACTGCTTTGAAATTCTACGACTGCCTACGTCAAACGCACTCGATGTGGTAGTTCCAAACTAGTCTAGGTTACTCGAAGAATTAGGATGCTCGTAGTAGTAGCTCGTGTGTTTAGAATGTGGCGGCTCTGGGTAGGCCATGCGTCACGGACACGGAGGTCTACGGCAGGCTGCTGACTCACGAGCTGCAGTTGGAGAATCAGGTTAGGTGGAAATAAACGGCGATACTAAGAACTTTCTTAGAGTACTAGTGCAGAAATGACGCGAGATTTCTGTACACCGAAGCGAAGGCACGAAGAATGAAGGTCTTCGGTGTTTGTTGTTAGGCACTCGAGGTGTCTTGGACAGGTAACGATTGAAGGAGGAATGGAACCCTGACGACCGGGCAGAGCTATGCAGAGAGTCGAATAAGGAATGGATCTAAGAAATTGGTAGTGGCAAAGTGGCGACTGGTACAAGTTCCATGCTCGGCTGAATAGCACCGAATGCTCGAGGACGTGAAAATGAATCCTAATGATACTAAGGATACTAACGACTCCTCTGGCTAATTATTCAGGTTGAAAACATCCGTCGCTCGCCTCTCGTTTTTTCAACTATGGCACCTCCGAAGGTCCATGTAGCAGCAATTAGCGATTCACTGAAAGCTGCGAGAAAGTTGTTTCCTTAATTGAGTTGAAGTTTACAAACACGTCTCGAGTACGACTGACTCCTGTATTCTCATTTCGGAAGATTCATCCGGGGCGTGATAGAAGTTTCTGGATTTTGTTTGAACGAGCGAGAAGGATCGAGCTGATTTGATTGGAATTCGGTTCAACTGATCTAACATCTGTGTTTGAGCAAAGGGCTAAATAGTTTGAGGACAAACAGAACTGATTACACGCGAAGATCGTTCGGCAATTATTTGTCATCGGTCAATTCTATCAAAGGCATATGAAATTATGGACGCGATTTGATTACCCCGAGCAACTATAATACATCCCCGGGCATCGATCGGAGGGTAATTCGGTTCGTGAAATATGATAACCTGTCACGTGGTTTGCGAAACTCTGGAAACGCCTACAAATGTGATTGACTCGAGTGTACACGTATGGCTTGATGTAGGATGGCGAGGCCTGTTTTCGAAGGCTTGGCACGGAAAAACGAACCCCAACAAACGATCGCGATATATCTCATCGCGGTATCTGCTGATTGAAGTGGTTTACCTTCCCCGAGATTTCCATTCCACTAAAAGAGAATCTCGATCTTTATCCCAAAGCAGGAAAAATTCCCAAGGTTGAACGTTTCACGATCACTTTGCCCAAATTCCACTACCGATTCGCCGCAGCTTGCGATTTCTCTGCGACGAAGACACTTGACCGATCATCAAGATGGCTTCCAAGTCATCTAGATAGTTATCCCCGTGGTCCAAAAATTATCGCACCAACTTCATTTGTACGCAATAAAATTCCACGAATTGTATTCTCGATTTGTCAAATGTATCTATAAATTCAGATAAAATTATCTCTCTTGTTATCTCAACTTCATCTAGATAATTTCTCTCCTAGATTTTCATCAGATAAATTGTTTCACGCGAAAGCCAGATGATCAGACGAATTTATCTTATTGCTATCCAAAACTTGTTATCATAACATCATCTTTATCAACTCTTTAGCAAAATCCAATCCGATCATCTTATCCTCGTCTAGATGATCTTTTTCTCATCACTTCGCACCGAAACCCTTAAAAAATGAACTATATTTTCATTGGCAAACGTATCACAAATATCTTTCAAGAACCATTCATGTAATTTGCTGCATTCATCTAGATGATTATCTAGATGGTATCTAACTTAGCTCCAGTCTCACACCATTTTATCACAAAGATATTTAATTTATTTTCCGTCTCGAGATAAGAATCTCTTGTGTTACAGGATCCAATTAATTGACGCGATCCGCCGGAACACAAATTTTTGTATTTTCCGGTTTAAATTAGTCAATGGAACTAACGAATGGTTTTCATAAAATTTACTCACGTGGTTTTCGTGCGGGTATCATTATTATTGATTTTAATAAGTATCAGCATTAGTAGTCCATTTCGTTTGCCAAAACAACTTAAACTTCACCTCTCAATTACTGTTTTTTACGTATTACTTGTTTAAAATAGCTTCCGTTGAACGAATATTCGTGAATCGTTTTCTGGAAGTTATCAGGCTCAAAATAATTAACTAGTAAATTTCGTGTTGATATTTTTATTAGAAATACAATTTTTTTTTTACGATGACACGAATGGTGTAATTTTCGTAAATTATTGTTGTATTATCTTGATTAAATTCTATTTTGTACGAAAAATACCAATACAACCTGTCTTCAATTATTTACCAAAAAAAATAAATAAAAAATAAAATAGTCAAGCTAGAAAATACAAAAATCTATTTACTTACCCTAATAATTCGGCCACCTACTGTATTTTACGATTCATACGTCGTCCTTCCCACGTTTTTCACTATCCGCCTGAGACGTTGGATTCGTCACTGCATTTTAATCTGACTATGTTTATTATTCATGATCTCATTTTCGTCTGAATCAACGTTTTTCAATCTCGTCTTTCGTCGAGAAATCCCGAATGTGATTTTGTAACACGCAAAGCGTATTGCTGTCTGAATAGAGCGAACCCATACTTCTGCTTCTCTTTAATTTAGTTTCGAGTTCAGCAAAAAGTATTATAAATGTACATATTTAAAAAATAACTTGTTCAAAAAAGGTCCAAATTCAAATTTTTTGTTAATGAAATTTTCGTTTTCTTACATGCTTTTTAGAAAAAAATACACAAATTATTCAAAGTACTTTCATATATGCGATTTTTGAGTTCTTAAGTGTCAATCCTGTTTTTGAAACTGTACGTGCTCTTCGATTTTATTTTAATTCAAACTTTCTTTCGTTTTACAAATTGTAAGACCAAGTTGGTAGTGGGCCTCTGATGATTACTACTTTTTTTCTATTTTTAAAGTAGCTTTGGTAATGGTTAATGGCCGAAATTTGTTTTCCAAATTTTAGAAAATAGAAAAAAAAATAGTAATCATCGTAGGCTTGCTGTCAACTTGGTCTTAAAATTTGTACAATGAACCAAAGTTTGGAATAAAAAAGAATCAAAAAAATCGAAGAGCACGTGCAGTTTCACCAGAAAGAGTTTTCGGAAGGGTATTTGCATGTATCAAAAAATGGAGCAAGTAAAAAATTCAAATTATTCAAACCGTCCGATCTGGCGTGAAATACCCCGTACATAGAATAGAACACATGTTCGATACGAGTGTATCTTTTTTTTTTTTTTTTTTTGAGACGTCGCGTTTCTGATAAAAATGAACGGCAGACGGTAACGATAAGATGAAGCGTTCCTTTCTTCATATACTCTCCACGCTGTCCTTTTCGGCGAAGGACCCGTGTCGGCTGGTCCTTACTCAACGTCAGTAGCCGTTAATCGATCTGTCCATCGATCAAGGACACCGACACTGTAGAACCGGCCGTCAAGAGATTCTTCTCGACAAATCCTAGGAGCGAGGGCAAAGACTTCGAAGCCTCAGGAATGCCAGTGTCACCAGGTTTGACCACCGCTACCTTCACAACATTCCGTCGTCGTCCAGTGACTCTCAGGTCGGTAGGTATCCCGAAGAACGACATCCCCCAAAACTTCCAAAATCCTCGTCTCTTCGGCCCCGCTCCGATTTCGAATGCGGAGACGGTAGGCAGAATTTTCGACGCTACTTCGGGATTCGATGCAGGATGAAGCCATCGATCCGAGCTCCTCGAAGTCCCGGTGAGAAGAGTCCGTAGAACCACGCTTGTTTGGCCTCTCGAGATAAACTGGGCAAAAGGCTAACCCAGGACTCGGGATAAAAGTCTGAACCTTTACGACGCGGTACAATAACGTTTTGGACCAAAGCGATCCACGCGATAAATTTCACGAGCACATTTCAGCTGCGGGAGTTCCGAGCATTCATTCATTCATTGTACTCGGCTCCTCGGCTTCTCGGAATCTCTTGGTTCTTAGAACGCGCAAACTTTTGTGCCTCGGACGCTTTGTTGCGCGATTCGGGTTCATTGTGAATTTTCCTCCGAGTACTTTCTTTGTCCTCTCGAAACGCAGCGGGGAAATGGTAATTTAATATACACTCGTATTAAATATATAGGTACCTCTATACCTCTACCCACGCCTCGATTCATTACCCACGGCAAGCTCCTTCCTCTTCTTTTTTTATCCTGGTCAAACGAGACTTCGACACCGTGGCTCGCTTTGCACTTTTTACACGTAACAAATTCACTCGTCGTCAACGCGTTTAGGGGCCCCGACACTCGAAGCCTATTCCATCAATCAAGCCTAGGCCAAGAACGACTAACTCATCCGCCTGCGCGTCAAAGTCCGAGCTGGGATCTTCGATCTCGGAACGATCGAAAAATCCAGGGGAGGGGAGTTTCGTCTACCCCAACAAAGACCTACGAGGAATCAATGTCTCGTCGCGTAAAAATTCACGGTGAACGCTGAATTCGTCCGCTTTCCGGGGACTCCTCGACCAAGTGAATCGATGGAATAGTTTTCGCGTAAAAAAATCCTCCGCTCGATTCCGGAGCATCTGGTCGGGTTACCTACCGAGTCAATCGGGATTGCAAAAGTTAGGAGCGAATTCCGTTTCATCGTCTGTGGCAATGTTACTCGTGGATTTTTGGCTTATACGGATGATCGTAAAAAGAGAGAAAAAAACGGATAGCGGGATATTGCGAGTTATGAATAGTAGCGCGCGTCCCGGCGTCGTTTGGCAGGAGGAGAGAAAACGTATCCCGAGAAGCAGGAAGGTTCGTCATTTCGACGATGATCCGTCCGTTCTGCGGAGGTAGAAGAGCGAAAGAAAAAGACAGGATTACGGCGGGAGGGTGAATGGCAAAGGTGGAGGAGGAGGGTGGTATGCGGAAGGAGAATGGAAGAGGTACGCGAAAGGCAGGCTGTGTTGGTTTGTAAGTCATACTGTTTTTTTGGCTGGAAGACAAGGCAATCACGTCGTTCGAAGCCATCGAACAAGAGGATGTGACTCACTTTCACGTCAAATTATACTCACAGATCCGTGGGAGTTCGAGAATGATCCTGCGGCCTCGGCAAAGTACCTCGAGGGGAGGACGCCGCGGTCTGACAAGATCAAGAGTGGCCACAGAGCTGGGCGAAGGAGATGGGGGAATAATTGGAAG
This sequence comes from Arge pagana, assembly GCA_963969455.1. Taxonomy (NCBI): domain Eukaryota; kingdom Metazoa; phylum Arthropoda; class Insecta; order Hymenoptera; family Argidae; genus Arge; species Arge pagana. The sequence continues at coordinate 18,829,457 of OZ018311.1, read as the reverse complement.
ACGAGTATTGTGTCCTTAACAGCCTTTTTCTGATGATGCGACAATGGTATCAAAGCCTGCAATAACATCAAAGTTCCCAGACTCTTGTCGACCGAAAACAATGAGTCTACCTCGGATGTTGCCATTCAAATTTGTTTCGTTTCCACTGATCCGCGCGACAATACGGAATTCGATCGAGTCGCTTCGTGTAATAATACGACAAAAAGGTCACAGCTAACGGAATTTCTACAATTTAATCTCCAAACTCACTTCGCTATAGCCATCCCCCTTTTTTACTCCCTCGTATTGTTATCCCTAATCACCCTGGCCGTGCGATATATATATATATATTCGGATAATTATCAGAAACCTGACACTTTCACACTTCCCTAACGCGGATGTAACGTTGGATCTGGAAGTTCAGGGAAACCTGAGAAAATCCCTTCGGGAAGCAACCCCATAGGAGGTCAACTCTATGCCACCGCAGAGTAATATATAGATCTAAAGACTCCAGATAAGATAACGATCGGTTGTTCGTGCTGCGTAGTAGTTGCGGGTTTGTTCCGAGGCCAAATCCTCGAAAAAATGTAGTTGTCCCGTGTCCGAGTCTACACGTTTGAAAGGACGAATTCAGAGTCAAACCTGCCAAAGTTCCGAGTTGTGTTGTCGTTAAAAATGGACTTCCAGAATCGATTGGCACCATCGTAATCGATTGAAACACAAAACAACGTCACCAGGAATCCACTGCAGCAAGACTAAGGCCACCCTCTTTTTTTCGCTTCTTCTCGGAATTTTTTTCTCTCGAGGAACTAAACAAAAATGCGACTGCGAACTTTTTAGAACATATCTATTCGCATTACGAGCGCACCTTACAATTTTTTCAGCCCGAACAACTTAGCTACACGGCAGCTTAGCCACTTGTTCTGAAACGACATTTTTTCGGTTATCGCGATTGCAGCTTTGATATTTGAATTGTTTCGAAATCGGAAAATCATTTCGCCCACGTATTCTTCATTAGATTTGGATACAATTTTTGCAGTTAAAAAAATCGTTTGTGTAAACTGGCCCCACGGAATGACCCCTTGAAAAAACATACTTCAGAATATGGGGTAGTAGTTACGAACAAGCTCGACAGTCTCGCTACAGTGGACAAAACAGACAAACGAAAGTCTCTAGAAGTTTTGAACTAGGTACCGCAGAAACGAGTGCAATTGACGTCGAAGGAAAAATAAAGTAGATACAAGAGATGAGGTGGCTCCACCAAGAGGGGCCGTATCACTCTGGACCACCATTGGGGATTACTTGAAATATTTTATTTCTTTTACATAGATTAGTATACAAGGCGTGTATTAGGTATAGCTTAATACCCAATAAGGAAAATAATTTTTTTTTTATGAAACCATTTTTATTTATATTTCTTCGTTAGAAGAATTGACAGCATCATTAAGAGAGCCTGTATAACGACTTCGAGTCGTTTGCCACAATATGAATGTTTTGTGTCAGAAAGTGTCGTTTATGTTTGACATTTTATATAGAAAGATATGTAAACGCCCGATACTAACCTACAAATCTCACGTATAACAGCTCAACTTTGGCAATTTATTTTTCTCAATTTAGATCGGTGACCCCCACTTATTTTAACGGCATCTCAAAGATCGTAAAAGATACTCTGCGTACAAAAATGATTGTTTCATCCCGTACTTTATCTTTTGTCATTTGCAATTGTTTATAAAAATCTATTTAAACAAATTATGGTAAAAGTTGTTATTGTAAAAAACTGATTGCACTGGTCGATTCTACGGGAAAGTTGACGACGAAAAGCTAATCAACTATGATTTCCATGTTTCAGAAGATCAGTTATTCATGATCGTTTTAAACTAACAAATCGACGTCAACAAAAAAAGTTTTATACGTATAGGTTTTCGTCATTATTATTCATGTAGAATGGATTGGTGCGATCGGTTTTTCAGAATAACAACATTGGTCTTAATTTGTTTAAATAATTTTACATAAACAATTGCAAATGACAAAACGGGTATTTTTTTTCGTTACCCTATGAATGGCATAGTTGGCTCGATGCTATCTAGTCTAGTTTACAAAAAAAAAAGAGGGAAAAAGTAGCGACAAGTGAACAATTTAGTCCTGAAAAAAAAGAAAACTTACGCGTATATTTTTGAGGCACCGACGAACGTGACTCCGAGATTTCATAGGTAAATTAGCGTCGACGCGACAAGCTGCAGTCATTCGCGAAAAATATTTTTCAAGTACATAGACAAGTACCGTAATGGTTGTCAATAAGCAGCAGTAAAAAGTAAGTAATTCCTGTATTAAAAATGAATAACACGTATAAATTCTATCGAATTCCGCTCTGCGGTTGCCATTATCAGTTTCTTTAGGATGTGGACCATCAGAAACCGTCGAGTTCGGTTGCCACGAGTTGCGATAACTCGATAAAAACAACTTTAAAGCAAACCATTCGCAAACGTAATATTAAACTATGACATTTTCTCACGATTTCTCGACCCGAAACTCGAATTTCAACGCCCAGATGTATTTTTTTCATATTCATCTTATCTCCGCTCTCAACCTAAAGTGCGTAACTTGAAATAAAAATAATTGCATTTTCATCTTTTTCCCAATCATATATTTTTTTCGCGATTTCGCCATTCTCAACTGCCGAAGAATTCTTATTCCCGAAGCTCGGCCAAAAAGTCCCCTGGTCGAGGTGTGAGGACATTGTTTATCGTCGTTAACTGCGCTCAACTGTTCAACGTCAGTAGGGTTACGTATTTGCATTGGAAATCTCAATTTTGTATCCCTCGCGCAGCATGTTGGAACTCGTTCGATGTCGTTCGCGTGATCAGTACCCCAAAAAACGCGAGACTCGAGGTCCCGGGAGTTTTGGCCAGGTTTTCTCGATTTCGTCCCAGTACGCGCGGCGGGTGGGAGTGCCGTTTAACGCGACATCGGTGCTTGGAAGTTCATCCATTCGTACTCGCAGCTGAGATGTTTCTCATTAGAGTTGGACGGTTCTCATCAAATACTAATTCGGTAGGTGGGACGAGTTGTAGATTGGTGTTTAGTCGGCTGAACAAGACGTGACGCGAGGTTAGTGCCGATCCCTTAACCCTGTGACTCGATCGAAGTCAATTGCGCGGGTCTACGGTTAAGATTTAGTTTGTTACACCCCGAACCTATTACGGAGCTCGATCGATAGCCACGGCGATACTCGATCTATCACCTGTCAAGAACTTCCAAAGATATGCGGCAGCCTCGGCCCCTAGCGGCGATGGAACACCTCTGACCTCTGCGTGATGAAGTGATATTTGAAGATAAGGAGAGAAGGCATTAGTATTCACTAGTTTCACTAGAACGTACTATATACTTACGCGATATTCTCGGAGATGCACGTTCCGCGCGGCGAAAAGTTGATGGGTAAAATTCTCTCGTAATTGTATTAAGGTTATCATGATTTACATTCGGCTATGAAACTGCGCAGCTCCGAGTTAACGTTATAGCTTGACTCGCGTACATATATACATATGGAAATGTATACGCGTGTACGTACGTGCATACGAGGCATTCCGCGCCATATTGGACGGTTTGAAAAAAAATTCTTTTTGATTTTCTCCCTTTTCGCCATTTTCTTCTGCCCTTCAAAAAAAACCTTCCAGATAAATTTTCAGATTTTTTGGATCACCCGTTCGAAAGACACCAAATTCGGTTCAAATTAGATCCTTTTTCCTCAAAACTTCCGTTCTTATATGTACTTTCCGAAAAAAACAAATTGTTTTTTCAACATTTTTTTATTTGCTGTTTTTTTTTTGATTTTTGAAAGTGTGAACAATTTTGTTCCCTCTCCATTAATCATCATAAATACCAATTCTTGCCACTGCGTATTTTTTTTTAGATATTTTCAATTGATGTTTACATTTTCTCATTGTTAACAGTTGGGATTTTAAAATTGGAAAATTGAAAAGAAATTTTTTCCAACTTCCAATAATCAAAGAAAATACCAATTACAAAGATCCCACGATCAGACCAGGCCGAAGAGTTGTCGAATGGACAGTAATTTGTCGCAAACAAATTTTTAAAACGTCCAGATATGCACTCGGTTAAAAATAATAATGTAAGTTTAAAGCTTAGAGAGATCACGTACAACCATATTTTGAAGAAAAACAATCGTATTTTTTTTCTAACTCCACTACATAAAAAAACGAGTCTTTGTCCATTATTCAAAAAGTTATGGGCGACAAACCGAAATTTGATGTCCTTTGATTTCGACCACTCGAGTATCATAACATTTTCGAGTTGTTTGGGAGACAATATTACGTGTCAAATATAGGAAAAATAGTGTAACCCTTGCAGGAAGCACATTTGACCTTGAAGCAGTGATTTCAAGGTCAATTTTTTTATTCAGTATTTCGCCCTTAAAAATTTGATTCGGCGACTTAGGAGTGCTTTTCTACGCAAATGGATGCGCTGAATACGAAAAAAATAATAAAACGTGTCCAGGAGACATCCTTGACCTTGACCGTTGTATTTCAAGGTCGAATTCTTTGGTTTTATGTATAAATATCTAGTAAAAAAGTCCAATTTCGACGTCAACATCTCCGTCCTGAAAGGGTTAAACGGGTAGTCAAAAAAAAATCTCCAAATTTTCGTAGAAGGTTTTTCGAAGGGTACAAAAAATATCCAAAAATTGAGATAATCGAAAATGAAAATTTTCCAAATTGTCCGGTTCGGCGTGGAATGCCCCGTGCATATAAATATATATGTATATATATATATATGTTCGCTCAGCTGCGAAGATTCGTTGCGAGGCGAGAGACCCTCGACTGTGGGGTTCCATGAGTACAGATCTTCATGCGTATGTATAAGTTCCGATTACTCATACAGTAATGGAAATGCGCCACATGCCACCGCCGAGAAGCAGTCGCGGTGGTACGAGACCCTTGGGTAGTAAGGACGAAAATACTCCTAGTCTCTACCAACGCAGCATACATTGCATCATTGCGTCGCTATGGCAAACTTCAGCTTTTTACCTCGCCCAAAGAAAGCGCATCGTGAATCCTTAAAATATTCATACGGCCACGGTGATTTATTTCCATGTGAAAATCTTATCTGTACACAACGTACGATCTCTACAACGTGTAGACGCGCGATACGCGTCCGCGATATAGTCGTATGGTATTGTACCCGCACACGAATCATAACAAGAATCGTGATGTGATAGCGATTTGTACTTGTGTGCACAAGTGGCCGTCGGAATTTGACGTGACGCGCGGTGGGCAAAAATAGAAACACAATTCCAGCCGCGTGCCACTTTTTATCATGAAGCCATAAACTTTTTTTTTAATCTCCAAAATGTTGTAAATTTTGAGCCGAAGGTACGGAAATCAATAAATTTGTCGAGATTTTTTTTTCGTAGCCCAGATAGATAAGATTAACCTCGACGAACCATCAAATCTGCGAAAGACTAATAAAGATATAATTCGTCGTTGTTTCGTTCCATCAGAGCCGATCGTGGGCAGCTTGCGAGATGTTGATAAGAAAGCCCCACAGTTTTGTAATGCATGAATCATTAACCCTTAGTGTGAACACTGGGTCGTTAGAGGAACAGTCGAAATTTGAAACTCAAATTTCGCGCTTACGAAAAGAGGCGGGGATTCGGCTACCCCTCCTAAAAAATCTAGGTACTAGTGGGCACCGAAGGCCCTAATAGTACAGTCAACGGGGAGTTTGGCACTCTTGTGTTTGGTGCATTATTTTAAGGAGTCGATTTTTTTTTATCTGCTGTAGTATCACTTACTGAGTATAAAATCACAAAAATCGAACAAATTGTGCCCCGGCGTCACGCGCCATCTTGAAAAAACGTTATCGGCCGATATCTCGGTAACTATGCACTCGAGGCCAAAAATAATCAGAACCATTATTGTAGAGAACAAAATTCCCCATCTTTTATTTCCAATAATGTTTTTCATAAAACTCGCCGTTTGCGATTTATGGCTCATTCAACGAACAGGTTTTTCTCTTTCAGTCGATAACTCTTCTAATAATCGATTAAACAATGAAATGCTTGAAACAACTTTGAAAGATCAATCAATTTACTGTAACTTTCACTCGAAACTTTTTCTTCTAATGTTTATACCTTCAGAGCTATAACGCGTTAATTGTCATAATGCGCCCTCTAGTTTATTATGACACGCCTGCATCCATAAAATATTCCCCATTTTCGGTTGCTCAAATTATTCAACTTTTCGGAGCCCGTGCCAAAAACACTATATTTTTTTGAAAGCTCATAGTCTGAACTACAAAAGCCTAGAACAGTTTTTTTTTTTTAAATATTTGTTTATTGCACAGTTACGAATTTTTCAGAAAAATGTCGTTTTTTCCACTTTTTCGACTGTTTTTGAATTTTTATCAACGATGGGTTTGAACTTTTGACTTTAAGAACTTCTGAAGCACATAGTGGACACTTCAAGAAGTAACCCCGAATTTTCGAGTTTCTTTCAAAGCACAGAAAAATTCGAAAACTTCATTGTTACGACTTTGCGTCGAATTTTCAGCAAACGTGTTTGAATTCTTTTTCTATCAAACAGATCTTTGCGAATGATTTTTAAATAATTTTTAAATAATTTTTAGATAATTTTTTTATAACTTTTAAATAATTTTTAAATAATTTTTAAATAATTTTTAAATAATTTTTAATACCAAATAAAATAGTTCCTCGTCTCGATGAGCTTGTCTCGATTAAGTAAACTCGGCCCAGCCAAAAATCACGCGAGACGATGACTCGCGCGACTCGACCACAAGAATCCCAAAGATCAAGCGCGATTTATCCGCCATGTTGCGTCAGCCATGTTGTCTTTGAAATTGAAAGCACGGACCTGACATCGGTGACTTCGAAAATCCCAAGGAATTGACTCTCTCGAATTTTGTCCTCCGTGGGAATTTACGAATTTCATACAATTTTACCCGCCGCAGTCCACGCATCGGCAAAAAACTGCGGCTGTGGATAATAAGAATCGCGAATTCCACTTTAGAGCACGAAGACAAAAAAAATAGGAATCTTCCCGTTGGAAGACAATTTTGCTGGCTGCAAAAGTATTGGAAGTGTGATTGATCGTTTTCTTCGGCTTGGTCGCGATACGGGCAAAAAAATTGGCCGGGTCATTCCTGCTGGAACGAATGCAGCCGCGCTACTTAGCACCATCGAGTTAGTTGGACACCCGTTTGTTAGCTCCGAGCTCGCAGCGTCGTTCGCCGGTTGTTTATGGGAAAATTTGTGTGGCTTATTGCCAAGCATTTCGACGCCGGTCTTTTTGCCGTCGCCGTTTGTCTTTGTTCGACTAAAATTCGCGATCCTTACCTCCAACGTCTCCAGTTCTTCTGTCTCGGAATCCCGTGGCTGCGCGCGACTCGCCGATTAGATCCGCCATTTGCCGCGAGAAACCGCGCGTCCAACGACCAAGAATTAAAAACTCAATCAGTCTCGTACCGTACTTGTTGAATGTCCACGACGGACATTTCGTCGAACGGGACAAACCACCGAGCTGAATTTCCAACTCGCGCAATGCTCACGCGCCTTTTTTTTTTTCAAGGTCAGAGTACAGTCGCCAAATACCGTCGCCTTTTATGAAGAAGAAAAAAAATTGTGAAGAATGACTATTTTTCTGTACAATTACTGAATAAAACGTCAAACATTTCGTTATTAAAAATAGTCCATAACTCGTTTACTTTACGGAGAGAAAAAAATGGTTTTAATTACCATGTTAACATAGCATGTAAAATCGTTAATCATACTACGTTGAATAGGATTCATCAGCATTTTTCTGGTAACGCTTATTATGTCACGTGATCGCCAATAAATGGTGCACTTTTTTAGACTAATTCATATTCTACGAGTACCAATTAAGATATCGCAATTCCAATTTTTGTCTCATGAACTACGAGGCTTCAGGTCGGTGTCTAATTTTTTTCGATTCCGGCAGTTGATTGGTGTAGGAATAAACAATGATGATCTACACCAAGCTGTAGGGCGTCTTCCTACCCCGTTACTGGGGTGAATTGGCGCATCATACGAGGCAGGTAGGCTTCGAGCTAAAAATAAGAGAAAAGGCTGCCCAGAAATGTAGATAACTTTGAGAACGGTTACTTGTATTCGAATAGTCTCTTAGAATCCAGAAGCACAATAATAGGTACATCGTATTTTCTCAAAAGTCATAGTGATTTTGCAAGGATAAAATATCGGGCATCGAAAACTAAATAAAATAACATCAAATACATACTCAGAACTCAAAATAAACTAATATCTGGCTGAAAAAAATCAAAAACAACGATTAAAACAGAAATTGTCGATATTGCTGACAGACAGATTTGTAGGACGGTTTACTTCGTTTGGTGGCTTAGTATCTAACTATAGTCTTTATTTCTTGACTCGCAGTCGGAACACTATTTCTACGATCCGAGAACAACAATAGCATATTATATTTCCGCGTTAGTAGGTAATCGTAATTTTATGCGCCAAGTAGCCCCACAACAAGCGCGCCCAGCTACCCCGAACTCGTGATTCTCAAGAATATGTAGACAAGTTGCAGGGACACGCGAAAAGGGAACAAAACGACAATGAAATCCCTTAGCTAACATTCCGAGGCATATATCTACGCAGTGATGTAAGCATTTAGATAATCGGAATGACTTTGGTATCGTGATACGAAGAACTACCTATGGATCGACCAAATCAACTTTGCTTGGTGTTTACTCTACTAACCGGTTGACCATGTGGAACTCACAATGGCGAATAGTGCGTCACACCACGGTCAACATATGTCAACCGCAGTGCTAACAATCCAATAACACGAACATTACGAGCCTTGCGCCTACCGTCCCCGGTCACCCCTACTGTAGTGTACAGGTATCAAGGCCATGTAGTATGGTACACAGTCCCATGTTACATAGCTCTCGTTACAACAAATTATTACCCCGATTATCCACGCAGCCAAGCGAGTGAATACAAGAAGACTAGAGACAGGAGATGTAACTCCTATCAAATCTTCAGATGGGCCCGAATGCGGCAGCTGTATTTGTTGCGGAAAATTGGTGGACGAATGTCATTTCTTTTACGACTGTGATGATTGAAAAAAGATACCGTAGTGTCAGGTATTTTATTCCAGATTGTCCAGCCGCTGGTTTAACTTCCATAATTTGAACGGGTGTTGGGATGTGATTGGTTATGGGAAGGAGGCGAGATATTTAAGTTAGAAAATTAGGTATAAGGGAGTTACGGGAATGTTCGTTTTTAAAAATTTGTTTCTGTGTTTTACTCGCGCGCGTCTAGTGAGTACGCCATCGAGAGCTACTTTGATCCATTTTGAGAAGCGCGTCTTTGCAGAATTCAAGAAAAAGGTAATTTAGGTCGTACATATCGCGTCACATGAGTTATTCGTAATGCTCGCAGCGAATGGAAGGGAGAAGGTTTCAAGACTATTTCGAGGTGAAAAACGAGAAATCGATTTTTTGGTGCTTTTGGTCGAAAATCTCAGGACCACCTGCCCTTAAATAAACTGAATATAGCCTTACTTACTGGAAAATAAATAAATAAAACATAATAAACTGAAATATATAAAATAGGAATAACTCCCATTCCCTTGGTGCTGTCTTCGATGTAACATGGTAATCGCTACTATGCTGACATAGCCAACGTTACCATTTGGAATGGGGGAAATTACTCTGTCAAAAGACGTTTTTCGCTCAAGAATCTTGGTTACCATGTAACATAGTAATGATTCCTATTTCACATAGTGAATATTACTATTTTTTTCCCCTCTCCGTGTTTGTTATAAATTCTATAATTATAGATATTTTTTACAAAAAAGGACAAATTGCGAAAGTATTGTTTAAGTACTGAATTCCATCCCAGCGACGATATTGAGATCAAGTAATGAGTAGGTGAACTTAAATTTTATTGATAGTAACAATTGTTGGAAAAAATGTGTGCATAGTAAATATATTGTAACACGTAATCAATCATTGGTATGGTTTGAGTAATTCTAATCCTTCAGACAAGTTATACAGATAAATCTTTCGTTCCTAGAGCTTCTATGACAGCTTTTATGATTGCTTCGGGATCTCACAACTTTCTCTTTGGCATCTATAGAATAAAGGAAATTATTAAATAAATGTAGAAAACAGTTGTAGAAAATGAGCGCAAAAGTAAGTCGTTTGCGTAGTTTTCATTCGTTTTTCAAACTTTTTTTCGTGGGGTGCAGTTCCGGAAAGCGTAAAACTCCGATTGAGGCCAGTTTTTGAGCAAAGCTTCTTTTTAGCTCAAAAATGAGAACCCTAGAAGGATTTTCGGCGATGAAGTCCCATACACCCTCCACCCTCCCTCAAAGTTTTTCCTCTTTCTTCACCGTATCTCGGAAAGTATTGATTTTGGAGAAAAATGTTTCAGATAAAAAATGGAGCCATCAAAAAGTTCTACAAGAAAGGTAATATACTTTTTTAACGTAAATGCGAAATTTTCATGCTCGCGGCACCGTAAGTTCCAAAGCTCACAACTCGGGCAATTCTCAACAAAAATAGGTCTTCAAGTAGTGTTTTGAAAACGTCTTGCCGCCATCTTTAATACTATGTCACAAAAATGGGATGTTCCGTTTAAAAAAATCATGTTGGTTTCGACCGTGCCCTGACGTTTCTAATCAACGTCAAACGGATATGATGATTAGATAGATCTTTTGAAACCCTACAACATCGGTTCGAAACATTTTTCTGAGAAACGTTTCGTTCTCGAGATATTTGACCGTTTCCAGACTTTTCGGACCTCGAGTAAAAAGCCCATATTCGCGAATGTGGAAAACGGAACGTTCGTTACATCCCTATTACCGACTATCGCGGATCACCTCGAATCCCTGAATCTTGCATAAAACCTTCGTTACCGCCTCGAGTTGGCAGCGTTTCGTCCGCTACTGCGACTGGCCAATGAGGCTCCGCGAGATCGCGCGTGCGCAGTACGTTTCAAAGAGCACGGAGCACGCTCTTGGGACTGGAGTCATTTGGCTGGCGGATTTGGTCGATTGAAACGCGTGGCAGTGATCTCGAGATTCCGAACTCGACTTTTTTCCACTCTGGATTTCCTTCTTGTTAACTTATTCGTAGGCAAAGACAGCCGTGTTATTCTCGACCCAGTAGCATTTCATCCGATAGACTGCAGCGCCGCCGGAAAAATCCTGGCGCCTTGATCCACCCGGAATAGAAGCGTGACGATAAAAAATTACGCTCTCATCTCCGAGTTTCAACAGGCAATTTGTCTCTACAAATATTTGCCGAGAAAGAGAGAGAGAGAGAGAGAGAGAGAGAGAGCGAAGAGTAAGGGGATTTCCTTGATCTGTGCTTTCCCGTTTCTACAAACTCACCACTTTCCCTCGGAATAAAAATCGGCGCATTCGCCATTTTCTCCAAGGGCAATGATCGCGTGTTAATGCGAATCGCCCCTCGTTTCCAAATCAAACTTTTTCGTCGTCAATTTTAATTCGAGCCCGATAATCGGGTGACTCTCGATGAAGATGAAATTACGCGGCGGTCCGTGGAACTTCGGAAAAAGTTTGTAAGAAAGTTTTATGGGAGTTTCAGTTATTTTATAATTTCACCTCTCATATATAAGATACTCGCGGTCGAGAAGGGTACAGGAATTTAAAAGTTGAGGTGAGCAATTTTCGGGAAATATGGTTCTCGTTACCCTCTGACAGTTCTAGAGGTAGGTGCGCGCGTGTATTCACCGCTTCAACTTCGAGGAAACTTCCCCGTCGCCGCGCGCCCGGAAGAATCTGATCGTCAACTTTTTTCGTCCTACCTTCAGACTTGATTGTAATCTTCGTGAAGGATGCACGTGACAAAGCACGATGGGGAATCTGGCATCTGGTGAAAATGAAACAATATTGAACAACAACTTCGGTCCACCTTCGACTAATTACACGGATCTGCGAAACAATTTTTTTATCAACACGTCTTGTCGAAGTGCAAATATTTGTAATAGTGTTTCCAAACGTAACGTAAAACTGTGCCCGGAAGAAATACGCCACGTCGCATCTAGTAGACGAGGTCTTTAATTACTTAAATGAAATCGTACGTTTTAATTTTTCGGTCAATTATTTTATTAGAATAAAAATAAAATAAATTAAGCCTTGCACAGTCAACAGGAAGGTAATGTTTAAATCCATATAATATTAAAAAATAATTCTGAAAAAGTGTACGAAAATCCATGTTTTAATGTACCAAAAGTTTAAAAGGCAGCTACATACCTATTGTACTTGTTTGCTTGAATTATAACAGTAATTGATCGAACTTGAATCACAAGAATACTGTACAGGATGTACTGTAAACTAACCGGTCTTATTGTTAGCCAAAAAGCTCATCGCTTCTTTGCGCGAGGCACGAACACCTGTTTTTCTCTGTCTTTTTTGTTTCATTTTGTTTTATAGAAGAAAGATACGATGGTATTATATTGATACTACGGCGCTATAGTACAAAGTGGTATGGTTTTTTTCGCCTCTTCTTTTCACGTTGGTTTCATAGTTCGAACCAAATCGCGTTATGGTGGCTCGACACGCTTTTATAATATCTGGATGTCAACGTTTGCGAAGAGAAACACGAGTCTATTTGCGTGTTATAAATTGTTGAGTAGGCTCTTTCCGGCGCCGAAGAGAATAATTCCCACGCCTTGAAGAGTTTTATTAACCGACGAGTCCGGGAATTCGTGACGTCCAAAACATTTCTATCGAAATCACGCGTTACAAAAACTGGGACAATTTCGCACAGAGACGCGGGTGCCGGAAAAATCCCCAAAAATTCGGAAAATTTTCACTTGCGATCGTAAGACCGTATTCCAAAGCTCGACGTTGTACCTTGAAAATTGACGAAGATAGCCAGCGCCGTTTCCAAACCGGAAGTCGGATCGGGTCGACGATGAAGTTCGCACGTCTTCGGGGTAAGAAAAAGATCCCCTGCAAGTTTCGTAAAAATCGGTTCAGCGGTTTGGCTGAAATCGCGCTTACGAGAAATGGAGGGGCCACCGCGTCAGTCTTGGAAATGCTGGAAAACGACTACCCAGCTGCAAAAACGTGCTCCCTATACGATTTCAGAATTTTCATTCCATCCGACGTTTTTTGCGATGACGAATGTATAACGCGCTCCGCTTTCAACGATCGTGCCTAAAAACGACCGAGAATATAAGCACTCGTGTATACAGGGTGGGTCACCTCAGGTGTCGGGAATGGGAGGGACTGGATTGCCACGAGGCTCCGCCCTTCAGACAATCAGCAACTAAAACAATTTGCTCGACCGAAATTCATGCGAGAACACTGTATATAATTTTTTGCGTAGGAAAGGAATATCAACAGCAAGGCTGCTGCTAGATATTTATTTATTTTGACGCTCATAGAAGCGATTCAAATTGTTCGCCTCTTCTGTCGATACAAACATCGAGTCGCTGTTCGAGGTCTTCTCTTGTATTGACAGAGAAGGCGAATAATTCGAATCGCTTCTATGGGCGTCAAAATAAATAGATACCTAACAGCCGGGTTGAGTAGTTGTTGATATTTCTTTCCTACACGAAAAATTGTATCCTGTGTTCTCGTAAGAATTTCGGTCGACCACATTCTTCTAGTTGCCGATTGGCTAAAGGGGCGAAGCCTCGTGGCAATCGAGTCCCTCCCATTCTCGACACTTGAGGTGACCCACCCTGTATAATTATAAGACCAACGTATATAATCATTGTATTTCTGTATCTTACGATGTTTGTATATTTTGTACGATTTTAGTACGACAATTATTCTATATTTACGTACAGGGTGGGAAAAAAATATGGAAACCCCTGAATAACTTGGAAAACCCCATTTGCGAGGAAAATGATTGAGACAAAAGCTGTAGGATTTCGCTCTAGCAATTCAACGCTGACCTTGCATTTGTCCTTGACCATGATTTTCAAGGTCAAATCAAGTCCAACCTTGATTTTTTCAGTACAAATTCCTATTTTTTATTGCACATTCGTATCGCTGTATTCCGATATCTTAGCATTTGTATCTATTTTTGTTCAATTTCAGTACGTATTTAATTTTTAATTAATTTTTAATTAATTTTTAATTAATTTGTAATTAATCAATTTTCGAGTACATTTTTATGTAATGCGTCAATCTTGCGTACAGATAACTCTGTTAATCTCTGCAGAAAAAGCACATTACATTTTGAATGTTGTAATCTCGAATTTTGGTAATTGTTAACCGGCTTATGAATAAATAATTAAATAAATATCATCGTTTTAGCGTTATTTCCATTTTCAATATTTTAGAAACGGTACGTACTTGTAAAATTAAAAAAAAAAGCTGTAACGCGATATGCTCAAATGAAGATTTTATTTGTCACGAGCAAGTCAAAATTTGTATTTTTCGTGTAAAAGAATTGAAAAAAAAAACTTCTTCGTCGCAGACCTGTGTTATTCACCCGCATTGTTTCGTGATGGTTTTCGATTATTTTCCTTCCTATCTTTACCGTCGCAGAACGAATAACCTGAGAAGTAACATCGGCTTATTAAAAAAAAATAAAAAATAAGTACAAAAAAACTACGAAAGTCTGCACGCGCGAAACTGGACTTGCAAAAATAGCGCGTCGACGGATATTGGCATTGGGCCTAAGAATTTTCTCTTCGCAAAAGTTTCCCTTCCCCCCCCCCCCCCCCCCCCCCCCCCCCCAAGTCCAAAATGATTTCGACGCTCGTTAAGCTTTGATCGCTGTTTTCAAGTCGATGCTATTCCACGCTAGTAGCTTTATCGAGCTTTACGATACCTTAGCGCAATGTTTTTACTCGAGACTACGATTTCCAGCGAGTTACACGTTTTTCAGGTCTCGATGTGAATTTGAATACGCATTACGCGATCGTTTCCCATCAGCTTTCGGTGGTTGCTCAACGCAGTTTGAACTACCGGTAATCTTATCACAATTGGTGTAAAGTTCAGTTTACACTTAGCTCAGTTCCCGATGACGGAATCAGTGTGGCCACCTTAAGGCTTTCCCCCCCAAATTTGAGGGAGGAACAAACTCGCTGTGGAGTATTTTTTAGGGGAAAAAAATTCAAATTAAAAAAAGTCATATTCAATCGTAAGAATTATTCGCTTATAATTGTGAATATCGCAACGCGTACTTTAACTTTGTAAATATTTTATGATAAATATACCTAATAAGTGAAGCTGAAAAAAATATTTTGGTTTATATTACAATGAACAGAAATTTTCAAATTTTTTTCAAATATCTCATAAAAACGTTGTAAATGAATCAATTATTTATTAGTCTATTTTGTTTTGGAAAAGTACACTCAATAACGAAAACTTAAAAAAACGTCCCAATAGGTCAATTTTCAAAAAGTAGCTATTAAAAAAAAAGTAGTCAATTTTTTTTGTTGGGTAAAAAAATTTGAAAAAATTCTGAAACATGTTTTTTATAGGATAGAAAAAGATGAAACAGTTTCAGGCAAATCGAAGGGAAAGTTCAGGTATGGAAATGCCCCGTGTACAATAAAAGTCATTAATTTGCTACCGGAAATCAGTTATTTAAATTAAAGGAACAAAAAATAGTTTTACGAATTGAATAAAAAATTCTAAGTCAAGCCGTTAAGACGAATAACCGAATCCTTTTGTAAATTTGCAAAAAACGGTCAATCGTAAATTTCAGTCCAGCTTTACAGCACGAACGATTTTTTTCCGAATTGAAAACTAGTATACAAAATTTGAGTAATGGTCAAAAATACACGTTGCCGCCATACTTTGCGTTTTTCAAATTGTTGGCTCAGAGGATTTTCGAAGTTACTCTTAGGGGGGGGGGGGGGGAATGTCAAGTGTTGGCGACACTGGACGGTACCAGAATGGTCACCTCGTTTCACAATTGGACTAGAACTGTTGTCGTCTTCTCCCAACGCTTACAGCGGTTTCTTTATCATTTCTACTCGTTATTAATACTTCTTATCTTTTGCCGACTTATTTTCTCTCGCGTTGCGAAAGTCGCGACGGAGCATCGGGTTCAGATCGTCTCGTAACTGCTCGTCGTATTTGCTTCGGCCTGCCAAATAAGATTACATCAGTTACGCTGACATTTCGCTAATTGCGTCACTCATCGTCGGGATAAAACGGAATCCCGCTCGATTTTCGTTCATCGGAATAAATTGGCTAATGCCGTCGATGAGATTGATGCGGGAGGGGAGGTCGCTGACTGCAAAAACTGGGCTAGATAGCGTCAAACTCGATATGCCATTCGCAGGAGAATGGAAAAAAATCCCCGTGTTTGTTCATTTGTCATTTGCGTTTGTTTATGAACAACGACTCGAGCAAATGACGATAAAAGTTGTTATTTTGCAAAAACTGATCGCACCGATCGGTTCACCGGGAAAATTGGAATGAACACTGGCGTAACACTTTCTTGTTAAAGTTCAATTTGTTGGCGGAAGAAGATTATAAACAATCGAATTTCTGCCGCATGGAAATTATTTTGCCTGGGTTTTTGGCCGGGCCTTGATGGGTTAATTTAATGCCACGGGGAGAGCATCGCAAATTGAGAAACACGATTCAAACTGATCGAGCAATATCGATCGGGTTTCATTTATAGCAGTTAAAAGCTTCGGCGGTGCAGATGTAAATGGTATGGCGTGTGCATAATTAGTAAATCAAACTTCTGCGTTGTTCGAGCTAACTAGATTTTGATGGGCTGGTAGTACCCGTATCGCGGAAGCGATGTGGCTAATGGCCCCTTTCGTTGGTTTCACCGAAGAAGGGTGTCTGATACTTGCGCCGAGTGTATAGCTGTGCTTTCAGTTTAGCATACATATTGGACGGTGGAATATCATGTCCCGAAAGCCGACGACGCAAAAACTGTAAACAATTGTCAAAAGCGACGGAAGAATTTTCTGTCTCCTTTTTCGAAGCCTGTGATACGCTCAACTCCGACGAAATTGTCACTCCTAGCAATTTTCAGCCCTCCAACATCGTGCTTGCGACTCGTGAACTGAAATTAAACCCGAGCGAAATCAAATTTCAAAATGAAACATTACACGGGCCAAGCTGACGAAACTTTTTCAATAATGGTATCTGATTCCTGGACATTCGAGCACGCGGAATTCGAAAATAATAACGAAAAAGTCGTATCTCCCACAATTTTACACGTTTTAATATTTAAACAACATAATATTTAATTTTATTTCATTTATTTATTGTATTCGCGATGTGAAAAATTACTTTTCACCATTCAAATGTTACTAGGTTGGCAATAAACTCAATTGTTATTAGATAGGCAATTTTGATAATTGATGAGTTGTACTAGAAAGTTCACAGAGAAAAGAGAAAGGAAATATAAATAAATTAACACCTAAGATATTCGCATCGGAAATAAAAGTGTTATCCTAAGTAAAAATTATGACCTAATAAGACGAAAGTACGATTTTTTTTTAATTTTTCTACATCAAATTTTTCTTATTTTTTAATTTATAATCGATGTCATATTGAACTTTTGGTGATATGGAATAAGTTCGATTACATTATTTTTTTCATGTTTTTACGGAGATTTGTAAAACAAAATATGTTCGTATTTGATATCGAGAGACATGGAAGTAAATTGTTGTTAACTCTGAGAAATAATTTTCTCTTCCATCGCACGGACAAAGTATAAAAGGCCGCGCGATAAAAAGCCACGTAAAGAACTTCACGGACGGAAAAGTGGCATTGTTGAATTAAAGATAAGAGGAAATGAAAGAATTACATTTGGATGAGGTCGTTTCACGGAATGCACCGACCGAAAGACGTACGTTGCTTGTGAAACAGTTTTTCCATGAGAGTACCTTTTATAACTGACCTAATTTTCACCGCCTATCTGGTCTCGCGTAAGTATTTATACGACCTTAACCTTGACAACGTTCTGCCAGCAGTTCTGACGCGCGTATTCCACGGAGCACAGCTCGGTCGAATTTAGCTGCATTTAGCGAATCAACGGAATTGAATTCTCACGCGACGCCATTTTGTGTACAACTTCGATGCCGCCAAATGGCGGCGCGACGCGCCACGGCGCTTCATCTTGACCAACCGTTGTCACGTGACACTCGTCTACTTCGTGCGAAAATGCTCTTCGGTAACCAGAATCTTACGGAAAATTTCACAGTTTCGTCCACCATTCGAGATACCTAGCTTCAGTGATTCTGATTCAGCCATGATGTTGAAACCACAAATGCGAAGTCACGCTCTTGACTCGTGGTTTCCGGACCCTGCGACGAGGATAAAACAGACCGATGACCTATCATGAACGTGGATTTTTCCACGGCAAACAAATCTCTCAAAGATTCTAACACTGACTCCTGTTTTTTTTTCTCACGTTGGTGTACGATCCCTAGAATCTGCTATCAGTATTGGGCAGACGCAGTGAGCCAGCGTCTTTTAAACTAGTCGTTATCTTTTGCTTCAGTAACACTGGCTGCCTCTCTTTATCTCGTGTTTGTTATTGAAATAGTAGATAACCAAAGCAGAGTGAACCTAACCTCAAACCTTAACCGTTGACCCAGATAGCTCCTCACTCGAATTTATTTACGCTAAACTTCTAGCCTGAAATTGTCGACTGGAAGAGAGGATTTCAGTTTTGTTTAAGCCCCAAAAATGAATATCGAATACTTCGAAACGAATTTGATGCGAGTGGGTAGGCTATGCGTGTCTGGGCCAATTAGCGTTGGTGCATCCGCACACACACGCACAAGCGCGCACGTGTCTGTTTTTAAACGTGAAATTTGTGTTTTTCACATGAAGTTTGTGTTTTTAAGCTGATACGTGTGAGCGCGTGCGTGTGTGTGCACCAACACTAATTGGCCCAGAACCTGCATAGCCTACCTACCGATGTGAATTCCTTTGTACGTCGGACGCTGAAAAATGATATTTTTTTTTTAAATTGAGAGCGATCGAGAGCGTAACATTTTTTTTCTAATTAACTAGTGATTATTTCATTGGTGCAGAAACAGACAAGAATTTCCGAATAAATTCGTCTGTCAGGGACGCGATCGAACCGTCTTGAAATATTCGAAGAGTATACGGATAGCGGAAGGTAAACGACTGTTCGTCGATGCGGTAACCGTGAACTTGTCGCTCGAACAATCTTCAATGTATGTATACGATCGGGTGCAAACTTTGACTACAAAAGTATAGGCTGCTAGCATTCCCCGCTTTTCTCGTCCAAGCAACGTGGGGTTTTGTGTCGAACATCAGACGATACACACCCCGACTTCTATCCCGAAGCCCAGGAAATTGAAAAGGATCGCGGGGATATTCACCGTTCAGGCATACCTACTGTATTACGTAACCAACGAGAATAACATTTGAACTTTGTTTGGATTTGGCTTATTCACCGGCGTTTATCAGGATGTACTGAATTTCGATGTCGCAGCAGGTGTATCCACTTGTCTGGACTCTACGCGAGAAAGAATTTTCACTACTGCAAATGAAACGAAATGAGACGAAAAAGTTCATTTATTTTTTCCCGTAGCGTAGCTGTAAAAATTGCTAAACCTGGAAAATTAATTATACGTATAAATGTTTCTTTCTTATTTAAAATACGAAAATTATCAGAAAAATTAACGTCTTTATTGTATTTGTAACAAATTTTACCGCAGTCTGTAATAATAAATAGAAAAAATACTGGTATTGTCCAGCAGATTCGTGTGCATTGCACCGTGAAAAAAAAAAATGTTTTTATGTTCGCAAACCTAATATCCCAAGTCGGGGTGAACGGAATCAAACAAAAAATGAACTGAGTATAGTTTAAGTTATGCAGAATAAGAAAAACATACCGAGACCTCCCGAATGATTTTCCCAAAGCCGAAAAAATTACGGAGCTGTTTTTCTATGAAATCACTCACGTTTTTACGATTTGCGATACATTTTTTTTTTCATAAAAACACTGTTATTCGTAGATTTTAGTCCACTAAACTTGAATCCAGTGAAAAAATTAACCTAGGTATTTTCTTTTTCTAGGAAAATAGAATTGAGCGTGAAAAAACGTGAACAACACAATCATCATACGAACTCTAAAAAAAAATCTGTTTTTTGGGAGTTGAGTTCTGCAAAGATTCTCTCATACTGGTCTCCTCAGAAGAAGAGCCTTTCTTTTATATTACAAAAATACTGTTTGATGTTCAGTATGGAAAAATTGTGAAATTATCCACAAATCAATTTCCAACCTCAAATAACTTTTGAACCAGTAGTTAAAAAAAAATCATAAGTGAGCTATTGTTGAAGATCGTTTAACGTGCCATAATAATACGTATCGTTCTTTCCGGTACGCTGCTTCGTTATCGAGTAATAAAATTCTAAAATGGAAAAATAATTTTCCGGTGTTACTTAGTAAGTGGGAAATAAAAAATCTCGAATGGACCGAGTTTAATATTAATAACGAAGGTTCAAATTCTGGCAGAATTTTTTTTCGTTCTTTCGAATAATATTTTTATCCTAATTGGAGAAACAGAGTATAGTCGTTTTTTTTCTTGACCGACTCAAATATTTATGTAACATAATTTGAAGGGGAATGATGTAGGCACGTGACGAGAATCATTATCGGCATCTCCATCCCTCTGTAAACGAGAATGGAAGAATAGTCGTGTTTGCGACATTCGAGGGTTCCACAACCTCCGAACGACGCTGGTATATTTATGGCCCAAATATTGTCATTCTATGGCATAGCGCGTCGCGGTCGACGGAGTCAAACGGGGAGCCCCGAACCGGCTCTTCGAGTCTCTACTAAGCAGCCTTCTCTTCAACCTTGGCTCCAAACCCACCGAGCAGTTCAATTTGCGTTGGCAGTTGGAACTCGAGTCCCGAGATCGTTCGGTCCGCGTTCGGTTCTTGTTCGGGATTTCTCCCTCCCCCATTTCCTCTCATTCCCACGGTCCGACGCACGACCGCACGCTCGTTCTTAGTCCCCTTACGGACATCGTACCGCGAGGGCGCCGGCGAGCTAGTGCCACGCCGAAAACATAACAACCGCACGTAGAGTATCGCGAACGTCACTAGCAATTGTTATCGTCTGTAGCCGGAGACGCCCGATAACGCCCGAACGGAATTCTCTCGGTCCGAGTGTATTCTATGAAAAAAAAAGAATAATACTAATAATAATAACTGACGTGCATCGTAAAATCGTCGGATTCGTAATACGCGGGTTTTCCGAGTGCGGCGTGTGTCCCCGCTTCGTAAGCTCCCGATAAATCTACAGTGCAGCGATATCACAATAATCTTGTCTCTTGCCTGTACGTGTAAAATCTTTCCACCACCGGAGTATTTCGAAGCATCAAACGAGCTTCGACGTTTCCAGATAAAAAGTTGATCCCGTTTAAATAAAGAGTGGAAAATTTTTAAGTCGTCTCGCTACTGCAGAACAACAAGGAGATACTTATGGAAACAAAAGACGACTACGTCGGGGATAACATTGCCGTTTTACGCGTATAATAAAATCGCGTATTAAATTTTTTACTGCACGGATGTAAAATACACGAGCTACGTGCTAGTGAAGAAATTACGATAGCAGAATCGAGAAATTGAGATTTTCCATGCCGTACAGTTATTCGTTCGTTTCGTACGCCGCGCGATTACCTTTTTCTCGTCGAGTCGATAAGAACCTTTGAGAAACCTGTGTGCAGTTCTAGAGATTATTGTGCTCAAGGTCAAAGTTCTTTGGAGTAGGATTGAAAGTACAATCGGTGATACCGGCGACGATTAGTGTCCGGTGAAATTGACGCCAGACGTCTCGCTGTACATAACCAATGCAATAACAGATGTGAAGGTGACAAACAAGCTTGTAGCAACGTGATGCGAAAGTGATCAATCCTCGTCGTAAGAAAAACACTTCTTTTCCCTTGTGGCATAGAAACGAGACGAACATTCGTAGATCGTGAGAACACGCGGACTGACCGTGCGAGCGACGAGCGACGGTGATAACTATTGTAGAGAGAAGAGAAGCTGATATAAAAATTGTAAAAAAACAACAACTGGCTAGTAAATTTGATGAAATTATCGTTCGAGTATACGAACTAGGAGAAATATTATTGGTATGTTACCTAATGGTGATGAAACAAATGCCATTGATATCGTAGCTATCGTCTGGTAATTATCAACAACGTGATAAGTTCTGTGATATCACGTAGTTCAAGCGTGTCGTATTGTTATTGCTGGTTAGTACCGCAACTTTTATTATATATCTACTAATAACGTTGATTCTTCTCGTATTATATATCCGGCTAATTCTTTGTCATCTCAACTCTTGCGCGTTCGTCGGCGTACCGTAGGTACTCTCGTGCATTGGTCACGTAGATACAAAGAGAGATACTCTCTGATACGTGGCAACGGGACAACGACACGTGGCACGGTCCCGCGACTGTCGCTTGTTTCTAAAGTATAATTCGGCGCTTAATATGAATTGGATGGAAAGCCAATCGTAATTTCTCGGTTTGTAGCCCTGTCCTATCTCTCTCTCTTTCTCTCTCACTCTCTCTCGACATCCTCCGCCACCGTTTTCGACGCAAGTCTCGAGTGAAACGTTCGCGGAAATCCAATTGTCCTTAACGATCTCACGGCAGACTGCACAAAATGTCCGAAACGTCAGTCTCTCGTCGGGGTTACTTGGACTTTTCGTTACATTTGAATTTCACGCGCCGTTCCACAGCTCTGAATTGTATAATTGAACGCGAATTTTCATCTAATATACAAATTGTAACCACGAACTGAGACTGAACGTTTGTTCTGTTGTTTTTTCTTCTTTTTTTGAATTATTCGTTAACTCTATACGAAAAATTGCTATTTACTACGAACGCAGAAGACAAAAGCATGGCAAAAACCACTCTATTCACTTTGACCTAGAGGAAACTGGGAAGTTTATAAAATGGAGCACAATTTGCGAAATATTGCCCATTTTTATACTGTTTTTTTTTCAATAATGCACGATGAACTTTGCTAGAAACTTGGGAAAAATACGATAAGAAACTGTGAAAGTTATTACGCTAGTTTTTTCTAGCGACGATGACGACGAAATACTAGAGACAATTTTATCGAAAATAGCATCTACTCGGTAAAAAACGCGACCTGATTTTATTTCATATTTTTGTATTCAACCATTCATTTTTTATGACTATTTGAAATCGAAAAATGTAACGTAAAGAGTTACTGAAATTCGGAGTAGTTTCGTATCTTTCCGTTATCCGAATGATATTAGAAGACAGGATTTATCATTCGATGATAAATCTTCATGCTGTTTATTCACTCAAGATTCTCGTACTACGATATCCTATCAATCCGTTGCCTATCGCTCAGTTTTATCTTTACCGATTTCATTATCGCTTCTAAAGCAGTTGCTACCGGCCCTCGCTGCGCCAGATACGCATATCTCTGTAGGTCAACGCGAACCCAAATAAAAAGCTCCGGTAAATTGCATATTAAGGGGTCGATCTACTCTCGTCGGAACCGGTGACGTCAGAAGCGAGAAGTCTCGCTTTATATCCAGTCGACGATTTTTACCAACTACGTAGAAGCTGAAACGAAACTGATTCAAAAATCGCCCAGAACCAGCGATGTCGAGCTCTTACTTTGTAAAAAGCCTATTTTCCCATATTTTACATCAATACTCTTATCTTACTCTATATTTATTTACAAAAAAACCCCAAGCATATACAAATTCTCAATTTTACTACATAATTTACTGCAAAGATCCCTTTTTTCCCCTGTTTTTCGAAAAAAGTTCGTCATTTGGTTAATTATGATTGCAAATTAATAATTTTAGTTAATATCTAACATAACAACGTCAACAAAAATTCGTGAAAATAGCTTTTTTTTGAGAGTCTAAAGTAGACTAATTCCTTAATGACTACTGTTGTGGCCGATGATAATAACGGTTCACGGAAAAACTCCAACGAATGTGTATGATATATGAAAAGTACCTACAGGTGCTCAAAGCACAACAAACACTCTTTCATCTTCGAGACCATACGTTTCTTGCCCCTGCAACTTCTCCCTTTGATTCCACGACAGTTCTGCTACCGTATCTAAAACCACCGTCACAATTTTTTGTTCTCTGCAAACATCCCGTACATTATGGAAACTGGTACTGAAAATTCCATACAATACGATAACTCGTGATGAAAAACAGTTTTTTTCACGCGGCCCTTGTCGTCGGATGATGTAATTCGTCGGTTTATATCCAAACAGACCTTCATTTGCAGCCGCCAACTGCTCGAATAACGATTGCCGATCAAGACTTAATTACACTTAATACGCAGATGTGCCACAGATGCGATATTATTTTCGACAATTCAAATAATCAGATTATTTATGTCAACGCCGCTCAGTCGTATCCAAAACTCGGCAGTAATTTGATTGTCTATCCGTTCTTTGCGGCGTATGCAGAAAAATTAGCGAAACAGACTGACGTGATTAGTAATTAGTTTTCTACCATGCAAGACTATTCTATTTTTCCCAATTTCTACAATTTTTCCAAATAACAAGGTCACATTGAAAATCCAAATTTTTTATATTTTCAAATTTGTAATTTTATGATCGATAAAAGGACGAACCCTGACAATTGGAGATCGCAATATAGCTCGTAGTGCACGTATGGAAGTAACTCTATTGGGAATGTAAGATACGTCTGGATCGAGCATCGAAATACCAGAAAAACTTTTCCAATACCCACCTACAAATTGAAGAACCAGCGGTGATACCTTGTAGAAATCGAGCAGAGCTTTCCGTAGAAGAATCGTTGGTGCATATTTGTTAACAACGTTCGAAAATTGTCGTTTAATTATTTCACGGCGATAATTCAAGGGCACTTCGGTAATTTCTCGACGCAGAGTTGGCGTTGCAATGAAATTTAGCCTCGTTATGAAAGTTTTGGTCGTTATTCGGAAAAATTGTATGCGCAGGTGACTTCTAACTACATAGAAACGAGTAATTCTATTTCCCCGGTGCTTTCGAGCGCTTTTTTCCCCTTGACGAAGTTTGGCAAGTCGTTCCTCCCCCTCCCACCCCCGACTTTCAATTTGTACGCGCATTCCGCCTATACAATCGATAACCTTGAGGGTTCGAGTAATTTGATTAAAGCGTAGCTTCTTCCCCGTAGTCGAATCGATTTCGTACTTTTGACTCTCAACAGAATGTAAATGTTGATAGCTTTATTTGCGTTCCAATGTAGGCAACGTCTTACGACTCGCGCTTCGAATACGTATCAGTCAAGCCTTCGCGAACGGGGAGAAAAGTAGAGAAAAAACCTCGCCAAAAATGTACATTGCCAATTCTTGATTCCATACATTTCGAAAACACGGATACAATGTTAAGGGATTAGTCTACTTCAGATGCTCAAAAACAGACTATTTTTATGAATTTTTTCTTTTTTCCGAATATTTATTTACAACAAGGACAACTGTTTGAAAAGTGACTCGCGTTGTCGACTGCTCGGCAACGAATCATCCGAAACATAAAAATTAAATATTATTAGATAGAGTAGAACTGCGGTTTTGGTCCCAGCTAAGATAAATATGTATATATGTAAATATATATAAGTATTTTAAGAGTGTATTTATTGAGCCCAACAAGTTTTATATTAATATAAAATTAGCAACGCCAACAAAAATTCGCAAAAATAGTCTTTTTTCGAACGTCCGAAGTAGACTAATCCGTTAAACTCACAACGCCACATCTATCAGAACTGAATGCTCTTATTCGAAGTCTTTCATTCGTGACTTGTTCACCGTATTCATAAAAATTATTTATATCCATCGAACCGCCGCAGAAAGTTTCGACTCCAATTACCGTATGATCGCGACTTTGGCTCTTGAGAATTTAATAGCGTAGCTGGTACCGACTGCTCATTGACTGTTACGCTAACGCTCGACCTGGGAAGTCTGAACGTAATCAACGATGAAGAGAGCTCTTTGGCATCAAATCGATATGATTCAAGCTCTATTATTTCACCGAGATTCAATACCTCGAGAGTCTTCATCGCGGCCCTCAAAGGATTCACCGGTACGCTTCAGCCTGCTCGATGATCCTGAGAGGATTGGAGGATGGAAGCAGAGTGGGTCACAGAGCAACTCGTCGATTCGTTCCATTCCCACTCTCTCTCTCTCTTTCTCTCTCTCTCTCTCCCCCTCCACATTCGTCATCCTCTCGCGTTTGCAGAGAGACTTTTTCCCGGTTATATCGATCATCAATCATTGAAATTTGACGCTTATAAGCTTTGGAATCTCCGAATCCATCCTCCTGTCGATTGGCCACCTAATCCGGATGATAGATTACCTCCGTTCGGTGTTGATTTAGTTTATGCCGCGATAAAAACCTTCGCGAAGGATCAAATACCCCATCTGGTGGTTGTCAAAGTTTAATAGATCTCACAAAGGATTTCGTACGAGGATTCTTCGGCTAACTTCAAGGGATATTTTACCGACCAAAAATAGTTCTCTCCATCGTTTTTTCATCTAATCCCAACGAATCTCAACGAGTATCCCCGTGCATTCGTGGCATCCCGTCTGTGCGAGCCCGTGCCAGACATATCATCGCCATCGACGTCACGTTTCATGCGATTGTACTCGCCAACCGTTGGGCATGAATAGCATTATTAATTAGGTAATAATCAATATCACGATTAAACCATCATTCACAGAACGAACGATCCTGTCGCATGGGGGTATAATGTCCCACCGCTGTTCACTCTCAGCGCTCCACCATCGCTCATCAACTTGATTGATATGCGTGCTCTTTATTGAAGTCAAATGATTGTGTCGTCGTAAGCCGTATTCGGAGGGTATCTCAATATTGCACCGACCAAATACAAGGCTGACAAATTTGATCGTGGCGGATCAAAGTGGCGATAGTCACTTTTTTTTCATCGCCCACTTTGACTTTATTTTCTCACCCGATCAGCTTCTACTTAATGGCGTTAAGAAAATTCTGGGAAAACCAAATCTCAATCTTCACCGGTCTCCTCGTGGAACGCGTTATCAGCCATTTCGATACTGAATTACACTCCAGTTCGGAAATACACGCGCGTATCTTGCATGAAAAGTCTAAAACTGCTGCCCAAAAGCACGAAAAGTCATCCACGTACAAAACTAGCAAATTTCCAGACTACATCGAGCTATTTGAATATCATCGTGAGCTCGTCATAGCATACTGGCTGGCACCATCAGGACACTCACCCCGGATTGTTTTGCAGCGATTCACTGTAATAATATCAATACGCCGCGGGAGAGATGAATACCAACGATGGTAAATTACATTCACCGTGATTTTGCTGCGTTATTTCACGTGGCAATCTCTTTGTGACAATAATCTCTGACGCATTATATAATGCCACCGCCATTCGCGTTTTCCTCTTCATTTTTATGTCTCTAAATAATGTTCCATCTACTTCTGCTTATATTCGCATGTTCCCATCCTCTGCAACTATTTTTTTCACCGGCATTGAAATTTTTTTTTAACTTTGGAAAAAAATCCAGTGTTTGATTATTTATAAATTCTGGAAGATCGAGCATTGAGTTCATTTTCTATACTATCGATACCTGCGTCCACAGGTTTTCCCCAGCAACCGAGCTCGAACTTTCGACTCGCACTTGACTCGACTATTTCTTCTTTTTTTTTAGTTTGAAGTTTGTTTGATCTGTTCGCGAATGAAATTCTGTAGAGTCGAATTTCCAAACGATCGGGGTTCGGGCGCGCAAACTTAGCCGTGACAGCCGCGTTCCAGTTATGCAAATCCATTTTATACGATTATATTTCCTTTGGTAGCATTGATGTTTTTACCCTGGCCTTTATCTGCTGTAAAGATTTATGGACGTAGGAAACAGTTGAGCGTTTTTTGTCGACACCAACGTCGAAACGATTCCGATGCTATTATTAGAACTGCTGGTTGAACATCTGTGGCCGGCTAAATGTTTCATCCCAACTCCATGGCCCAGAGCCAGACACGGTAGCTAGGTCGATGATGTTTCGATTGATTTATTTTTCCATCTCGTTTTCTCTCAACTTCGCCTGTCGATACGCGACAGTTTATTGAAAGAAAAATATCACGTTTGAAACGATCTTCGTCGTTGATTGTTTGCTACTAATCTACAACGAAATCAGCGCGGTAATGATAACAACAAAACGAATGAATGCCATCCGACCTTCTTTTCCGAACCACTGAACTAGAATTCGAGTCGTTAGAATGAAACTCTTCCACGGTTAAACTAGTCTCGAAATCTTTATACCCGCCATCGGTCAGCAATCACCTCTGTGGCAATTACAGCTCGTCGAAATTCCCCAAAAAGTAGTAGAGGACGGAAGAAAATGGCTGCAGCAGCCAGTAAGTAATAGCAGATCGAGTCAGCTCCAACTATTTTGATCTGCTGCATTTCAAGGTCATTAGTTAACGTGTACCTAATTAAAACGCGAAGGTCTCCCAAAGCAAGCTAAGTCAACCTTCCTAGTTTTAAAGCAAGGCCAACACTCTGATCTTACGATTACTCCTCAACTTACTCGACACACATAGAGCCTGCAACGATGTTCATCGTTGGCCAAAAAAGAGAGAACAAAGTTTTAGTGTTCGGTGTTGGGTTGTTTGTGTCAAGGATGAACGTGGATTTGTTTGATTTTTACCATCGCTCGGTTGATTTTTCGTTGGCAACCGAAGAGCATGCAGCGAGTATGAAATTGGTGTTTCTGACGGATGAAACCATCGCGAGGAGATGAATGAAAGAATGAAATTGCAGAGTCCTAACAAGGTTTCCTGGGTAGAAAGTTGACGGGCAGAATAACGAAGTAGCAGATTGCTTTTTACCGGTTCACACAGCTAAAAGGGAAGGTTCAACGTGGAGTGCGGCGAAATAAAACGGAGTAGGTACGCGAAGGTTCAGAGTTGTTTGAACGCGACCGTCTACAAACAGTGAGGCCATCCGGAAATTGGATGACGGTGGAAATGAATCGTGCGAGCACATAGCGCACCCAGCGGAGCCGAGTGTCTATTTTTTTTTTAGTCAGCTCCAAGATCGGAAATTTCAGAAAATGTTTGTACGTAATGCGAACGAGCTTTGGATACCGTGCTTTCCCTCGCCCTCTTTCTCTCTCTCTCTCTTTCTTTGGGTTGGTGTAGGTGATACGTCGCGCCTTCGCGACTCGAAGACGTCGTTAGTTGGATTCGCTGAGGAAGTGACTTCGCCTTTTCGGGCAAACCATACCCTTACTCCACTTAACGCTCGTCACCTTTTGCTGAATGCAGAGAATTTTTCTAGCTACAGCCAACCGCGAACAACTGCGAACGCTACGGGAACTCTAAATACGTTTCGCCATCCATCTTCATCTTAAGCAGCAAAGATGCGGACACTGAGTCGGGCGTGGAAAACAATCCCGCGTTGTTAGTCTATTCGCGATGAGCTCTCGAAAAGCGATCAGTCAAAACCTCATCAAACGTTTGTTTCTTTTTTCAAATTTTTGTTCACATCCGCGTTCAGTTCAGAGTAGTCGTTGAACTCTGTTCCTCGAAACTTCTTTCCGCAAAGTCGATTCTGCGCGAGTTATTTCGAGATATTTCACGTAAGAAATTGAAGCTCGGTAAGCTCTGAGGATCTTTATGTACCGGCGCGAAAAGTTTGGCACGATTACATAGCTTTCGTCCGCAACATGTTTCTCCCCCGGGAATGATGCTATTGTGGTTCCCGACGAAAACAACAAAATGCAGGAAATTGCGCTGGTTGGATGGGGAAAGAAACTTCGTTTGTCGTTTTACGCCAGGTTCCTTGTTGTTAACAATTAAACAAATAGGAGTTTCGCAATTTCCGTACTACTCACCGTGAAGAAACATCTTGTGGGACTACGTGCCAAATTTCGAGTCAATGGATGCAATAGAAATCGAGATATCGCGTCAACCAGGACAGAAGTAGGGGCGAGACGGAGAGCTTTGGCAGAATCCAGACTTTCATGTATGTGACGAATTGCGTGCCCGATTCGTATCATCGACAGGTCTACGTTTCCACTTTTCACAGTAAACTTGAACACCTAAATCTTCTTACAATGTTCAATCGCAGCCTTCAGAAAAAAATGTTCGATGCGTTGAATGATGATAATGATGATGATGATGATGTCACGACGAGGGCCCCGAGGACAGAGCTTTTTCAGTGGGGGGTATAGCAGGCGAATAACCCCCCGTCAAGCAAGCCTCTGTTTATGCATCCATCCTTCTAGCAGATACTCTCGGCTTATAGTTGAGATTTTGGGATTAGAAAGTATTGGTTTAGTGCGGTATCACGGAGATGAGATCTTAGCAGGGCTGAGTCTGGTGTAATTCAAGTTGACGAGTTAATCCTGAAGTCTGGTAGAGTTCTCCATCGGTGCAGTCGTTTACTTTAGAGTAGCAGGTGTGGCTTTTGCGTAGACCTAGCCCCAGGTCGTTTGGCAATTACGTGATAATGACTTGAGTGAACGTATTAATTATTTACATTGAATGCCGCAGCTGCTTGCGAATTCCTAAGTCCTGCTAACGCTGCTTGCTCCCGTGTTTAAACGCCAAGGAGTGTAAGTACGCTTCCGCCGCTTCGTTGGTACGCTTGCCTTTCTCGCTACTTAAAACATCGAACCCCGTCATCCGTACCACTTCCCACCGGTAATGCAACGAGCAACTGCATCGCCATTTATTTCTCATTATTCATCGCGACTTCTCGAGCCTTTGGGATTCTTAAATCTCGCACTTTTCATTTCGATCCGTGCAAGAACTTCAGGAAATTAACGCGCGAGCCGCGTTCCCGCTAATTGAAACATTTCTCAAATGCATCAGCAATTAGAGGGTACATTTTTCAAGTTGCTCGGTGAGCGTTTTTACACCCGAGCAGATGAGGTACAAAGTAGCGGAATGCTAAATCTTCACTTTCCACCTCGCACGCCATTCTTAATTTCGAGCCATCGGCCCTACCACCGCGATACACCCTAGCAGAGACGACCGCGGCCAGCTACAGCAAAGATCAGCAATGGAAAGCTTCACCGCATTTTTCCTCGAGTATCGCATAGCCTCGCGTCCAGAGTTTATCGTATCACTCCGAACATTCCCTGTTCATCGTTGACCTTTTGGCTCGTGGGTGTCGATTAGAATTGGGGCGATGATGCTGTGGGTTGAAACGTGAAGCGCGGTCAGTTTCACGCGATGCCGGGAAACCTACGCGGTATCTTATCATTGTCTTGGCAGCTAGTACAGCGGTGAACTCGATCCGCTACTGTGATTCCAGCAGTAGTGCTGACATAAGGAAGGATCCTTGATTACCTTGCGATTATCCTATTAGAAGGAGAGTTCTGGGTCGACTGATCCGACGAAGTTCATTTACACGGGTCTGCAAAATAATATTTTTATACAGATGTTTTACCACAAGATTTTCAGCGAAAATAGCGTTCAGGCGTTTGGCAACGTATAGCTTTCTAGGTATACGTTGTTTTTATTTTCCTAAAACTTCATTTTCTCAGAACAAGTTTTTTTGGGGAATTTTTGTAAATTGTGTTACACACCTCCAAGGCATTTCTAATATTTAAAAAGCATAAACCCGTCGAGTACATACCTGTTTTTTCGACTACCTCCCACACTCTGGGTCGATTCGACCCTGTCCGCTTTTTCGGAAATACTGAAAGTGTTCACTCAACAACAAAACATGTAGACGCATAATTTGAACAATGTTAAAGTACTTTTCAAGCATGAAAAATGTCTGGACAGTGTTTCAGCTGCGAAAAAAATCGCAGCAATTTTTGGTACTCCCTGTTTTTAAACGCCTGAACGCTGTTATCGGTCAAGGTCGATGACAGGGTCAAAATGACCCATTGTGTACGCGAGGGGGAAACATTATTCAAATTATACCTCTAAATTTCTTTGAGTGAAAAGTTTCAGTAGTTCAGAAGTTATAGACGGTCAAAAAGGGGACGGGGTCAAATTGACCCAGAGTGTAAGAGGTGTTCGAAAAAATAGGTGCGTACGCCAAGGCTTAATAATGGTCCCAAAAGTAATCTAAAACTATATACGGGAATAATACACCATCTATTTAATGTATCGACTTAATTATTAAACTGAATTTCAGATTTACGTTTCTGTTTCCAAATCCAATAGTTTTTCTTTTCTCGTTCAGATTTTTTTTCATGCTGAAAAAATGCAGAGGAAACAAAATTCCAAAAACGTTCGCTTTTCTCATTTAAAAAAAAAATATCAGTGAAAAAACCTCAATTTTCGCGATACAGCGCAGAAATTTCACCCGTGTACTCTCAACCCAGTAGTTTCAAGAAAAAAAAAGTTTCATGACGGACCTTGAAAAATAACTATATTTATTTTGCGTTGAGATTGAATAAAATGTTGACAAAACTCATAAAATTTAACATGTATAATTTTTTGAACGGCCAGTTTTCGGCCACTTTTCCTCCACCCCATATGACCTCGGTGGGTCGGAAAGAGATGGATGCATCCTACTTGTTGTGGAGATACCAAAAACAGTCGAATAAATTAACCCTTGCAGGGTAAACAGAAAAGTAATGCCTAAATTTACAGAACATCCAAAAAACATGATCATTTTAGTATTGTTTTCATATTAAATATTCTAGAAACTCGTTTAAATTTCCAAATGCACAAAAAGTAAAATTACCCATGCTTATTTCTTTATTTATTCACTTGTTCCTAATGACTTTACTTGTAACTTTTTTATTTTGGGAAATTTATGCAATGATTTTTCGTTTCTTTAATTGAAATAGCTAATTTCCGGTAAGATATTGACGCCTTTCGTTGTATTTACAATATAAATCAAAATATTGTTTCTCAACTTCGCTCATTATAATTATCATAAAATATTTACAAAATTAAATTGCCGTTTGATGCTTACAATTAGCTATGATTTTTTTAAAAGTACAAACCCTCCAAAAAATCCTTCAAAATTCCCCCTCCCTCTAGGAAAACTCTAGACATTGTCACATTTTTCCAGGGGCTTGTAAAATTCCGCTCAAAGAATTAACAAACGCGAATCGTCATTCGCAATATTTGGCAGAGCTCTCGGATCGATGTCAACCGAGAGCCATTTTCCTCGTCGAAGTCTCGAGTTGAATAATGACCTCCTCGTTCTCCCTCTCTCTCTCTCTGTCCCTACTTTTTTCTACGAAGTTTTATCGCATCCGAGAATGTTCACTCGTAGATTGCGGCGATTGCCGATACTAAACGCCGCCTCTACAACCCGTTGCCACGACTTCGCCCACCGAATGTGGCATGAATAAAAGATGCGCGAGGGAAAGATCATCGGAGAGGCCTTATCAGTGCGGCGGCTTGTAGGTCAAGTCAATCGCGACTAGGAAAGCTTTCGCTTGGATATGACCGAGCAAATCCGAATCGAACGACAGCGAGAGACTGACGGCTACAGGGCAAGTGAATCCCGCTCAACCACCGGGCGAACCACCGTTCGGGCCTAGTCCTCACGTCCCACCAATTCGCGTCGGATACGGTAATGGCTCGTCGATTTTTCGTACCTCCTCGACCCCGAGGAAAAAAATTCGCGACACGTGGAACTTTTGCATCCGTAACGTCGTTTTGTTTCCCGCATCTGGTTTCCGTCCCGGTGGACTTATTCAATCGTATCATGGGCACTTCGTCTCACCGTGAAAGTGTGGCAAATGCCGCAACCGTCCGGGCATATGACCAAGTCGTAAATGATGCACTAAAGCGAAAATTTTACGTCAGCAAATGCAGTTTACTACGACTTTAATGTCATTCGGTTAGTACCTCGTTCGCCACATTTATCTCTCAACCCGGTCGAGTTGGATTATTTTCGAATTTTCGGTCAAATGAGGGGCTCGTCGATGTAGCTGATATTCGACAGTATCGCGTGGGTCGTAAACCTGAGGCAACCATTTTCCGAAGCTCTACGAGCAAATACAGCTACTCTTCCTGTATTCGCGGATCGCTTCGCGTTACTTTACAAACGAGCGGGATCTTCGCTCGGGGTACAGTCGCCAAATATCGTCCCCGTTCGTGTAAGAAAGAAAAAAACGTGAAAAACGAACTGATACGTGCGTAATTAACGAACGGAACGTCAAACATCAGGTACGACGCTCCTTTATTAGACATTGTACCTTTTCGTGAACACTATCAATATTCATAGAATCACATACCGTTGTATAAAGTAAAGTCGCGAAAACTACCCAACCGATTTTGCCGAAATTTTGCACACTTATTATTCACACTCCCCAGATGGTTTTTGCAGTTCTTGTTCCGAAAAGTTAATAACAATTGCGGTAAATGAACGTGAAGTTTGACAAAAAAAGCTCTTTCTCCAAGGTCCGCGCCTTAGGTTGACCGAACACCGTTAGGTGGCATCCCCTCTCGCAATCAAAGTTCGCGAGTTTGGTAGATATATACCCGACCAACATGACGTATTGACACACTAAGCTCAGCGTCATTTCAAGACAATCAGCAACGGCATCATAATTATTGCTGTTGAACATTTTTGAAAGCCAGAAACAAAAAGTAAACAATGATACCCGTATAAATGTGTGACCATAAATTTCCTATTTTCACTTACATCTGAATAAATTATTCATTCTCTATCCTAACAAAGAATTATAATCACAAGCAATCGAAACGTGAATTATTCAGTACAATTGTCTCGATAGGTCGCGAACACACGTTGCAACTCGAAAAGCATCCGAAACTAACATTTTGTAATAAAGTACAAGGGAACTGAATGAAATTCAGCATTTATTAATTATTGTATATTGCGTTAATACACGTTAAAAGTATCACGAAAAAACACTAGAGGTAGCCTCTATATTGTTAATCACGTCACAAATCTTGTACATATACGGACCACCTTTTACGATAAAATAATCTACGATTAACTATTAAAAATTTCCATAGCCCGTTAATTTTGTTATAAATTCTGAAAATATGGTACGTTACGAAAATCACAAAGTCTGAATTTATTTTTTGGGTATCAAATTTTATCCCGGGGTCGATATTGAGATCACATAAACAGTAGGTGAAGTGAAATTGTATTGATAATAATAATTATTATAAAAACTGTGTAGTTAGTAAATATATTACAATTTGTAATCATAATTGCGTAATTATAATTTTCCCGGCAAGTTGTACAGATGAATCAGTTCGTACGGCTTCGATAGTTTTATGATTGCTTCAAGATCCCACAGCTTTCCCTTTGGCAGCTATAATATAAAGGAAAGATATTAAATAAATGTAGAAAACAGTTGTAGAAAATGAACTCAAAAGTGAAGTGAAGTTACCTAAATATCGTTACCCAATACCGGGTACGATATTAGGTCCACGTAGGAATCGTTATTAGGAATTTGCTATTTGCGTTAATAAATATCCGTTAAAAAAACTTCTCTCATACCTAAATTTTGTTCTATCCTTTTAAATCACATATAACAGTAATTGGTTTCGACAAAACTCGATGTAGGATCGTTGTTTCACTTCCACTGAGATAACTGACTACACTCGCGATACCAGAACCAGATGGCGTTATTTGAAAATATGAAAGAAAAAATAAAAAAATGTTGAACATTTTATTGCTCTTGTGTCGGAATTTTTGTCGAGGTAGGGAAATCGGAAATGGAAGGGCTAGATTTGATCGGCGTGGCTGAAGAAAGGGTAGGAATAAAATGTTGTTTCGGACCACCCTAATACATGTATTCATACTCGCGTAATTATTCGCAAGATGATCGGGGTGTGGTTTGATGGCGGTGAATAAGTGCAGTAGAGTAAATGATTATACGGCAGTCATTGCATTCCTTTTGTCGTTTACGGTCTGACGAACACGCGGTTGACTGCCCGAGGCATCCCTTGGCTGTGATAAAAAAGCAATTAATCAGCATCGGGTGATATCAAGTTCGCTAAATCGTATCTCGCGAACGTTTATCGCGATCATAAGTGTCGTAAATAAGACCCCCGTGCTTCTATGGCCGGACGTTTTCGCAGGAATCAAAAGAAGTCTAAAAATATACTCTGCGGACGGCGTTCGCCAGAGAAATTCCTTCGGGAAAGGGAGAAAGAGAGGAGAGGGGCGTGGAGGCGTTATAGATTGCTGGCATCCGTTCGGTAGAATAACCATAAATCGCCCGCAGGCGAATAAGAGGTCTTTGATTTGCATATAACAACGCTGCCTAAAAGAGGCGTACCCCAACGCATCTAAGAGTACCTACATCTACGTGTTTGTACACCAGTTTCGTACGTATCACGCACCCCTGCGAAAACGCGAGGAGGCGACTAGAACACAGCCCTCGACCTCGCGCCGATTCCTCCGCGATGACCTTGAAAAATCGCGAATTTCCAATCGTCATTTTTGCATCAAACTCTCGATTACCGATCGTTTCCACGAACGACGAAATGGGTCGAATCAAATGGGTGGGTCCCCTCGGTCCAAACCCAAGTAAGGTCCAAAAACGGTTTGTCCATTGGATGACCGGAAGTCGAGAGGAAGATTGGTCGTCGAGGTTGATAGTGATTTTTATAGTCTTGTAGATTCCGCGTCGAAATCGCGAGCAGAGCTTAAAGTAGAGGAAAAGCTGTAGGTAAGTTATATGATTTGGGTCGAGACCAGGACGAACGACCATTGCAATCGGCTGAAATTTCACGCGAAAGCTCTCCTCGTGAATAAAAGAACATCTCGCCTGGATGTTTTGGCAACGAGCCAGCATTTGCCTGCTACGTGTATCTCAAGTTCTGGGCTAGTGGTCCAAATATCTTTGGAAATATTGGCTTTCGCGAAAAATGGCTCGAGTACGTACCGAACGAAGGTCTGACAAAAGTGCACAAGAATGTCGCGTGTTTTATTTATTGGACCGAGGTTCCTTATCGTACTTTACACTGCGGACACTTGGCGAATTAGAGCTCGACTGAAAAATGTGTAAGACCTCGACCGCTATGATACGCGACAGCTATGCATTTAATGCACCGCAGTTATATTCGTTACAGGTATGATGTTTGAAAATTAGGTGAAATTGAAAGGAAAAGATTGAATTTTTTTTTCAACAATTTTTATTTACTCGAATAAGTGAAAAATCACTCGTCAAATCGTACTCGTGATCCGATCGGATCCAAGTCGAATCAAGGAGCGTCGATGGGCGCGGAGCATTGAGGAGAAATCGTAGCACAACATTTTGCTCACAGGCATACATACAGACATTCCACGCGTACACACAGACATGTTCCTGAAAATGTCAGAGGAGGAATGTCAGAGAGGTCTTGAAACGTGGAGATATCGTGAAATTCCACTTTCGATTTCCGTGGTCATTGCAATAAGCACGACTACTCTTCTCGAAATGCTCGCAACGGTCAAATCCCATAAAAACTTGCTATAAACGTGAGCATAAGGAATTTTGGTGGATTTCATTAGACGATTCGTCAGTTCCCATACTTTTTTATGACCAGCTAGAAATTCGGCGTTTCTTTTACAGAAACGTTTTAGATAGCGAGTAGATATTGCCGATTTTGTAAGAATTTCCCAAAACGTTTGGATAATAAAAAGTGTAGGATATATGTGGTAAAAATTATGGGGACGTTAAATGTGCATTTTCAACAATTTTTCATGGCTAATTTTGTTTCGAATTGTCAACAAAATTCTAAAACTTGGAAAATTTGGATAAAAAACAGTTGGAAAAAAAATCACTTTTAAGTGGAGTCAAATGAAAATTGAGCTGTAGACTTTTGAAATTATTTTAAGAGGAAAAAAGCGTTGACGACTGTATTGAAAAAAAAAAAAAAAAGAAATTGATTGTGACAGTGGAAGGGATGCATTTTGGTGAAAAAGTCACGATGCAATTCGAGATAAAATGTATCGGTTACCCGTATACAAATGTTATTCCGACTGCATAATACGGTGCGCCTTAAAGAGGTGTTAGAAAAAAAATGACTGGAGCCCCGCAATTTCAGCTGAGGGTCAACAACTTCTCGCAGCGTTGTGGCCTCAAGTTTGATGGATTTTATGAAATACTGCGCTGTAGGGTAAAAATAAATACCTGACATTTACCGTTTCCGTGGCTTTTAGGGATTTTTTACGGTCATGAATTAAAAAATCAATAATAACGATGATAATAATCCGTTTCGATGGTTATGCAATCTTTTTAATTTCACGGCGTAAGATTGAAAATTCCACGCATCGCTTATCTACGATTCCACCAGATTCCATGGTGGAGGAGTTGGGAATGGAGTTGTAATTTCTGAAAGTATCTTCACGATTTCAGTGCTTGCACAGAGAAATGCAGGCAATTTTTCAGAGAAACTTTGCTTCGCTTTCATTTCGCTTAAAAAAGACTCGCTGACCCAAGCTCGACGTGGTTACGGGGCAAAAGTGGCTCACGGATGATTTATCAGGGTGAGGGAAAAAGAATCGATACTCTCATTTTCATCTCGCATCTCGAATGCTTCGGGACGCGTTGACGCTTTTTTTTGGCGAACCAAGTAAAGACACAACTGCGAAATGTTTACCGCATATTTCTTCAGATTTTGAGCATCCTTTGCAATTTTTCGAGCCCGAAATCCTTGCTGGTTGTTGAGGTGCAGGCCGCCCAACTTAGCCACCCATTTGTGAGTAACGTTTTTTTTTTTCGATTACCACGGTCACGGTTTTGCTATTTGTACCTTACGTTTCACGGGACGCTACCTTCAAATTCGGTGTCCGTTTGACCTCATCATGTCACTGTCAAGGGCACTTCAAGGTCAAATCGAGAGAACGCTCTGGAAACACAAGAACGTACGCTGACTATACGTTTTGGTGGTCCTTGAGTCGAATCTGCTGTCAGATTAACCCCACCAAGTCACAGTCAAGGGCATTGCATGGTCAAATGGAGAAAATACTGTGGAAATACATGGAAATACGCTACCACGTGTTTACGAGGTCACTCCGGTTGACCTTGGGATGCCCTTGGCTATGGCCTGATGGGAGTCAAACGGACATCGGATTCGAATTCAACGAACCCTGAAACGTAAGGTACCCCGAGCCTGGTCTGTACCTATTACTTGGCTGATTAGGAGCGTCGTCCTGCGTTATTCAAACAAACCACGATAAAAGTGCTTATTTCGAAAACCAGATTACACCAATCGGTTCTACGGAAAAAATTGTGACCAAAGCTCATGCAGAATAATTTCCGTATTTCAGCAATTCAATTGTTTATAATCGTCTTACGCTAACAAATTGAGCCTTGAAAAAAAAGTGTTAGCTACGTTTTCCTCGTCATTTTTCCCGTAGAATTTATGGGTGCAATCGGTTTTCCGAAATAACACCGTTATCGTGATTCGTTTGAATATTTTTTTATAAACGACTTCAGATGACAAAAGAAAAAACTCGGGGATTTTTTTTCTCCACTTGCTTATGGGTGGCACAGCTAGTTTGATGCTATCCAGTCCGCTTTTTTCCAGGGCCTTAACGGCTTAATCAACTCTCGAGGCTGCAACTTGAACGCGTAACGAACGGACATTCCATCATCATCTTCGACGTGATTCAAGTTACCGTCTTCGACGGCCAACTTTCGATCACCCCGAGACATTGTAAAAGTAAACCAGCCAGGAATTCACCGGCCATAATTTCTCTCGCGAAGGACTCGAGTACACTGCAAAAAGTCGAGGAACTTGGCGTTGTTGGTTCGTAGAAGTTGAAAAGCTGGTCTCTGCCGGAGGAGAACGCGATCGGCGTTCGTACCCAGTACCCAACTTTTCACAGCTGTACCTCGATTTCGTTTCGAGCTGTCATCAGCTCGAGGCTTTCCTAACGCGAGCGATCGAGATTGCTCGCTCACCGGCAGTTTTCTTCGGTTAGTTACTTCAAACGGGGCATGACTCTACTAGCAACTGATGACCCCGCTCTTCGAGTGCAACCAATTCTACCCGCGGAGCAATCGAACTTCCGCATTCTACGAATGCTGATTCG
Organism: Arge pagana; assembly: GCA_963969455.1. Classification (NCBI taxonomy): domain Eukaryota; kingdom Metazoa; phylum Arthropoda; class Insecta; order Hymenoptera; family Argidae; genus Arge; species Arge pagana. The sequence goes on along the minus strand of OZ018311.1, from coordinate 18,789,514 downwards.
AAAGCATCCCAGCAGACCATTCTTGCAGAATCGGCTCGAATGTGCCTCCGATTGCGAACGTTACAAGAGGTCATCGAAGCGTTACGTGAGCAAAATTCCAAAGGGACTCGACCGATTACGCTCGCCTGCAAAGAAATCTTATTTCAATATATATATATATATATATATATATATATATATATATATATTATATATTAGGGTGCTTCGTCTCAGCTACTCGGTTTTTTTTTCGCTGCACAGACGGAATATTACTGAAAACGTGTTAAAGGAATTGTCACCAAGCGTGAGCTCTTAATTTTAATTTTTACAACTCGCTACATGAATATGAAATTTTCCCGTTCGATGAACTCTTTTTTTTTCCAATTATCCGATACTGCCCGGCGTTTCACGTTATTCGGTCGATCATAGGCGGAAATTGCAGAGAAATCTTTGCTCTTTAAAAGTGTCTCTAGCCGTTTTAACCTTCCGCGAACCGTGTTCCCTGCAAGAAATTTGAAGCTCAATTTTTCACCAAATTTCACGGTCCTTTAATTTTTTCTCGCGAATTCATCAACTTTACAGTAATATCGTACAAGTCCTTTTTTGTAGGAAATTTAATTTTCTACAAAAAAGGTGCCTTGAGCCCAAACCGTAAAGCTAATAGTTTTCGCGATAAACACAATTAAACGAACGGAAACGTTCAATATCATTTTTATTCTTACCGCGATTGTTATTATTATTGTCGTTGTTACGATTGATTTTGCATTGGTAATACTGTAATAATTTTCTTGCGCTATAACTGCGTTGGATAGTACAAATTTTAGATAAAACATCTCTTTTGAATGCTCTACAAAAAAGAGCGGATATAATCTTGCTGCAAAGTTGATGGTTCCCGGGAAAAAGAGATAAAACCGTGCAATTTGGCAACGTATCTAGGATTTTTTACAGAGGACACGGTTTACAGAACGTAAATCAGATGTAGACACTTTCGAAGAGCAAAGATTTCTCTACAATCTCCGCCTATGATCGATCGAATACCGTGAAATGCCGCGCAGTATTAGATAATTGGAAAAAAATTTAACTAAATTTTTGGGAGTGTTCGATTATAATTTGTAATCACGAATAGCCTTTCATCGGAATAAAAAAAAATTGCATAAAAAATGTACGCGTTACGTATTTTTTATTGCTATATCTCGGCGCATCGAATCCACTGTAATTTCAATGGATTATTATTATTATTGTTATTATTGTCATATGATTGTTACGATCATTCGGTAAAATAGTCTGTTTTTTGCGATGGACTCTCGAGGAAATATACCTCGTTCGGTTTATTTATTGTTTTTTCAGAACAGAAAACTTGGTTTTGATGTTTCCTGGTAAAAACCGGGGGGGGGGGGGGGTAAATTTACAAGATGAGACTTCAAAAAAGTTGTATTCTTCGTCTATGCGTTGGATTTTTTATCGACACTTTGCGCGTTAAATTATGTGAAATTAAATGTAACGCGAGCAAAAACGATATCGCGCGAGTTGAGATGACAATCGGCAAACTATAATTATTTTACGATAATACCAAGTCGACGCTTTTGGACAAACGCAAACGTTGGTTCGAAAATTCGTTTTATTCGTTCCTTTTTGTTTATTGCGAGTTAGCGCCTTTGTTTTTCGCGGAACTCTCACAGAATTACAAATTTCCCAATACTCGCTGCTGGGATTCGGCTGAAAACAAAGATGTCGGTTCGCAATAAACGTCAATGAATTTTTTTTCTCTACCTATTGTCACTCTTCGATTTACTCGATGAGAACTGTTGCCTTTGCGTTCGTATGCAGATTAATCCTTTCAGTCACATCGGGACACGAATGTCCCACCTAGACACAATCGATTTTTTAACGTTGAAAAAAGTTCATAATATTCCACAACTATTTAAAATAATTTTTATTCGCAACAAATTAGTATTTAAAAAATGTAGACTTTTCGGAATAAATTCACGCCAAGACGAAATAACAACAAGTACTATCTATAAATTTCTATACGAAGGCCTTCGAGGTCGCTCGTTATGAATCCGGTGTGAAATTTTTGAAATTCGAAATGGCGGATCCAATATGGCCGATCAAAATGTTTAAACGTGGTAATTTTTTCTGAAATTTGCTATACAGGCGTTTTTGAGGTGGCTCAATTTGCGATTTTCACGTAATCAGCCATCTCAAAAACGCCTTTTCACCGAATTTCGTGAAAAAAAAATGGCTGAAAAAATTCGTGATCGAAAGGGTTAAGTCGTACGAAGTTTGACAAAATTTCAACTCATTCGATGAAACTATTGATAAAATTCACGGAGTAGGTATAACTCGCTCTGGGCTCTATTTACCTAAAAATGCAAACCGAACTTCACAGGCAACAGTTCTCGGGAGTAATCAGGAGTAATTATTTGTAAATTTTTATTTCCAATAACTTTTTTTTTTGCCACTAGTTTGGTTTATTTCATAAAACAAATGATATAAACTTACTGTACCATGTTTCAACTTGATTTCACCGAAATTAAAAAAATATATTGTTGATCAAATTGCGCTATATTTGTTGCTTTACGAGGATCATCGTAACATTTTACTGATTCATCTGAAATCAATGGAATAAAAAAAGTTACTAAATTTTTAGTTAAATGGTGCTTGATGAAACCTTGTTTTCAAACAAACAAAAAACGACGTCCGATCGCTTACTCGCGAATTTTCGAGGAAAAAACGCTCTAGTTAGTCGCTTATACGCTGTAAAAATTCGGAGTGAAAATAAAAAACACTCCGCGCGTGGAGTAAACACGAAGTGTTTTTTCGACGGAGAAATTTAAAAAGACCGCGAATGTAATTTTTTAAAACTTTTTCTCAGTAGTGATTCATTTGTTTAAAAAAGTGAAAAAAAAAATAGTCAATCTGTTTATCTGATAACAAAAATAAAATCCTTTGGAATTTCACTCCTGGAATTTTCTACAGTATGAGACGTATAAATTTCAATAAAATGAAAAAATCAAAAAATCCTTGGATCAGGCAGTAGATTAACTATTAAACTGGTGATTTTTTTTTGTTCAATTGATTTTGGATGAACCTGTAAAATGTTACCATGATCACCGCGAAGCAACAAATATGGCGACAATTTCATCTACAATAAATTATGTTTAGTTCTTCGATTTCGGGGAAATAAATTTCAAACATTGTGGAATAAATTAAACTACTGCCCAAAAGAAAGTTATGCAGAATAGTCATTTTTTTCAAACGCTAATAGTATTCCCCTTTTTGTTCGTTCTATTTTTTTTTTAAAAAAATTTACTTCGCTCCAGAAAAAGATTTAGTCGTGATTCCAAAAGTGTCGATTGCACATTTTTTTTACTTCTCCTGCGATACAAGAAACCTGATCTGATTAGGTCGACGCTCCGAGGACTAGTACGCGTTCACATGCTTCTTCTACGTACGTGGAAGATCCGGCAACCGAAGCCCATCCGATCGAACGAGTAAAATACGATCTGCAGTGCGAAAAAAGTTGCGCGAAGTTGGGTCCGAGGATTCCAAAGAATTCGTGGCGACGTGACTCTAAAACGATTAGAAAATGCGACTGATGCAGAGGATAGCCGTTAGCGGCTTGTTGTCCGTCATGCTGATAGTTCTGCTGACCGGTACCTTCGTGACGCGGCGTGATCTTACCGGTATCGTCGACCGAGACGTTGCGCCGGTCGAACGATTACCAGCGCAATCCAACTGGACACCGGATAACGCTGTTCCCGATCAAGAAATGCGTCGCGTCGAGGATATTCAAGAACAGCTGCTGCCCGAACCCTCAGCGCTGGATCCACTCTCGTCGGCGTTCGAAAACCCCTACGTAATCAGACCATCTAGCTCTCAGGACGACGTTACTAATGAGCGTCGTGAAAAAGTTAAAGAGGTAAGTTCCTCGTTCGCTAGTCATACCTCAGCGATGACATTCATCTTCTTCGAGGGGAGAAGGAGAGACATGCGGCCGTTCCGAACCTCAATTAGACGGTTCTTCTCTTACGAACCTTTTCTCCTCGTGCGATAAACAATCCTTACAGCTGGTCTGTGAAGGATTGCGGTGCGGTCGTCTTGACCAGGGTCGGGCAACTCGGCTCTCAAGAGTCAGTGGCTCTCGCTAGCCGAGCCGAGAACTCCCGAGAGCCAGTGGTTCTCGCGAGCCGAGCCGAGAGCTGCCGACGGCCAGTGGCTCTCGCTAGCCGAGCCGAGAGCTCCCGAGAGCCAGTCGCTCTCGCTAGCCGAGTTGATAGCTCCCGACAGCCAGTGGCTCTCGCTAGCCGAGTCGAGGACTCCCAAGAGCCAGTGGCTCTCGCTAGCCGAGCCGAGGACTCCCGAGAGCCAGTGGCTCTCGCTAGCTGAGCCGAGAGCTCTCGAGAGCCAGTGGCTCTTGCTAGCCGAGCCTAGAGCTCCCGAGAGCCAGTGGCTCTTGCGAGCCGAGCCTAGAGCTCCCGAGAACCAGTGGCTCTCGCGAGCTGAGCCGAGGACTCCCGAGAACCAGTGGCTCTCGCGAGCGGAGCCGAGAGGACCCGAGAGCTAAATACTCTAGTCGACACGTGCCCCTTTGTTCAACTTTTTTGCGCAGTCTTGGAAAAATATGAACGAGGTGTTATTCATCGCGGAATAGCATGTAGATAATTTTTGAAAAAAGTCAAGTTCTGCTTGAAAAAATTGCAAGTGTTATAAAAAATGTACTAAAAAAAAAAAAAACGGGGGTTTCGTTTATTGCAGATATCTAGAAAACTGATTGAGATTTTTGAAATTTGAAAATAGATTCAAAAAGAGGAGGAAGTTTCCTACAAAAATGTTCCAAGTCCCGGAACTCTAGGACCAATATTTACAATTTTTCCAGAGGGGTGAATATACGGCCGGAAACGGGTACTCTACTTCGCGCAAACCGCGCCGACTTCGGACACTTTAACAATAAAATTCATTAAACATATTAAATATGAAAATGGAGAAATGAAAAAATCGAAGCATTTACTGGATAGATGAGTGAACAATAATCAGCCGGAAAAAAGTTGTTATCGCGATTTTTCGGGCCTCGGTCCTCGGTGGCTCCCAGACTTTTTCGGGAACTGCCGAGTGGCTCGTAAAATAAAAATTAGAATTTAATTTTTTTACATCGAATATCAAAAGAATTAGTAATTCGCTCAACAAACGTATAAGAAATAATGTTTTCATGCTTCTAATAATGCGGACCAATATGGAAATAATTATTAGCGATTTTAAAAATAACGATTATTTGAGAAAAAAATGAAAAATACGAAGACAAAAAATCACTAATTTCTCGAATAATCCAAAAATGTGTTATGGCCGATCCTCGGTCCAACGACGCGAAAGGAGAGTCCAGTCGACGTTGTTGGAGCAGCGCAAAGAGTTCTCCGCAAAAACTCCACAGGGAAAGGCTCTAATTGGGCGCGTTCTTGCATGAACGTCGAATGATGTTCGCCAAAACGACACGGATTATGAAGCGGAAACCGAACTGGCGCTGGGTCTAAAACGTTCAACGGAGAAAATGACACTAAATAACCCGCCATTTCACCCGTTTCTTTCTCGTTCCTCGTCCTCGTCCTCGTCCTCCTTTTCCTCCCCGAAGCTAAATTACTTGGCGAAAACGATCGATGCAGGCCAGCTCGCTTCATCTCCCTTTTTTCAACTCTCGCTCTCGCGATGGATATTCATTTTTTTTCTCCCGCGATACGCCTTTCAAATCCTCCTGCCATTCTTATTCAGCTTCGTTTTCAGCGCCGAAATCAATCGATCATCGACTCGATCAATGCTCATTCATTTTTTCCAAGCGAACCGAAACGAAGCTAATTTGCCGGATTTTCCCGCTCGACGCCCATATCTTTCGAACGGTTATGCTTATCAAAAAATTGTAAGAAACCTTTGTTTAGAGCCTTCGATTCCGTACAAAAATATGTCTTGGTCGAATTTGTACAACATGCCATCGTCGAGATATAAAATTCCAAACATAAAAAACGGTTTTTTACCATGCTATTTAAACGGGAAATAGAAATTCGCAACGAGGCATCTAAATATTTATATTGAGAGCTCAAAATTGAACAAACTTCTTTTTTTGCCCTCCCGAGAGTATACAAGCTCTTTGCGAGTAAAAAAAATAATTTTTTTTTTGCTCCCGTCCTCTCAAGTATCTCTATTTGATGATAACAAAATCCTCACCTGTAGCTCAACTCTGAGAGGTCGCTTTTTAAATTTTGGTTTCCCATTTAATTAACATAGAAAAGAACATTTTTTGTCTTAAAATTGAAATTACTCGTAATTAACTCAATTTTTTACGAGTAACCATCATATATTTTCAAAGCTGACTCTTTGAGATTTGGAAAACTCTACAATATCGTATGATCATCATAATCAGAGGAACAGTTATGCCCATCTGAAAATTACTGAATTTCTGACTGTAACTAGTTTTCTAATTATGATAATCGTACGTTATTGTAGAGTTCTTAAAAGCTCGAAGAGTCGCTTTCAGAATATACGATGGTTAATCGTGAAAAATTGAGTTAATTGGAAGTCATTTCAATTTTAATAATCAAAAAAAAATGTTCCATTTTAATTAAATGGGAAACTGAAATTAAAAAAGCGACATCTTTGGCGAGGATTCTTTTTATATTAAATAAAAACATTTGAGAGGGTAAGAGCAAAAAAATAAACATTTTTTTGAGCTCCCTAATGTATGGGTATATTACCGCGGTATACCGAGAGAGGCTGTCTTAAAATGGCAGGCAAAAATTGATTTATTCGCAACATTTTTTGCTAGTTAAGTTGTTCGTCGTTTGTTCTTCGATGCTCGATGAACTTATGTTAATTTTTTAATGCCGAATTTCCCGAATTTTTTTAATGCAGAGATAACGATTGCGTTAAAAGATGAATGAAAAATATAATTAACGAAGAAAAAATAAATAAACTCGATCTAACATCGAAAAACAAACGACGAACAACTGAACTAGCAACAAATTTTGGCATTTAAAGTCAGTTGTACGGATGTGCGACGTGCAAGTCGTATAAGTTCGTATAAGTCACGACACTCGTAATTTCTCTTCGCTATTTTCAAGCTCGCGTTATTAATTCTCTTTTTTATTCAATCACTCTCAAACGTTGTTTATTTATTTTTCACTCGGTCTAACAATTTAATACACATTTTTATTATCTTTCTTCTTCCAAATGCCTGAACTGGAAAATGTCGATGACTCAGCCTTCGTGCTATTTGCGGCAACTCGGTAAAAAAATATCCGTCAAATTTAGGACAAAAAAGTGTGGTAACATTTAAAAAGTGTTATTTTAGTGTGGAATAACATTTTCGTGTGTTGACAAATGGTCCGGGAGAACAACCCTAACGATTGTGTTGACCCTTTCAGTCACAGTGGGTCCGCTACGGTCCCACCCTTTGAAAAATCACCTCAGAGCTCCAATATCAAACCAATGCCTCGGAAAATACAGATCTAGGGATTTTTTGAGACGCTGATCACGAATACGAGGTCAGATTTTGGAAATTCAAAATGGCGGATCCGATATAGTCGATCCAACCGTGCAATGCGACGATAAAAATTTCAATCGTATAAAATCCCACTTCATCAGGAATATTCCTTCGAATGTACGTTAGAAATAAACATTTCAGTTGATTCGAGATGAAATTTGAGATAATTTGGTTAGGTTAGGGTCGGACTGCCACGGAGTTCGATTTTCTACTTCGTTTGCGCATCTCTCTTTCATTTATTTCATACTACTCAGTAATTTCAAAAATTGTTTTGCCGACTATCATAAATAGGGATATTAAAAAAAAACGAGCAGAATAAAAAAACAATAGAAAACACAAAAAAAGAGAAAAAACAAAAGTGGAACTAGAAGCTCTCCGCGTCCTCGCCGTGAGTTCCGAGTAGCGCTAGGAGAGAGAGACACAAATATAGACGAAGAGAGACAAGATGGCATTCGCCATCTCGGATTTAGAAATTATAAAATTACGACTTCAGATTCGTGGTCAGCCACTCCAAAATCCCCCTAGTGACCAAATCCTGGCCAAAATGCTGAGCAGGAAGATATATAAAACTTGACGTCCCCCATATTGGATCCGTTATTTCGAATTTCAAAAATCGAATGCCGGATTCGTAATCGACGACCCCGAAGATCCCCCGAGTAACAATTTTCATCAAAATCGGTGCAGAGGAAAAATGCACGACTGAAAGGGTTAAATCAACACGCACACAAAAATTCTAAATTTGACACAATCACGGAACATTTTTTACAGTGTAATGACAGGTGGCAACTGGGGCGGAATTTCGGAAAGCAAAGCACTTACGGAGTTTCGTGTTGTTGATCGATGAGTATCGCGATATGAATCTGGAAAGTCTACGCATCGTTATAATTGGACACTGGACATTGGACGTTGGACGTTGGACGTTGGACGTTGGACATTGGAAATTCGGGGGGGGGGGGGGGGGGGGGGGGAAATACGCACGTTAGACTTCCATATATCACATTGGGTTGGATGTCGCGTTCCATGCGGGATATGAATAAACAAGCAACACACGTGACATTTCCAACTCTCGTGACGTGCTCCGGAATGCCGCGTATGCGAACACACATCACGTGCCGGACATGATATATAGTTTCTCCGCGTTATGTGCAAATGTGAAAAGCTTGGTCCTCCTCGATATCATCGTCCACGTTACGCGATGCTTTCTCGAGTCAAGTCTACGCGATGCGTAGTCGTCGTCGAAGCGATCCAGCAACCGACGCTCGGGCAATGCAATTCGATCTGATTAGCCTTCATTTAAGGATCAAATAAACTGTTGAGCGGACTGCTCGCGACAAGAACGAGAGGGAAGCCGAGTAACGAGCTCTGATTCTGTTCATTCAATTAGGAACGATTTCCTAGTTTCCAACTCCTCGCAGACCGAGGATGCCCTTAATATTTTTCCTACGCACAGCTTCACGGTTCAACGTTACGTTACGCTCCCAGCCTCGACTCGGCATGCCGAACGCTTCGGAAAGATAACAGTATCAACCGCTACCGATATATCAACTAGGACTACCGTAATCTCACAACATCAATCACCTCGAAAATTAGGTAGCCATTCCCCTAGTGCAAAACCTCTCAGCTGATTGGGAACCGAGTTTCCAATTCCGACAGTCGACGACCGATTTTTTTTTCGCCATACTCGTCGTACTCAAACTGGTCACAGATATATCTCTCTCTCCGCGGCGAGTCGCTTCCGAATACTAGGAATATTTTTAAAATCCGCACAAAGCTCCCCAAAATTTAAGTTGCAACGCGCCAAGTTTTATTTTCATCGCTCGAAAATATGCTCTTCAGCGAACTCGAATCAGTTTAAAAATGCATTTCCCAGTCTCGACAGCAATACCTCTCGAAACTTTGTTTTGTTATCTGAGAATTTGTTTAAATTTTATTTATTTATTCGTCTATTTATTTGTTTACTTATTTATTTATGTATTTGTTTATTCTTTTGTCTACCAGATAAATTACCAGCATTATACCAAGATATAAGACGTACAAAGGACTGATCCTTAAAACCAAATAGAATGGGTACAAAATATCATGCATAAAATTTGAGGGTGACCAACTTATATGAGTTTTTTATTAGACGACTAGAAATAAACTAGTTTGAATTTTTGGCTTTGAAAAATATTAACCTGTTTGGAAAAAATACCGAATCATGGTATTTCGATGGTTGAGAGTGATAAAAAAATTGGGATACCATAATATTTATAATTTAGGAGGGAGGTTGACGTGATACTCGCGAAACGATCCACCAGCTTCGTCTGCCTCGATGTGAACATGATTTTTCCTCGTGTTTGCGGAAAACCTCGAATCAGACACTAATGTCGGTTTTGTATTTTTTTGGTTTTTCTGACAGATGATGAAACATTCCTGGGACAACTACGTGCGATATGCGTGGGGGAAGAACGAGCTACGACCGATATCGAAACGAGGGCACAGCGCGAGCATCTTCGGGGCTTCAAGTATGGGCGCCACGATCGTCGATGGTCTCGATACTCTTTACATCATGGGACTTCACGACGAATTCAAACAGGGACGTGACTGGATCGCAGAGAATTTGAGCTTTGATATGGTGAGTGACCGTTGAACCTCGCGACCGTGAGTCACGGTAGCCTGGTCGAACTTTTTATTTGTTCAACTCGCGTGCTACTCTAAAAAGCGTTTGCGCGAAAGATGTGTAGATATTTCCTCGAGACCCCGGTGCAGGTGCAACCGTGGAAGGTAATAAATCGGATCGTTAGGTAAATCAATTTTCCGAGTACGGTGGGTAATGGGCATTGAGCCAGAAGTGTGGCTACGAACTTGTCGAATGATATAATACATGGGTGTACTTACGTCGCGTCGGGGCAACAAGCTTTCGAAACTTGTTGGCTTTGTTGTCTATGGAACTACAGTTGCTCGGATGCGATTACGAAGAATTCCCAAACTATAATCGAGTCTCCCGCCTCCGGCGGCCAGATCCGGACCCTTGACGCGATTCCAATATCAGAAGGAATTCCAATGACACGGATTACGAGATCCTCTACCGCGTGCATCCGCAGAATATGTCGCCTAGTATAACGGAGATGTCTCGCACCGAGGGCTTCCGCGGAATATATTGTCACGATATATTCTCTCCGGATTACTCGAAACCAGAGAACAAGACATCGTCTCAAAGTGCAGAACACAGACGATAGTTTGACGTAGCCGATTCGAGAAATATCGTCTTACCATAAAACGACCAACACTTTAGTGTACAAATACGATTTTCGCCGGGAAAAAAACGAAATACCGTCATTTGCATGGAACGATGTAAAAACCGCTACCTCACGCGATTCTCTTCTTCGTGACGGTTGGAACAACGTTTCGTTATCAAATTTTGAATGAAAACTTTGGCAGATATCGCGCCCACCGAAAAAAAATGTACCCGGTTTCTCGGTAACACTCTACATTTGAATTAGTGAAAAGTCACTATCTAGCAGTGAATAGTCACTGTTCAAAATATTTAAAAGTATACCACTACTAAATAGTGAATATTCACTCGTTAAAATAGTGCACAATACAGTCCGGTGTTATCGAAAATGATCAAAAATAACAATAGTGTGCAAGAAGTAATTTACTCCAAGTTAATCAAAATATGAATAAAATAATAAAATAACCTTACCTGAGAGGGATGATTAATTATTTATTCGTGCGTTCGACAGGAACTCGATGGACAGATCTACAGAAGTAGCAATAATTATAACAATAATAATAGTAATAATAAAAACCGCGTGGAGGCGCTACGCTCGATGCGTGCACTACGAAGGAATTCACTATTTCGACAGTGAAGTTCGCTTCGTTTCACTATTTGGGTAGTGAATTCAGGCGTCACCGTCTCCAGTAGCGAGGCATTTTACTAATGTGGTAGCGAATTGAGGAGTCACTATTTCAAATAGTGAGATTTTCACTATTTTAATTTCAGAGAGTACAGCATCCGTGATTGTATTCCACGAAATGTATGTCCGCTGACGAGGTTTTTTCTTTTTTGGAGAAAGATTGTCACGAAAGTCCGTTGATTACGCTACGTCACGGGCTGTTACATCGGGTTTGATCGTAAAACGGTTCAGTTATGATTTCCATGTGAAGTTTTCATGAGAAATAGCTTCATATTATGACTATACATGCATAGTCATAAGTCTCAATTTCAAGCAGCCCGGTGTAATATTCGTCGCAGCTTGTGACGGCTAATAACGATTTTCCGTGCTCTCGTGGAAACTTTTGATGAAAATGTTATATTTCCTCGAAGCATTAATAAGGAAACACGTAGCCGCGGGCGGCCAGGCGGCTCGAAGAGCACGTACGTTGGAACACTGTCGCATGTCGCGTAGTGGTTGTAAAGCTAGTCAATAAATCATGAGCCTACCCCCCGTAGATGTGACTCTCGTCTCACGTTCATCCATGCATGTACCAACAAAACGACGTTACGAGTATACAGATAGAGAGAGAGAGAGAGCGCGAGAGAGCGAGAGAGAATTGGTCGCCTAACACGAAAACGTGGGGCTGCAGCACGTGGGATCATCCAATACCCACCTTTCGTTTCACCGAACAACGATTTCCCAGTAACAACAACTCCTATCGTCTCGGTTTCCTCCGCTACACAGACTCTAGAGAATGCAAGCCCACGACCCAAGTTTCTTCCTTTTCTTCCCCGTGTCGGTTTTCTTCCTGCCACCTGTGAAACCATCACACTGCACTTCCAGTCCTCGCGCTCCCTAGACATCAGATCTCACGATCGAATTTCCCTCGTTATAGGTATTTTCTTTTTGAAAAAAAAGATTATTTATTTATTTTTCAATGCACGAAATAGCAATAATTCGTTTGAATGCAAATTTATCACAAAAAAAATCATTTATTAATATCTTTTCACAATGCTGCACCAAACTGAAAAAAATTCCGAGTATAGAGGAGTATAATAGAAGTTTCCTGTCACAATTTCGTGATTGCATGGTTTCAAAAACGCATTTAAAAATTGATTTTAGTTTCATTTATTTTTATTAAAAATTTGACTTTACTTTGAATTTAACTATTGAAAAAAAATTAAAAAACCTTTTTTGGTCCTAGCTGAAAATCACTCTTTCAAAACTTCGATTTCTCATATACATATCTCAGAGTATACATCTTTTGTAGGGCATCAAATTTGCTACAAAAAAGTTCCTCTGAGCAAACGCTGGTCGACCAAAAGTTTTTGAGTTACAGAGCTGGAAAGCTGAATGTTGTTAATCATTGGCAACAAATTTTCTTTGAATGGACGAAGTGGAAAACAACGCCACCGTACTATAAAATATAACTAAAAAGTTTGAAAATTAAAATATGCGCGAAAATTTGAATCTTAGTTTATTGGTATTATGATTTCGTAGTGATCATCGGTTAAAATTCATCTTCATTTACTAAATACAAAACGTGGTTTCTAAAATTAATAATTTCATAGCTTTATAGCGTCTACTGTAAAATAATATTTGACATAAGATCAAAAAATTCCAATCTGAAGAAAATTTGTTGTCAATTATCATTGACATTTCCAACTCTACAACCCAGAAGCTGTTGGGCGGACAGCGTTTGCTCAGAGGAACTTGATTGTAGCAAATTCAGTGCCCTACAAAAGCTGTATACTAATTTTTCACAAAAAAATTGTTAACACCGAAAATTCGAGTCGAAACGGAAAAAAATTCCCCGTGTTATTTATATGGGAAATCAAATTTTTCAAAAGAGTGAAGCTTCTAATTTACTTGAAAAATATATTTTTTTTTCGTCCAAACATCGCCCAAAAATGAAACGACTTAGTCTACACGGATGGAAAAAGTAACAGTTCTTGCCGGGAGCAGGAAAAATGACCGCTATAAATTGGAATCCTGTTTTATGAATGCAGATCAGTAAAAGTTGTTGTTCGTGTAGCTAATTTCACAAAACAGTCGGTAACTCTTACGGTAAATGTGAAATAATAACTAGAGTGCTAGAACGGTAAAAATCCCGATTCGCACAATAAAAAAATGAGGGTCCTCGACCACTAGAATTATTAAATTAATCCATCTTTAGATTAATAGAAAGTAATAAAAAACAAAAATTTATTCAACCGCGCAGTTTCGACAGCAAATATATTGAAATTAAAATAATAAAAATTACAAAACGATTGAAAAAAGTGCACCAGCCTTTATCTTGGCGATGCAAAATGCAAATGCTTGAGACGAATATTGTTAGGCTAAAAAAAAAAACAATAACAAAAAAAAACAGAATAGTACCATATTATTTTTCGCACGCCATTAATAATTGCCAAAATACATTTAAAACACAATTCTAGCGTTCCAAAATATTTGCTATATTGAACCAGGAAAGCTGAAAGCAAGTTGCATTGAATACCGAAAGCAGAAACGAAACCAAAAGCGCGCAATTTTGTTACTTTCAATTATTTATTTATTTTTCCTCTCCGTGGATGATTTTCGAAATTTACGGCTGATCCTACGATACGAAAAACACCTTTCCCAATTACCTTTGACAATCTTTCCAGCCTCCACTCCGACCGACAAAGCTACCGCCTTCGGGTTTGTAAATAGACGCGGGTCAACTTCCGGCGATTTGCTTCGCCGTACCTCGCTCCTCGGCCCGCCGTTCTTCCACGACCACGTAACACGAGTCTTCGGGCAATAATATATCAATAATTGTTGTAGTCAATTACCAAGCACAGAGCTCGATGCCACGCATTTATCATGCTCCGAACGAACTCTCCTAATTGGCGGGATGGAATTCCAGTCGAAAACATGCTTTTGGATAAACGCCAGTGTTACCTTCTTCTCGTACTCCTTGCATTTCCAATGCCCCCTCGTCGTTGATATTCACGAGGCGTCTCGTTGATATGCGTAAACCGCGTCGTTCGTCATCGTTAACCGATGTTATATTATTGAAAAATCTTCGTTTCCACCGAATACCGCGAGGTATAGAGCGGTGGAAAAAGAGCGGCGTTGTCCTCGGCGGAGGGACAACTTCGTGTTCGTAACAGTTGCTCGGGCCCATCCGTAAAACTTTCCAGAGACCTTAGACCTTCGGGCCTAGCGGTTGGTCGTCTTATCCTATCTGGATCTAGGCCTCTTTTCAATGCTACGGATGTGGCATACCCGCGTGCTATGAATATATGTATTCGTATCAACCCCACATTTGTCGAGCGATGCCTCCTGCATCGTTATTCTCATATCCTCGACCGAAACTTCTTCATAAGGATATTTCGTGCCGATACGCGATCTCTCACACCCCCCCCCCCCTCCCCCCGTCCCTCCTTCTGTATGTAAGTATTTTCTCGTACATCGCATCGAACGATCTAATTATTGATTTATCACCGCCCCTGCCTCCTCCCTGCAGTTTTCGTATCGCCACTCCAAACTTTTATCTCGAGTCGGGTTCTTCTCTACACTCGTTTCCTGGCATCTGTTTCTTGTTTGTTTTCTTTTTTTTCACCCCCAGCCTGAAATTGTCGAACTAGTTCTCTTATTTCTGCAAAAAAAAAAAACAAAAAAAAACAACAAGCAGACTTCTCGCTCACCGTCGACGTTGCCTGCTTTTCGAATTTTCTGCGAACAGCAGGCTGCGAAATTGTCAACGTGCGATAAATTATCACATGTTTTGCGCTGTCATCCGAATTACGTTTCCTCAACTTATCTCTCTCTCTCTCTCTCTCTCTCTCTCTCTCTCTCTCTCTCTCCTCTCTCTCTCTCTCTCTCTCTCTCTCTCTCTCTCTCTCTCCTCTCTCTCTCTCTCCTCTCTCTCTCTCTCTCTCTCTCTCTCTCTCTCTCTCTCTCTCTCTCTCTCTCTCTCTCTCTCTCTCTCTCTCTCTCTCTCTCTCTCTCTCTCTCTCTCTCTCTCTCTCTCTCTCTCTCTCTCTCTCTCTCTCTCTCTCTCTCTCTCTCTCTCTCTCTCTCTCTCTCTCTCTCTCTCTCTCTCTCTCTCTCTATCTCTTTGTACCCTGGCAAGGCAATGTTAAATTTATTACGACGGCTCTAACGAATAAGAGCAACCAAAAACTCGAGACGCAAATTATAACCGAAAACGGAAAAGATAACAACAAATATTTCCCACGAATGAGAGCACCACACCAAATCCAATCAGGAATACTAACACCAACAAGTTTTCTATTTTGTGCGACCTAATAAATATTTGTCACTAATTATCATTAAATAATCGTAGCATAACACAGCTCTGTAACAAAAATCTTTTTTCCTCTTGCTCTGGAGATCTTTGCAAATTTTTATGTTTCCAAGCGCCCAAATTACCAATATCTTCGTGAAAGTACCAACATTACGTGATCCCCACTCCCAGACCCCTTGCTCCGCACAACAGCTGAGATCTCGGGTATTTGATAATATTGAGTTACTCACACGTGAATCTGAATAAGTTGTCACGTGATAATATTTCGTTTCAATTGCCGAATGTCCACTCGAATACATTTGTCTTGTCTTTTAAAACGCGAGTTGGTCACGAAGAAAGTGTAAAATGTAGTAGTAATTTTTTTTTTATATGCCCGCTGTTTGTATGATAAATAAACAAAAAAAAAGTATCACAGACTTTGACGAGAAGACTCGTGCTGAATATTTCGGTTTTAAAATGGACGAACTAGATAAATCACGGGTACCTCGTCAAATTTGTAAGTCCTGTGTCGAGTCTTTACGGTGGTGGAAAAAAGGAGAACGTTCTGGAATAGACTTGGGTATTCCTGTGATCTGGACGGAGCTTAAGAATAATTTCCATGATTGTTACTTTCGCGTAGTAAATGCTGAAGGTTTTAATCGACATCAAACGTGGAGATACGCCTGTCCTGTTCTACATTTTCCTCTCTGTTTACTTCGACGTATCCTAATTTTTCAAAACAACACTGACGTTATAAATATATCTGTTATTTTGTGTCTTGTTCTCCGATTTTTGTAATGTACAATGAAAATAAAAATCTGAAAGAAAACGAGAGCAAATCTTACAAAATCCTTGATAGTTTCACGAATTGTGGGCATAAATATATCCAAAGTCAATCTTATTTCTAGGGCAACAAAACCACCGTAGAACAGTGTAATCTATGGGTAAAAATACCTCTAAATAAAGATATTCCAATAGCAAATATTACAAGCACATAATATATTCCGTTTGAGGGCCGCGTGGAATAAAGGCCTGAGTTCAAAAATCGTAATTTGAGCAAATCAAAAAAAAAACTGCTCGGAATGAGAGCTAATAAGCTATGAAAATTTTAATCAAAATCGTTATACTCGATGCCAAAATACCTCCACAAGCAATTCTATGACACGAATGTAGTAAAAATTGGAATAACAGTAAAATAATTAAGCTCTAAGAATGTCGAATTAGGCCCTTCTTCCATAAATTAATCAACAACAGAGAAAATTAATCGTGGGAACAATAAACATTATTATTATTATTATTGTTGCTGTTGTCGTTGTTAGTGTTTTATTGTTATTTCTTAGTCGATAGTCAAGAGTCGTCGATTTGTTGTGCTCGTGTCAATTTTTTCATCTGTGTTTCAGAATACCGAGGTCTCAGTTTTCGAAACCAACATCCGGTTCATGGGAAGTCTCCTCGCCTGTTACGCTCTCACCGGCGACGTGATGTTCCGGGACAAGGCTGCCGAACTTGGCGAACGTTTGCTTCCGGCTTTCGACACGGAGACGGGAATTCCGCACTCGCTCATAAACCTCCGGACCGGGGTAAGTTTTTTCCGACCATCGAGCCCCGAAAGAAATGAAATGTGGAGGGAACGAAAAAATACACAACTCGTTCGAGAGAACCTTGGTGGATCCTCGGGGAATGACGCTCCGTAATAACGGGATCTCTCTATTGTAACCCATATTGAGAACACAACGGATATATTAGAGATAGGAGCGGCGAGAGGAGGCCGAGAAGAGGCTATTGTATACGTCGATGTACTTATCCAGTGGTTCGCAACGCGTTTCAGTAGCCATATTATTTGTTTCCTCCGAGTTGAAATAGTTTCCTCGAATCACTCGTCTGTAACCAAAGTTTTTCCAACTTTCCACATTCAAATTGCACGGAGGACGTGCAGCGCGTTTCGCCGGTTTTTTTTTTGTTGCGATTTCATGTGTTCACTGACCGTGGAAAATCACTCGCGTCCCGAACGCTTCCGTATCTCGCGGAAGTGGTCCGCTAGAAAACGCGTTTGCTGGGAATCGAGCGACCAAAGAAATCCGAAAACATTTATCCGACTTGGTAGCTTTCTAAATTCTCTATCCAACGACACCCCACTCGACGGGTCTTGTGAAAAAATTTTTTTTCGGAAACTCCAATTTTTTGATTTTTTTCAACTCCCCATTTTTTATATCCGCGAGATTCGATATTCTTGTCTAATTCCGCGAGTAAATGAAGGAGTGTGCATGGAATTTCGGATCGAACGTTTATACATATTATCGCATTTAAAGAGTTAAGATCATCAAAAAGCAACACTTCAACGGTATTTTTAAAAAATTTCATCCAAAACTGTTTCGGAGACCCGTAAAAAAGTGTCCTCACTGTGGACGCGATAACTCGCGATAGCTTTGTTTGAAATCGAAAGACCAAATATTTTCTGGTAGAAGATGAGTTTAGCTAGTAATTGCACGAAGGATTTTTTTTTCTTCAAAAATTGAAATTTGAATTTTTGGCAGAGTTATATGCAAAATACATTTGTGGTACAATTTACGCTACGTGTAGCCTTGTAAGGATTGTTTGTAATGAAAACTGTAAAAAAATCCTTCGTCAAGCGCTAGTCAATGCTATTTTGAAGAAGTGTGCAAAATCTCAATACATCGTTCCAGTAGTTTGTGAGAAATCGCGTCCACCGACTCCAAGAATAGCGTTGCGCTAAAAACGTGATATGACCTACTTCAACGCGTCGAATTAAATTGCAACTTTGTGTAACCGTCGACAATCAATAATTAAAGACAACAAAAATTTTTTTTTAATTCAAAATTATATTTAAAAATTGTGGAAAACTAAAAAATAAGAAAATAAATGATAGTTCAAAAAATGGAAAAAAAATGCAGCAATGGTAAACCGAACTAGAAAATAAAAAATAAATTTCAATATGAGAATAAAGTGATAAACCAGAAATTTAATGTCATTGTAAAAAAACGTGGGGTGCTTGATGTAAATTGTTATAAATATACGCAACAAGCAATAAAATTTATTGCTTGCTTTTAAATTATTTAATAATTTCAAAGAAAACCATAAGCTCACGCTTTTTTACCATGACATTAATTTTCTCCTTCGTCGCTTTATACTTATATTGAAATTTGTTTTTTACTTTTTAGTTCGGTTTATCGTTGAAAGTTTTTTAAACTATAATTTGTTGTTTAACATAAATGCTCCCCTTGCCACTCTTCGAATTCCTCCGAATCTACTTGTTTCTCCCAAGTCTCTTGTAATTTGCAATACAAACTTTTCACAAATACAGCCAAAACTTTTCCAGAGTAAAACTAATCGAATTCGAAGTGGAATTCAACTGGGGAAATTTCAACTTGAAACGTTGTTCAACGTCGACATTTCGGTTTAATTTAACGATGCTTAAAGAATTTGGGAAACATATGAAAATATTGAAGTATTTATCCGTGGAGGCTGGGAGCAGTGAAATATGTGCAATTTCCTCTGAAGTTTTTCTGCGAACTGACACAAGAATCGCTGTAATCAATGGTGTTCGTCGTTTCAGGTCAGCAAGAATTTCGGATGGGTCAGCAACGGCTGTAGCATCTTGTCAGAAATTGGAACGATGCATTTGGAGTTTGCTTACTTGAGCGACGTGACGGGGAACCCTGTCTTCAGGGACAAAGTCGAGAGGGTCCGAAGGCTGTTGAAGTCTTTGAATAAACCAAAAGGCCTGTACCCTAACTTCGTTAATCCAAAGACTGGAAAATGGGGCCAACGTGAGTTTGTCCTTCTAGTACTCGTTGTTCTATTAATAGTTTGGTGGCTTCGATGATCCAGTCTCTTGCTTGCGTGCTTTTCACAGAACACATATCTCTCGGGGCCCTCGGAGACAGCTTCTACGAATACCTTCTGAAATCTTGGATACAATCCGGAAAGGAAGATTCGGAGGGCAGAGAGATGTACGACGAGGCTATGGCTGCTATCGTACAACACATGATAGTCAGATCCACCGGTGGCCTCTTGTACGTTTCTGAAATGAAATACGATCATCTGGAGCACAAGATGGGACATTTGGCATGCTTCGCAGGTGAGTTAACTAACCACGTGCCAACAAAGGTTCTACGAGAGTGAAATTCCTCGCGCTCTACTCGTTAGTCTCATCCATTTGTACCTCTATACTTGTCGCTTGTCGCGCGTTCAACGGTGCCAAACAACATTCATCTTTCCTCTCAATCTTCAGGTGGAATGTTTGGCTTGGGTGCCAAAACGCTAGAGAATGAAATTTCTAACGAATACATGGATATCGCCGCGGACTTGACCCACACCTGCCATGAATCCTACGATCGCACTGCCACGAAGCTTGGCCCTGAAGCTTTCCATTTCATCGAAAACAACGAGGCCAAGAGCTTGAAGAGCGGAGAGAAGTACTACATACTTCGACCGGAGGTAACGCTCGATGCTACATCTTCTACTTTTTCTTCGACGTAACTGTCCACCGAGAGGAAAATCAACGAGGACTGTTACTCTGAAAATCCCAGAAAATTGTGTTTCTATATTGATTAGTCCTCGCTTCGTAGAATATTCATGATCGAATTACGTATCGCGAGAACGTTATTCGTTTCTCGCTCGCATTAACACACCGATACAATTGGCTTGCCTAGAAACTTTTAGGCGAGGGAGTCATCGTTACGACTAGAAGTCATTAATTAATGCGCCCACTCAATTATACGTCCGATTCGAAAATCCTCTTTGACTTTCCTACTCAGCTTTTTATTACGAACATCGTTATGTTAATTAGGCGACACCGTGTACATGGTGAAATGAATTGGTAGACACTCAGGCTGGTAATCGAGTTCGGAGTGACTCATTAGCATAGGAAGTACGTCTGCTTCGAACCTGATTGGTAAAATGAAAACTGTTATCGAACGCTAATTCAGCTGTCCGTAAGAGCGATTGATATCTGATGTTTTTAAAATTAGTATAATACATTTTATCGATGTATTGCTTTTGAAGAGCTCGTTCAACGACACTTTCGCTATAAATATTCAAGGTGCTCCTGTACACAACGTTACAGATGCTTATTTGAAAATAACTACGATTCTGGAGATAATACTTAGGAGACAGTTTGCTTGGTTTCGAGATGGAAAGATTGTGGTATTGTTATTTTCGTTTCGGTGCCCATTTCCTACAGGTGTACTGTTTTCTTCCAAATTAACTACGAAGCCTTCAAGCAATTTATAAATAACGTTTGTTTGTCATTTATTTCAGACAATCGAATCCTACTTTATTCTGTGGCGACTAACCAAGGATCAAAAATACAGAGAATGGGGTTGGGAAGCTCTTCAAGCATTGGAAAGACATTGCAGAGTCCCCGGCGGGTTTTCAGGACTCACCAACGTCTATATGCTCGATTCTCCAAAAGATGACGTTCAGCAGAGTTACTTCTTGGCTGAAACATTAAAGGTAGTTAATTGCATCGATGATCGTGCGTGTCGCGATGAAATTTCAATAACAATGTTTCTTCTTCGTCGCAGTATCTCTACCTCTTGTTCAGCGACGACGATCTTGTTAACTTGGACGAATGGGTTTTCAACTCGGAGGCACACATGTTGCCCATACGAGGCAATCCGCTCTATCGCCAGGCGCCAGCTTTGTAAACCCGACTCATCTAGATTCCTCTATATCATCTTGACTACGAAGATGTCGAAGTGCTGTCGAGGAAACGATTTCATGTGAACCCTCGCGAAACATTCGTTCGGATGGGAAGATAGAACGGTGTGGTTTGTTACCTCGATTGATATGGACAAAACTACTACATCCGATAGTAAGATAATTGAAGGATATTAGCTAATGATAATTATTTAAGTCAAACACTTTTGTACATATACTGTGAGAGTGAATGCTTCGTATCTACACTGCGTTCGAGAATTCGACGTCTCATTTTGGAGTGAGCATCTCAAACCCCTTCCCCCTGCCCTATTTCCATCTCTATCAATATCGTTGGCCTAAACTTTACCCGAAAGAAGTTCTCACCTTGGAAAAACTCCGTTGGTTCGACCGATCTTTCGTTATTTCTTTCGTCAAATACCTATATCATACACTACCGCACAAAATAGTCGGTCACTTTCTGTATTCGAAGTACGTCGCAGTTTCCTTTTTTAATTCCTATCGATATTGGTTTTTGTCTGTATCAAAATAAAAACCAGACCCTTTTCAACATCGAAATTTTTCGTAGCTGTTGGCAAGCTCACTCGAGTCTTAGGTTGCCAATTGTTACAAATATCTAGTGCCGAAGCACGAGATCGAGATTGAGAGCCTCGCCGCGAAGAATTTACTTTTATGAGCCCGCGTCGAAGCGCAACCATCGAGAGGCTGAAAAATGGTACGATTTTGGGTACGCAACGCAGTTAATTCTTCATGACAAACCAATTCTGAGTGTTCTGACAGGGGCAAGATGGTACGTTGATAAACGATCAAGTTCTCGGGTGTGAAAGTCTTGTTTGCGGATTTCGAATTCATGTCACCCATGCATTCGTCTGACAGTGAATATTAAGAGTAGCCAAGGCATATATAGTTGCGCTCTGTGCATGAATATATTAGTGAAATTAGTACGTCGACGCGGTATGAATCTGACGTCTATGATGCGAAAAATCTGAATGATGATTAAAAAAATGAATATTTGCGTGATGCGATGTAGTTACTAATGCCTAAAATTAACCGAAGAAGAAGACTTGTATATAATTATTGAGAAAAGTCGTATTGTAAGGGAGAGCGTCTTACATCTTGGCAGTAAATCATTTCTAACAGAGCGAACGAATTTGAGTAAAATGATATATAAATTTCAATGCAATCGCAATTTCAAATTCAAAAACGTACGGCACGTTCGCTTGGGTTCCCAATCAAAAATACCACTTATATTTTCTCTCCCCAAATTGAATGTTACGAGTATTCCTGATTTTTGGAGATATTTTCCACCGATATTCTCATCAATTTTCCTTCTTGATCACGAACAGTTCTCCTTGTCCCAATAAATATGAGAAGCATCCCTCGAGAACTCCAGTTCAATTGACAAATTTATAAATTATGTAATTTATTTCTCGTTTTTGTTACGTCCTCTTCAATAATTGTTATGCAAGGTACGCTGCATTCTCAGAAGCGATGCATCAATTCATTTTTGCAACAGTCGAGACGCACACGATGCTATCGAATAATAATCACGTTTGGATCTACGATGATCTATATGATTTGAAGTTTCTTTACAACTCGAATTACGAAGAGTCATCTGAAAGGAATTTCCAAAGTACAACACAAGTCCTGGGCTTACTCGAGTAAACGATATCCTCGTCTGACGAGAACAATTTTACATAGCTTCATTTAAAATGTATTCACTAGTGTTTTTATTGTATAGTTTTTTTTTTTTTTGCTCAGCAGTTGTAATTGCTCGTCGCGTTGCAAAATGGCTGTTGCTTGAAAAATCTCAGTTCTGAAACTAGTTAATCCTAAAAAAGTGTCTCGTCCCCCGACGTTCCTCGTTCGTTTCACGATTGATCTGTAAAAAATGTCAGCGAAGCAGTTGTAAAATTTTGAGAAATATCGACCACCAGTTTGAACGAACATATAACGTCGAGGAAATGCGAAGAGAAAAATCGAAACTTTGATATTTTGGAAATTGAAATGAATAAAATGCTGAAATCCGGGAAACGATTTTGCCTCGATCTAGAACACTCTCCCGCAAGTTCAGGCCGCGTTTCAAATTAATTCGCTCGCAAGCGGTTAAACATGCGCCGATTTTCGCCGTCAACCAATCGGATCACGCGAGTATGCGCATGCGCGGTAGATCCCCGCACCGCACTTGATCTGAAACACGGCCGTGGCGAATCAGCGTGTTTGTTTGGCGCTTGAATTGACGATATTTCGAACACCTTGCCCGAAATCAGTAGATCGAAATTTTGAGCAGGTGAAAAATCGATAATCTTAGGTGTCACAGATGTTCCATGAAATTTGACGATTCGAACGAAATTTCTAAACCAATAGATTAAAATAGTCAATAGATTATCGAATTCGATGCGATTCCTATGACATGTTTGCGAGTCGCCAGAATTTATTGACTCGTCGATCGATAAGCAACGCCGAACGTTTGTTACCGTACAACTGTAAAATTCATTTCTTGCAAAAGAATCTCCCTGGATGATTATCAACATGATTTTTATTCCGGTCATACTTTCACCAACTTTCTTCTCCATCGCAGATTCGATAAATCTCGAGGGTGAAATATTATTCATCGCGATGAAATCACTGCCTCGCAAAATTACTTTGACAATCTTGCAATTTTTTATTGTTTGATATCACAGACAAGCCTCTTGGAATCGAGAGAC
Organism: Arge pagana; assembly: GCA_963969455.1. Classification (NCBI taxonomy): domain Eukaryota; kingdom Metazoa; phylum Arthropoda; class Insecta; order Hymenoptera; family Argidae; genus Arge; species Arge pagana. The sequence continues at coordinate 18,765,448 of OZ018311.1, read as the reverse complement.
TCAAAAATGCAGCACGATTGATTCATCGCATATCGGTTTATCGATTGGTTTATCTATTACATGACCGGTTTATCGCCGAGAAAAAAACAAATATTAACATAAACCTGAGTTTTTGCTAAATCCTGGGTTGTTCGACGTAGTCAAAAAATTACTGGCACCACAAACGCATATACGAACTGACATGCATGCTGTTCGTCGTGTCTGTGTCTCTGTGTTCGCCTTGGTACGAATGGATGGACCAACTCGTCACAGCGCTTTTCAATACCTTCCAACCACACAGACACCCAGCGTACAACACACTTGTCGATGCTCGATGGCCAAAAAGTTACTTAAATTTATCTTTAGTCTCGCGTCGAAGCGATGCACCGCCTTCCATTGTTTGTCCAGTCGATTAATACACAGAATAGGATGTTGAGAAAAATCCATATTCTTTCACTCTTCCACGTTGAACGTGAACGCATCGGCTAAAAAAAAAAAATACCGTAGACGTGGAAACTTGAAATTTCTATGGTAATGAAAACTACGTTCGATTAGTCACAAAATCACAAGTTAATTGAATTCCAGCTAAACTTTGACAAAAACATCAAAAGTGAAGTATAAAAATGGTTAGAGTGGCTTCTTTTATGCAGTTTAGCTTGATTCGACGAGGTAAGAGTGAGAAAAAATATGGATCGATTTTCAAACCTTTCAACAAGCGATGAATTACTTTTCTCAAGAGAATTGAAATCATCAAACGGATCGCGAATGGTGAAATTAGAAGGTATTTTTGTCCGTTGGATGGTTTCGATGGAGGTGGGCAAAATAAGGAGAAGAAAAAAAATTGTTGAAACGTCGATTCGACTGCGCTTCATATATTAACTTGACGGTCGTCCAATCATTGCGCGAATACAATCCCATAGAACTGCTACGTGAGCGTAGAATATAGCGTCGACTACGAAAAACGTAAATATTTGTAACGGTGTAATACTAAAGTTTTATTTTATTTCCCTTCGAATTGAACGATCGAAATGAATCAATCATTTATACAAGCGTCCGTTTACACGAGTAAATTGCATATATACGGAATAATGTCTGTAATAAATATAACAATCTATACATACTTTTGTGAATAGATATTTAATAATTTATTGTTAATTAAAAAAATGTTGACGTATTTTACTTTGACGAACAGTCGACGGGGCTTGGGTACAGTAATAATCTCATTTATATACGTATAACGACACGAATTGTCGTACAACAGAAATAAGATTATCATTTTTATTCACAATTTTTAACACTGAGATTAGATTTGAATAATCATTTTAAATAATAACAAACAATCGTCGGACGAAACAACAATATTGTATATATACAGAGTGTCGTTGCAATTATGGGGCTTATTTTAAACGATTTCATGTGATTATTATTTACAAACGAATAAATAAACATTAATTCTGTATCAAATTTACATACTTTTCATTCGCAAACTTCGCTTCGCACCGACCGGAATGAAAATCTATCTGTTTCATGTTACGACTCGTCGGTTGCTCGTATCCCAGATGGATCGAAAGCTCACAATTGTAGTAACGCTTCGACCCAGAAGTTTGAAAGCGGTTATTCGCGAACCCACCAGATTTATTTATCTATTTAAGATGACGATTATGCATCGGGTTTTCCTAGACTATTGGGATGACTCAAGTTTTCTTTCATTCCTTACATCACTCGCTTCGAGACAGGCTCTAGCATCTATGACGAGGATATAAAAATATCTGGATGGGACGAAGCACAGCCAAGTTCCCCCCACAAACTTCTGGGTCGACGAAGATAATTTCAAACCAGATATGCCAAGCATCTCGCGGTGAGAGTCGCTCTCGTGGCTACGTGCTTTGCATCCCTATCCGAAGGAGCGAAGTCTTTGCGGATCGTTGCAAAAAATTGGTACCTTCAATATTTCAATCGATCGGATGGCAAAACGGAAAAAGTGACGAAGTGGCAAGAAACTGAAAGCAATTGGAAGTGAGTGAAAAAGTGTTGAACTTAAATCGGTTCCTGTTCGCTGCGAGACAAGCAAACATGATAGGATATTTCGTTCCGACGATGATCATCTGCGCCCTGGGTAAGTTAACCCCAACTCGACAACGATATTATTTACACAGAATCGTCGTCGCGCTTCAGTTTCGAATTATTAAAAGCTCGAGAGGATGCTTCGAGACCCCACGCGTTTTCGACTAAAAATGGACACCGATAACTCAGGACCGCGAACCATCGCGTAGCGACACCGTTACCAGAACCAGATGTCCTACCGCCTACGATTCTATATTTCCCTACAGTAAGAGCTTCCACTTCATCGAAGCTAAAGTTCAGTTTTCCACATTTGTGCTTGTTCGTCGGACCATCGTTGCTACATATTCTCCAACAATCAACGAGCGCGACAATTTTACTCGCTGCAATTGATAACTCTTGCGGCCCAAAATTTATTTACTTTCAACTAACAAGGAAACCTTGCGAACCCGAACTCACCGATTTCGATGATTTTGATATATGTTGTAGAACATCGAAAAATAAGAGACACTTATTTTTTTATACGTGCTCTTAAGCCCATTTAGGGGGTGAAATCTACCCTCAAAGTTCACTCTCAAAAAGTCTTTTTTCGAAATATCTCTGCTTCTAATTGGTATTTCGCGACGGAACAAAATGGAAAATGCTCTTTGCGGCAAGGCGGAGCTACTAGACATTGTTATGCCCACGAAGGTTGCAACCCCTATTTTTTATACCGGAAAAACCACATTTTTCGAAGATATTTTCGTTGTACTGATTCGAATATTGACTTGAAAATTGAAAAATACATATTCTGAGTTGTGAAATAAAGTAAATAAGTTGACGTGTTCGAGGATTTCGCGTTAACTACCCCCAAACACGGTTACTACCCCTTCAAACATTGGTCATCTGCAATAATGAAAAAAATGTTTTTCTCAAGAGAAATACGAATAAGATATGTTTTGAGAGACACGTATTTTGTTATACGTGCTCTTAAGCCCGTTTAGGGGCTGAAATCTACCCTCAAAGTTCACTCTTAAAGTCTTTTTTCGAAATATCTCTGCTTCTAATTGGTATTCCGCGACGGAAACAAGTGGAAAATGCTCTTTGCGGCGACGCGAAGCTACTAGACATTGTTATGGCCACGGGGGTTGCAACCCCTATTTTTTGTACTGAAAAAACCACATTTTTCGAAGATATTTTCGTTGTAGTGATTCGAATATTGACTTGAAAATTGAAAAATAAACATTCTGGGCGGTGAAATGGAGTAAATAAGTTGACGTATTCAAGGATTTCGCGTTAACTACCCCCAAACACGGTTACTACCCCTTCAGACATTGGTCATCTGCAATAATGAAGAAAATGTTTTTCTCAAGAAAAATACGAATAAGATATGTTTTGAGAGACACGTATTTTGTTATATGTGCTCTTAAGCACATTTAGGGGGTGAAATCTACCCTCAAAGTTCAGTCTTAAAAAGTCTTTTTCCGATATATCTCTGATTCTAATTGGTATTCCGCGGCTATGATATTGCTATGATACGATGCGGCTGGTGTAAGAAATCATTATGTTTCAAACATTTCTATGAAGATTTCCATTATTGTCATGAATTTATAGAATAATACACTTCAAATTGAGAATTTGAAAAATATTCATCCGCTATAGAATTAGTTCTAGTTTTTTGTATTGAAGTTTTCTGGGTCAATACATATGCAGCTGAACCTGATTTCCATGATTGTTGAAATAAAAAATCAAAAATGAGACCTGTGAGCACTTGACTTTGAAAAAACCAAATTGATTTCGAATATTTTGAGTATTTTTATATGTACATAATATAAACACGATTTTCCGAAGTTGATAACTTCTTGATTCCCACGAACAGCATTCTGTACAATGATTTGTTGGTGCTTCAACAGGATCAGGAAAATGATGCTGTATTGTATCTTCAACTATTTTTGCTGCGTGATCTTTGTACTGTTCTTGAAAATGTAATGTCTCTCCAATAATCATATCTACGTCATTGAAATCATTTGTGGCACTTATCAGTATATCTTTAATCGATTCTGCTAACTCCATTTCTCTATGATTGGCCGTTCCATCTTGTATTTGAATATTTTGAAAAAACGCGGATAATAAATGTATAACAGTCAAAGGATTGATTCTCATTGTTGAATCCGGATGGAGGAACAAACCTACTCAATGCTTCTAAAAGACTACACTTATTCCCGAGCATGGAGTTTCGCGACATATATACCCGACCGATGAGTTACGAAACGAATAATCGGTGATAAACAGTATCGTAAAAAATTATTGGACGAAAAGAAGAATTGATGGATTAAAAAGTCACTCGCGAATTATAGTTTATCTTGACCAAGGTGATCCATTTTATGATGAAATTATTGCCTCGTGATAAATGACTTTAAATATAAGATATTCGATATCTCAATTCATATCTTATTCGTATTTCTCTTGAGAAAAACATTTTCTTCGTGATTGCAGATGACCAATGTCTGAAGGGGTAGTAACCGTGTTTGGGGGTGGTTAACGCGAAATCCTCGAACACGTCAACTTATTTACTTCATTTCACAACTCAGAATATTTATTTTTCAATTTTCAAGTCAATATTCGAATCACTACAACGAAAATATCTTCGAAAAATGTGGTTTTTTCAGTACAAAAAATAGGGGTTCAACCCCCGTGGCCATAACAATGTCTAGTAGCTTCGCGTCGCCGCAAAGAGCATTTTCCACTTGTTTCCGTCGCGGAATACCAATTAGAAGCAGAGATATTTCGAAAAAAGACTTTAAGAGTGAACTTTGAGGGTAGATTTCAGCCCCTAAACGGGCTTAAGAGCACGTATAACAAAATACGTGTCTCTCAAAACATATCTTATTCGTATTTCTCTTGAGAAAAACATTTTTTTCATTATTGCAGATGACCAATGTTTGAAGGGGTAGTAACCGTGTTTGGGGGTAGTTAACGCGAAATCCTCGAACACGTCAACTTATTTACTTTATTTCACAACTCAGAATATGTATTTTTCAATTTTCAAGTCAATATTCGAATCAGTACAACGAAAATATCTTCGAAAAATGTGGTTTTTCCGGTATAAAAAATAGGGGTTGCAACCTTCGTGGGCATAACAATGTCTAGTAGCTCCGCCTTGCCGCAAAGAGCATTTTCCATTTTGTTCCGTCGCGAAATACCAATTAGAAGCAGAGATATTTCGAAAAAAGACTTTTTGAGAGTGAACTTTGAGGGTAGATTTCACCCCCTAAATGGGCTTAAGAGCACGTATAAAAAAATAAGTGTCTCTTATTTTTCGATGTTCTACAACATATATCAAAATCATCGAAATCGGTGAGTTCGGGTTCGCAAGGTTTCCTTGTTAGTAAATCCAATTAGAGAAACCGACGCTGTAAATTGCGTGGTGCTAACGATTTTCGGGGGTTTTTTCTCCACAGACATGGGAGACAATTGGAGCGAGCATGAGCTTAACGAGATGTTAACTCTTCCGAGGAGGATTCCAAGCTTTACGGGGTTGCTCGCCGCGTGGCTGTTTATCGGCGCAGGTACGAGGCTTTTTTCGTTCAATGACGAAGACTTCTCTCCTTGTTTATGCCTAATTTCTCGGAAAGGTTGGCGCGTCTGAATAATCTGAAAATTAAGTTCGGCCCAATTGTAAGTGCCGTAAAGATGAGGTCCGGCGACGGGAGCCGAAGAGGAATACGATTAAAATACGAGGAACGGAGCGGGCGAGGAGCAAGGAGCAGAACTCGAAGAGCCAACACTCGGCGATCCTCTTAATTGGATTTACTGTATGGAAGCACAGATAACTACGAGATAGCTCCGCTGTGTTTTCCACCGCAACGCGGAGTCGGCGACGATACGGATGTACGAGGACCTTCCTTCTGTAGAAATTCGGACGAAACGTTTCCGAGCGCCGACAGACGAAGAAGCGTCTGTATTTGGTCGGAGTGAATTTTGGGAAATACATAGGAACAGAGAAACAAGAACAAGATCATCCCTTGCATGGGACAATATTGCTTCGAAAAT